>JAWNLW010000467.1:5932500-6520700 GCA_035042075.1 Drosophila macrospina | reverse complement strand
AAAATATAAAATATAAAATATAAAATATAAAATATAAAATATAAAATATAAAATATAAAATATAAAATATAAAATATAAAATATAAAATATAAAATATAAAATATAAAATATAAAATATAAAATATAAAATATAAAATATAAAATATAAAATATAAAATATAAATATATAAAATATAAAATATAAAATATAAAATATAAAATATAAAATATAAAATATAAAATATAAAATATAAAATATAAAATATAAAATATAAAATATAAAATATAAAATATAAAATATAAAATATAAAATATAAAATATAAAATATAAAATATAAAATATAAAATATAAAATATAAAATATAAAATATAAAATATAAAATATAAAATATAAAATATAAAAAATATAAAATATAAAATATAAAATATAAAATATAAAATATAAAATATAAAATATAAAATATAAAATATAAAATATAAAATATAAAATATAAATATATAAAATATAAAATATAAAATATAAAATATAAAATATAAAATATAAAATATAAAATATAAAATATAAAATATAAAATATAAAATATAAAATATAAAATATAAAATATAAAAATAAATAAAAAAAGCTCACACAACTTAGCTTTATTTAGTCCAACTAAACTGAACCTAAATTGAAAGAGACCTAATCTAACTACACTTAACTTTAATCTAAAGACAGTCTAACCTAACATCAAATTATCGCACCTTACATAACCCAAATCCAAGCTTCTCTAATCTCAACTGATTAGCCTGGCATATTATATGTACAAAAAGAAACGTACAGTATATTTATATATATATATATATATATATATATATATACATATATATATATGGTAAGCTCAATACTTTCTTAAAGGTATCTGACCTTTTTAAACCTTAATCTATCGATTAACGATTTATCGATACATATATATGTTGGAGCATTTACGCACAAGTTAAGATGCTCTTTATGGTAATAATGGCATAGAGGGATTACAATGTAACTGAAGTTGATGTAGACCAATTAAAGCGAATGACTGAATGTGTCAGCCGCATGTTGTTGACTTCGTGTGCCTCGTCTGTTCTGTGTATACCCTGTAACAATAAAAGGGTCAGCAAGGAGCCTTGATTTATGCAAATTATTTGTTACATATGTATGAAAATGATTTAATTACAAAAATTTCTTACAAAAAAAGAAAAGAATATCAATTTGTTATTCAAAATATATTTTTTAGTTTTAAAGATGTATATATTTAATTTGTTGAAAAACCTTCAATGTGCATTGCTTGAACTGATAAGAGGGTATTTGCTAGTTGCGACAATAGCTTTAAATCATACTTACTTGTTTTTCTTATACTTTAATTTTATTTTATTTAATTTTTTTGTTTTGTTTTTCGCTGCTTTTTTGCTTAATGCGGAAAATGCGGAAAAGCCATCATAAAAAATGAAAATGCGAGACAGCGCCAGCAACAACAACAACAACAATAAGCGGGCACAGAAATTGTGAATCTGTGTATAAATTTAATTTCCCCACACGAGAATTTCATATAATCAAATTTTTTAAATGCAAGCAATTTAAAGGCCACATACAAAAAAAAAAATAAATAAATAAGGAAAAAAATATAAAATAAAAAAAGTGAGGGAAATACCCGAAAAATGTGTGTGTGTGTGTGTGTGTGTGTGTGGACATGATGGGCTCGTCTCTTGCGTTGACATATGAAATATTAACGGGTCCAACGCACATCATACAAAAGTCAAGTGCATGGGGGCGTGGCAAAAGTGGGCGGGCAAGGCGAGTCGCGCAATTTGCCATCAAGCGTAAAAACAAATTTACTTTAACGAGGACAAAAAGCACCATAGACATGGCAAGGAATGTGCGAGAGCGAAACAACGAGAGTGCGAGTTGCCAGACTGTTGAAACTGCTGGGAGAGAGTGCCAGACTCAGAGTGTTTGTATATAAATTAGAGTACATCAAAAGTTTGCGACATTAAATGTTTCTTCTAGATACACGCGTTCACACACATCCACCCACGCACACACGCACACACACGCATACACACGCACACACACGTTGCGATTACTGTGCACAGATAAATGTTTTAGCCAAATGAAGATGAAGCTGACGATGAGACTGTAATGATGCCCCACGTTTCACAGCAACTCTAAAGTGAGAAGGAAAAACAGGTGTGGGGGGCTGGATGGAGATATTGGAAAGGGGAGCAGGGAATGCAGGAAGCTTGTAGAGCCTGATTATATGTGCTTTGCATGCGTGTGCGTGTGCGCAAATGCAATGACAAGCAGCCAAAAGGCGATTACTTGCAAACACACATACACGCGCACACACACACACACGCACACACACTCACACATACTCAGTGGCAGCTCACGTATTGCCTTTAAGTTGTGTTACGCATGTTGCCACTTGACTTACTGCCACGAAATTTTTGATTCACTAACGGATTGCGCCATGGAAACACCGCAATTCATAGTTCGCAAATAAGCGGGCAAGCTCGACTAGCAGACACCCTGGCAGGCCTCACTGTTGTGTTAATCAAGCGATTGTTTTATGATCTTTTTTATATTTTTTGCTTTAACCCATTTTTTACATAACTGCAATGAGGAAGCATTAAGCTTGATATCTCGACTAGTAGATACCCTAACCTAAATACCTAAATATTACTCTAATGAAGCGATTGTTATAAAATGCTCAGCACATAATCCCCTTTTGCATAACTATATCTGCCGTAATGTATTCAGAAAGCATTCAGTTAGATATCTCGACTAGTAAAATCCCTAGCTTAACTAACTATTGCTTTTATTAAGCGATTTTTATGGAATTTGCAGCATTGAACTTACAAATACTTGCACCATACCTGCAATATATATTATACTTGCATACTCAACTAACAGATACCCTAGCTTTGTCTTATAATACGCATAGTTCAAAATGTAAATAGAAAAATGTAGCTTATTAAATACTGTATGCTTATAAAATAAATCATGTGAAGATTATGTATTTCTAATATATATTTGAACACTTTGAACGATAGATTTGTTCGGTATATATTTATATACATATATGGGCCAAGTAAAAGCTACTTTACAGGGTGTTTAATAACATGTGCATTGGTTTATCATTGAAGTTGTTGTTGTGCTGATCTCTCTCTATTATCTGTCTATCTATATCCCTCTCCCTCACTTTCTATTATCTATATCTCTCTCTCTCTCTTTCTCTATCTCTCTCCTCCCTCCCTCTCTCTCTCTTTAAGAATTAAATCGCCACATTATGAAAGGGCGAACAAAAAGAACAAAGCGATCTAAATGATCATATAAAATGAAGACTGTACTTTGCCCTTGGAATGTAAACACTTTGCAACATTCGATCGATAACTTATTATTTGAGCCTCAGAAGATCAAGCACATTTCATAAAATCATTCGTCAGCGTGTTTACTCCGCTTGAGAATGTTTACATATATGTACATACATATATAAGCTCAATCTACGTTCTTATCTTATTTCCTTTTGTGTAAAATATATGTACATCGGTATATAGGATTACAATAATGCTTATAGTAGAACTAACTGAACTGAAAGCTTGAAAGCTCTCTCAGCTCAGACTAAGGCTGCCGAAGCAGTCTGAAGCAAACGAGACAAATCAGTGTAAGAAGACATTTGAAGCGATGCGGAGGTTTTTTATTTTATTGGCCTTCGTGGCGAGGGCCTCGGCATGTTGTGAACTATCACTGGCGGAACCGTTTCCAATTGTGGCTAAACATATTGGCAGCAAGTTGGGAATAGTTAAGGATACAACAAATATACATCTATCGTGCAATGAGACAATATACATATACTGTCCATACGGAGTACGATCCGAAGGTGTAACTTTTCCACAAGCGGCACGAGTGACTTGTGTTGGAAATTATATCTATTTGGATGGACGAATCATTAATGAACATATCAATTGCCACACATACAATCGTGAAACGATCTATGAAAGCAATATTAGCTTGCCGGGATGCGATAAGGAAGCAACGTCAATGATCGTAGGCTATAAACTCAAGGGATTATCGGATGTGAAGCTATTGGCCATGTGTTATGATTTGAGTACATCAAGATTACGCTTTGTAAATTTGTTGGCATTTCAGTCCCAGAATATAATATTGGACATGTTGCCCACAGATCACACACTAAATAAACTCCATTTGGATAAATTTATTGGCAGTCTGTCTGACAATTTTGACTACACAAGCGATTCGCAATTCAGTAATCTAATAAATAACCAAGAACAATTGGGCCCACTCTTCGATCCAACACTGTTCGATTATTCCAGTCTGCTGGAGTATGAACCAACGTTCAAGGATTTTAATGATTACAAGTATCTGTTGAACATTGTTTGGTTTAGTGCCCTGCGCATGGGTAATTGGAAGAACTGGCTAGATGCATTGCGTGATAGCAGCCTTAATAATGACAATAAGTTTGAGTTGCGCATTGGAGTTTCAGGTGTGGCAACGCTGCCAGTCTCTCACCAATGCAATCTCAGTCACTCGTTAAAACTGGTGGACAAAGATCGCACTATTATCTCAGTGCCAGCCCATATATGGGCACATGTTCGCTCTCTGCAGCCAGCGGGTAATGCAGCCGATGAGTTTGTTCTTGTCGCACATAATTCCCCTTATGTAAGCATATGAAACAACAATACTTCCACGCACTCACACTAACACTCTCTCATTTTTGTTTGCTCTCTCTCTCTCTCTCTCTTTGTTCTTTCTGCTTGCAGGTCGATGTGATTGAGCTGAGCACATTCTGTGATGACATTTGCGATGAGATCCCTTGGCTGAACAACAGTCGGTTTGCCAAGCTGCATTTGGTCCCCAAGTACGGCGTAGTTCATTGCTGTCGTATGGATCAAATTGATAAACTAACTGCAGCAGCATCAGCAAATAGTGCAAAGAGAACAACAGCGGCGACGCCAACTGCGACGCCAACTGCGATGCCAACAGCTGCTAATTAAAGCTGCGCGCTCAAAGCTTTCATGACGCTTTCCAATCGTTGAGATAACGCTCTCTTAATCCGTCTCTCTCATTCCCTATCCCTATTATTGCGTCTGACAAATAAATATGCATATATAAGCTTTCGTGTATTATTCATTCCATTCAATTCAATTTAAGCTGAGAGCTTTCAGCTTGGTTTCTTCCGTGATCTCACCACGCTGACGTGACCACTATGAGGAAAGATTTAATATAAGCTAGAATTATGGTTACTTATAGGTTTTGTAACGAGTTCTTTGAGTTGTACTTCAATTATATACAGATTTCGTTTAACATTTCAAGCAAATGATATTTTAAGAGAAGCATTTTAATAAATTTTACACCGATAACCTAAATACTAAAGAGACAGCAGCATTGTGGATAATTTAAGAGCAGCACAAGGGTCACTTTAAATGCATGTACAATGATTACAATATACATATGTATATGCACAAAAACATTGAAATTTATAGCGGTATATATTAAACCAAAAAATAAAACGTTCTCACATGTGGTGTTGGTAATGACCGTTCGCTGATTCAAATTTAGTTGGAAAAGTGAGGAAAAATACAACAACATCCACAGAGTCTCATATCATTCTGTGAATGCAATGCACATTAAAACACACATATGTGTGTGTGTGTGTGTGTGTGCGTTTGTGCGTTTGTGCGTTTTTAATACCCTGCAATCAGTCCAAAATAGCTCCTAACTTTATAATTGTGACAGTTATGGGAATGTGAAAAATTTGAGATAGTTGGAAACACGAGTTGCCTTGATTACAGGGTATGTGCTGGTCAAGCACACTCCTTTCGGGAGTTGATTTTTGTTTGTTTTTTTGTTATTCTTTTATTTTTTACATGATTTCGTTAAAAACTTTTAATTGGATTGCAACCGTTTTAATACTTTCATAACGCCAAACGCGCTTCCTTTTCGTCGCACAAAACTGAAAATCAATTAAAATGCCGCTCAGTCAACGCGTTGAAGGCTAAAATCAGCGACCAGTCAAATCGAGCTTCCCCCACCCCTCTTCCGCAACTCATCCCTTTTGCCCTCACATACACAGTGACTAAAAGCCATCGTGTGGCATCCAAGTGGCCACCCAAATCGATTTGTAACCACAAAGTATTGGGCCAACAGAGTTCAACAACTATCAATCGTTCACACAAACGAGGCAACAGCAAAAAAAAAAGATTGCATTCAAGTGAATAAACTTAAGATTTCAATAGAAAATCGATCATTCTCAATAACATATTTGTATTCATTTCAAATTAACTAACTAATCGAACCTTTAGAAGTTCCCAAAGATGCAATGAAATGGAAGAATGTAAAACGTTTCATACTAGCTAATGCACAGATTTCATTATCTACCTTCATATACATTTCCTTCATTTACACATATATGTACATATACATATACATATACATATACATATACATATACATATACATATACATATACATATACATATACATATACATATACATATACATATACATATACATATACATATACATATACATATACATATACATATACATATACATATACATATACATATACATATACATATACATATACATATACATATACATATACATATACATATACATATACATATACATATACATATACATATACATATACATATACATATACATATACATATACATATACATATACATATACATATACATATACATATACATATACATATACATATACATATACATATACATATACATATACATATACATATACATATACATATACATATACATATACATATACATATACATATACATATACATATACATATACATATACATATACATATACATATACATATACATATACATATACATATACATATACATATACATATACATATACATATACATATACATATACATATACATATACATATACATATACATATACATATACATATACATATACATATACATATACATATACATATAAATATACATATACATATACATATACATATACATATACATATACATATACATATACATATACATATACATATACATATACATATACATATACATATACATATACATATACATATACATATACATATACATATACATATACATATACATATACATATAAATATACATATACATATACATATACATATACATATACATATACATACACATATATATACATATACATAGTAATACGTATTATAATTAAAACAACAGTTAATTTGTTTTTCATACTGGTATGGTGGTCATTTTTTTTATTAGACAATAGATTTTTGTTTTAGCGTGATGGCTTTTGTATATAGTATTTTATTTTATGTGTGTGTGTGTGTTTTTTTTTTTTTTTTTTTTGGATATGTTTTATAGTTTTTCTTTTTATATAAATTTCATCTACATACATATATATATATACATATATATCTATGTATATGTATATTTTTTAAGTTTTTTTGTTTTTTGTTTTTGGTTTTTGGTTTTTGGTTTTTGTTTTAGCCGTAGAACAATTATCACATCTTACATATATGTAGCTACACTTAAACGTATCCATTAAATGTTTGTGCATATGTATTAATTTCTCTTCTGTCCTTCTGTCAACTTTCTTTTACATTTCCTCATCCTCTTGCATTGTGTGTGTGTGTGTGTGTGTGTGTGTGTTTGTATTTGTATATAAATCCATGCTAAACTCCTCAGTTTTCCCCATAACAACATTCCCAGTTGGCCATCAACAGCAACAACAATAATAGAGGAAATTTCAATGCCAGCTTATAGTTCAAATGAGTGTGCGAATGAGTGCGAATGAGTGCGAATAATTGTGATTGATTATGTGAATGTGAAGCAACTTGCTGCAGCTCAAGCTACAAATTGTGCGTCTTATATTTGATAACGTAATATAAGTCTTGTCTATCGTGACACGACTCACGCTTAGCACGAATGAACGTAAATGGAAATTAGGAATATTTATATGTATTCATTTGAAAGGCATTGTTGTTAGTGCAATGCAAATGCAACTGAGCAACAATCATGGCTTGAGTACATTGCTACGAGTGCAGCAAAAGCATGAATACCCAGTTGAACTTTTATGCTGAGCGCTTGATTAGCTTTGAGCTTGTGAATACATACAAATAGCTGCATATATGAATGTGTTTCCTATGCATGATTTGCTTGTGAGTGCATTCAAAATAGAGATTCAAAAGTACCATTCCCATTCCCATGATTAGCTGCTGCTGTACATGAATGAGACTGTCAATGTGAATGTGAATCGAATTGAGACTTGTGCCTGGCTGTTGGCATTGTCCCCTCTCCCTTTAGAGATAGAAAGATGAACATTGCTTTGCATTTCATTTTGTCTCGTTTTGTGGGCCTTGTTAATTAGAGTTGACCATCTCGTTGTCTCGCAGTTGCAAGTAGAAGTTGCAAGTTGCAAGTTTCAAGTCGCATCCTTTTTAATCTTGCCGACTCATGCCGACTGCCACAAAAGTTGGCTCATTTATATTGTATAAACAGTGCCGTTAGCTCATTGAAAACTGTTCACCCTCCTTCACCCCTCCCCTTCCCCGCCACCTTTCACTTTTCATTTCTTTGTTATTTTTTTTCTGTTTTTGTCTTTCTTTCGCTTTCTTTTGGGTTTCCCTTCAAGCGGGCGCTGAAAAGTATGCTACAAATTCCAAAGGCGGCTCCACAAACAACAAAATTCATTAGTTATTTAAAGAAAGTTTTCACATTCGCTCGCCTTTTCTCCTTTTCTCCATTTCCTCTTTACTCATTTTCTCCTTCCCCTCCTTTTGTCTCCTGCCGATTTCATTTCACGATAATGTTGCTGCTGCTGATGACAAACTCACAAACAAACAACAACAAAAATACTAATAAATATATAATAATTATACAAATAATGAAAAAACAGGATAAAAAAACACACAGCTACTAGTAAAGTTCTGTACTTTACTTTCGCTGGAATTTCACTACAAAATGTCAACAAAAAGTGAAGCAAAAGACAGCCAATAGCTGTGTCGAGCATACTCTATGTAATACATAATAATACATCGTTTTCCTTTATAGTAAAAAATAGTAAAATCCATTTCTAAATAAGAAAATTCTGCACTTTAGTTTCGCTGCAATTTCACAAAAGAAAGCGAACAACGGAATCAAGCGTGGTGTAATCCATAGTTTGTGCGATGTTTGTGTGTGTGCAAGTGTGTAAAAATGTGTGTTTGTTTCCCACCCACAAAACCCCAAGCCCGCCCCCAAACCAAAAATGCAATCTCTAATCCATTACATTTGCAATTTGAATCCGTATTCGTGTTCGTATTCGTATTCGCATTCGCCATTCGCCATTCGCCATTCGTATTCACATTCTAGTAGATGCATTCGCCGAGTAAATCGCATTCACCCTTTTCCAATGGCTTCAGCCAAAGGGGATTGTAGTTGGGGCACAATTTGCGATGGATGGGTATTTTGATTTGCACTGGCGTCGTTGATATACCCTCCCAGTTGTGACCCTCAAACCGCTGGCCATCCGATCTATTGCACTGCATGCTAAGCGGCTCCTGGATGTACATCGTATATAGCTGGTCAACTCGAGGCTGTGTCCACTCGATGCTGCGATAATTCACAGAGCGTGCACCGTTCAAATGAATGCCATGCTGGTGTTCCTTGCTGCAAGAGAAATACAAAGTTAGAGTAAGAGACAGAGACAGACAGAGAGAGACAGAGAGAGAGAGAGAGAGAGAGAGAGATAAAGTAGCTGATAAAGTCATGTGATTGCCACGAAGGCAACAGAATGTCGCCACATTAGGTGGCATTTTCAATTAGAAATTACTCGCTTTTCCTTTTCTTGCTTTCCCTTTAATGCGACAGTTTTCCCGCTCTTTGCAATGCACTTTAAATGCGAAATAAATGCGTACGCCGATTCAAGTTGCTTTCTAGCAAATGTAAATTCAATTAACATGAGTTTGCATTGAAGAAACTTTTAATAGAGTTGACATTTTCTTAAGTGACATTCCATTGTGATTTCATTGAATAGAAATTCAAGTGAAGCAAATGATTCGAAAGCATTTGCAAATACTAGTGTTTACTTCGCGCAAGCAAATCTTTCAAATATGAATATCATTAGGCAAGTATTTGAATGATTGGCAAATTGTTAAACGTTTCAAGTGACAATCACAACTTTAGAGTAGTTGCAAGTTGTTTGTTTCATTCGAAACTTATTGAAATAGTTTAAGCATTTGTAGAAACATTATTAAGACTTGACAGCATTCGAAAGTTATTTGAATGTTTCAAATGTCAATCGAAAATCGATTAATCAAACAAATTATTCAAATGATTAACACTTGTAGAAACATTATTAAGACTTGACAGCATTTGGATGTTATTTGAATGTTGCAAATGTCAATCAAAACTTTACAGTACTCTCAAGTTATTTCGGTTCATTCGTAACTTATTGAAATATTTTAAGCATTTGTAGAAACATGGTGAAGACTTGACAGCATTCGAAAGTTACTTGAATGTTTCAAATGTCAATTTTTGCCCGATAATCAAACAAATTATTCAAATCATTAACACTCGTGGAAACATTATAAAGAAACATCAATCAAAACTTTACAGTACTCTCAAGTTATTTCATTTCATTCGTAACTTATTGAAATAGTTTAAGCATTTGTAGAAACATTATTAAGACTTGACAGCATTCGAAAGTTATTTGAATGTTTCAAATGTCAATCGAAAATCGATTAATCAAACAAATTATTCAAATGATTAACACTTGTAGAAACATTATTAAGACTTGACAGCATTTGGATGTTATTTGAATGTTGCAAATGTCAATCACAACTTTACAGTACTCTCAAGTTGTTTGGTTTCATTCGAAACTTATTGAAATATTTTAAGCATTTGTAGAAACATGATGAAGACTTGACAGCATTCGAAAGTTATTTGAATGTTTCAAATGTCAATCGAAAATCGATTATTATTCAAATGATTAACACTTGTAGAAACATTATTAAGACTTGACAGCATTTGGATGTTATTTGAATGCTGCAAATGTCAATCAAAACTTTATAGTACTCTCAAGTTATTTGGTTTCATTAGGAACTTATTTAAATATTTTAAGCATTTGTAGAAACATGGTAAAGACTTGACAGCATTCGAAAGTTATTTGAATGTTTCAAATGTCAATTTTTGCCCTGATAATCAAACAAATTATTCAAATCATTAACACTTGTGGAAACATTATTAAGACTTGACAGCATTTGGAGGTTATTTGAATGTTGCAAATGTCAATCAAAATTTTACAGTACTCTCAAGTTATTTTAAGCATTTGTAGAAACATGGTGAAGACTTGACAGCATTCGAAAGTTATTTGACAGTTTCAAATGCCAATCATTCGAAGCTTATTGAAAGGATTTAAGCACTTGTCAAGGCTTATTTGAAAGTCTTAAGTAATAATAAAAAAACTGAAAGTACTCGGAAGTTAGGTAGTTACTTTAATTGATGAAGAAAGCTCGAAAGAATTTGGCAATAATTGAAATTATTCAAATGTTAAATACCTATAGAAATATTATTAAAAAACAATTGCATTCAACCCATGTAAAGATTGGAAGTTATTTAAAAATCGATCGAATGATACAAATAATTCAAATCGTTATAAAAATATGTGAACTTGCAAAGTATTCGAGTTACACAAATGGCAAGCAAAGCTTGAAATATTTCTAAATTATTTGGTCATACAAATGACAATTCAACACAAATGCTTCTAATTTATTTAAATGTTTCTCTTATCATGTTTACTTAGCTCGCAGCATTCTTGAACTGTCAAATACATTCAAATGCACTTTAATGCTGCTTTAAATGCTTGCTTTGCTCTCGTTGAAGTCGTGCAAAAAGTTTTAAGAGATCGGTGTGAGAAGTTGTCAGAACACTTAACTTGCCCTTTGTTTCAATTCTTATCCATGGGCAACACTTTAAAGTGTCAAATGTTTATAAACTTTTGTAGTTTATAGGGTTCGTTTTTTTCTTTTATTTCTTGGGTTGATGCACCTTTTGTTGCTCCTTTTGCTATGCTTAACACCTCGTAAATCTTCATAACTTGGTCGGTAGCCCACGCAGCTGCTTATTGAATCAGCTGCCTTTTGTCTAGAAGCCTTTAAACCATTTTAGGCTTTTGTAAATTTACCGCAATTCTCACCCAAATTCTGCCGCACCAAATTCAAAGCCAAAACTCGTAAGTCTCTAATCTAATGTAAACTTTTTTGTTGTTGTTATTGTTATTGTTGCTGTTTTTGTTGTTGTTGTTATAGGGACCAAACCCCAGACAGAATGACTCGGGGTCTGTTCTGAACACGAACTTGGGAGTTTTCTGGTGTCGTTCTGGTTTTTGGCCATGCCCATTAACGTTGGCAATTAGCGTGCACCTTGGCGTCGCTTTGCTTTTGGGACAGGCAGGAAGTTGAAGACATTTCCGTTATGAATACTGCGTACGGCGAACGGCGAACGGCGACCGTAAAAGGAGCGAGCGATTGAGTAAGTGGGGAAGTGGGGAAGTGGGGAATGTGGGGCCACAACCGGAGCCACAACAAACGCCGGAATGCCAAAGTTTTGCCTTTGATGGTAAAAAGCATAGGGAAAGCAAAAGAAAGTACGCAAAGTGGCAGTGCACAGTGGGACAACAGCAATCAACATGCAATTGAAATTATGTATGTTTAAGCTAGGTTAAATAAATTGATCGATTAAATTAAATTATTCTCATGATAATTAATCATTACAAATAATACAAAAAAATAACAATTTATTTATTTTATTTGTAAAAAAAACAATAATTAAAAATGTATTCATTTTATTTGTAAATAAAAAAAAACTAGTAAACAAATTCCACATTTTGTTGATATAAACCACACATAAATAATTAAAAATTGCTTAGCTTACAATAAATACAATTGTGTAAATTACACATAATGCCCACTGTATTAAGCAGGAAAAGTGAGACTATAGCAGATGAAGTTCAAACTGAATTATTTCAGGTTAAATTGTTGTTAAATTGTTGTTGAATTAATTTAAAATATATTTAAACATTGCAAATCAATTAGATAAAAAAAATATTATTAGTAAAATTGCCTTTATTGCCCACTGTACTGAAAAGCACTTGGACTGAATAACATATATATGAAAATAAATGATAATGATTTAAATTATTAATTTTAAAAGAAATTACAAAATATTTCAAAGTGGTTAATTTTATGTAAATAATAAAAAAAATTAATTTACTTAGAAATTAATATTGCATATTGATATTAAAATAAAAATTAATTTTGCTAATATTACAAAATTAAAAATGTAATTATTTAAAATTTTTAAAGTTGTATATTCTAATAAATTAATCAAATATAACAATAATTAATAATTTTATGGATTCATTTACAATTCATTCGACTTGGAGTCTGCTGCACTTTGACCCACTGTGCACTCCCTCCCCCCTCACGAAACCCAAAGACAACGATTCGCTCACCGTTTCATGTAGATAAAGTAATTCTCGAGCGTCTCCTCCGACACCGAGCTCTTGCACACCTCCAGCTTGGTGGCTGGATAGTAATGTAAATAGTTGACGCACATCTCATCGCTGATGGAGAAGCCGCCCAAGGTGGCATTCGTATCGGCAAGCGTATTATAATAGCAGGTGGTGACCAATGCATCGCCCTGGCGAAAAATGGATTAATTAAGCAACCGAAAAGCTTAAAAAAAATTGTAAAAACAATAAAAATAAAGATATCTTCGGCAAGCCAAAGATTTAAAACATTTTTTAAAAAGGTTTCCATAAAATATTTTAAGTTTTAATAAGAATTGAATTATTTTTCTATATTTATTGTATCATATCATATTTATTCATATATATATGATTTATATAGAACTTCGATATCAAGCAAATTTAATCTAGAAATGTAAGATAATGCTATTATATACTATATATAATTTTTAAGATATTTATGAGGCATCTAAAAAAAACAAGAAATTTTCCCATACTAAAGCTTGATTATCGACCGATTGTTCCAATGCTAATGTATAATATAGCTAAGCAAATCTGCTGATTTCGAAATAAACGCTGTTTGTAGTAAGCAAGCAAAGAGCTTCATCTGTATCCAGTTTCAGCGAGATAGTTTTAAGACTGTGAGAAGAAGTTCGCCTAGACAGACTGACGGACAGAAGAACAGAGGCAAAGAAGTACAGGCGGACAGCAGGATCATTGCTGATCAAGAACATATATATATATATATATATATATATTTATGAATATGTGTATATATATATATCCAAGAGTCTCTCAAGCATCTAGATCTGTATTCAATTTTATCAAGATAGGCTTAAAGCTATGAGAAATTAGCCTAAACAGACAGATGGGCACAAGAACAGAGGCACAGAGGTACAGGCGTACAGCAGGATCATTGCTGATCAAGATATATATATATATATATATATATATATATATATTTATATATATATATATAGATGTATGTATATATAATTTGCTATCTATCTGGAGTCTATTAAACCATTTTTCTGCCAGTCACATGCATTACACTGAGTACAGCAGGCCCTAGATGCGAATGCATAGAATATGACAAATAGAAGAAGACAGCTGCACTTACCGGCAATACGCGTGGCTTGTAATGCAGCGTGCGCATCTCCTGAAAGTGATTGGAATAGTAATCATCGCGATTAACCTCCCGCAGCTCCTGTTCACCGCGAAAATGTCGCGTCAAGACGCGAACGCCACGCAAATGTGTGTGCAACTGCGATCCAAAGATGATGATGCCCGTTCGTGGCAATGCGGAGCGTGTACAATCTGCCACACAGTAACCGCTTAGCGGGAATGCCGTTTGGCCAGGCGGTATGGCCATTTTATCGGTATATTCTAGACCCAATTCCATCACACCGGCATCGTATTGCCGTAGAGTCTTTGACAATTTGATGCGAAAGCCAGAGTTATCCACGAGACCTGCGGGGCGTATGATTAATATTAATGCAATTCCTGGCAAATTGGGGTGTATAAAAGCGCTTCCTCTTCTATCTCTTTCTCTCTCGCTCTCTCTCTCTCTCTATCTATCTCAGAGATACACACTCACACACACACACACACACACACATACTGTGTTGAGTGGTGCACTCAACATTCTGTTTGCCAGGCTCTTGTGGCCATGTAATGCGCGACGACGATGCCATCACAAGGACACTTCAAGCAGCAATAATGACATTGCTCCTGTTGTCGCTGGCAATCGCAATGGCAATGGCAATGGCGCTCTCGCTCTACGCTCTTGTTGTTATTTATACAAAAGTTTTTAATGAAATCTCCCCTATGCATTTCTATATACCTTCCTCCACTCTCTTCCCCTCTCTCTCTTTCAGTCTCTCTCCCCTGTTTGCAGTGTTTGTGTGCAACACTTGAAACACACACATTTTGAGTGGCAACATCTCAACAAACATCAAAATCAAATTATAACATTGTCAGTGTGACCAAGCGTTCTGCAGTTGTCGGTGTTGCCAGTGTTGGTAAATTAACCGAAAATATGTAGATAAGAGAAACGCAACAAAAAAATGGCAGCGTTACAATATTTTTGTACTCAATTTTTTGTTTCAGCCACTGGAACACCAGCTATTCCACAGTTAACGATTTACCAGTGTTGGTAAATGGACAGAAGATATTTAGATCATTGCAGAGATGCCTTTGAAACGCTAAAAATGCAATATTTAATTTTAGCTCTGTTGTTGTTACTGTGACCTGTTAACTTACATTATATGTTTCGCCAGTGTTGGTAAATTAACAAAATATATGTAGATGACAGCAGATATATGTAGCTCTAAAACTTAAAAAAGGCAGCTTCATCATCAATTTCTAATAACGACATTGTAATTATCAGTTTTACCACATTTTCTGCAGATAACGGTTTATTAGTGTTGGACAATTAACAGAAACACTTGTAGATTATTACAGATATTGCTCTGAAACGCTTAAATGAATGCAGCTTTATAATCATCAAAATCTAATGACAATATTAGTATTGTCAGTGTTATCGTATTTTGAAATTTACAAATTTAACAGTGTTGGTAAATTAATCAAAAATATGTACACCACACCAGAAAGAGCTCTTTCACGCAGCTTAACAATCTTTAAAATTAAATTAGAACATTGTCTTTGTCAGAGCGAATTTCCAGGTTGGTAGTGTTGGTAAATAATTAAAAATTAATACTCAAGGCAGCTTAAAAGTAGCTTAAGTTTTATAAGCAAAATGTGAATTGTCAGTGTGACCAACATTTCTACGCTTAACGAAATCTTTGGCGGTCCAGTGTTGGAAAATTCAATAAGAATATTTTTGATCATTGCAAATTTAAGACTATGAAAGTAAAACACGGCAAACTAGCAGAAAACACGACGTATTTCGATTTCTGCCTTCTTTTCTTTTGCAGTGTTGGTTAATGATAATATATATATATATATATATATATATATATATAAGTACAGTTGCCTACCTGCTTGCAGTTCTGGATTATGGAAATGCACCTCGAGCCGCACGTAGGGATTGAAGCCAGATCCACCAATAGGCAAACCAGCCTCAGGCGGATAGGTAAAGGTGCTCGCACCCATGGCCCAAAGGGCCATCACCTTGGAGCAGACCTTGGCCTCTGGTGGCAACTGCTCGCAATCGCCATTATAGAGTGGTATCTGCACATGTGCCTCGGTCTCGCAGTGGAAGACCTCCATGTGATGGACTATGCCCGGTGATTTGATGATCGGCTCGAATTGTACAATATGCAAACGTTGCTTGACAATATCATCCAAGCGTTGGACATGACACCAATAGATGGTCTCACGATTCGGCACCGGCGCCTGCTCCAACGTGATTTCAATTTGATCCAAATCACTGGGCAAGAACAATAATAATATAATCCGATTCTCAAATGAAATCAGAGTTCGCAGATCACTTACGTTTCGGGTATGAGAATCTTGTCGGCGCGCAGCAATTGCAACATCTTGAGACCTGCCTCATGTGGTGCACTCACGTTGGGCAAAGCGAACTGATGATCCTCCAGCGATAGCTCCGATTCACCGCGTGCCCAAACCACATACATGGTGCCCTCCTGAAAGGTGATCAATCAAAGCAACAATATCAATCAGTTACTATAACGATTCAACTTGGTGAAGTACTTCTACTTACATGAAGTCGCAGATCGAGCGGATCACAGGTATCGAACTTGCGTTTGAAGGCCAGCGTAAACTCATCCATTTTGAAGACCTCACAGTCCTGCTGATAATCCTTGCGCACCCAATGGCCATCGGGACTAGTGTAGGTGTCGGTAACCACATTGAAGAATCCATTCTGATTCTCAAAGAAACAAATATCCGCATCGGCGAGGCCGCCACGCTTCGAGAAACCCAAATAGAACCAACGATGCTGCTCATTGAATGCATTCTGCAAATGGAAGAGCACCTCCTGCTTGTACCAGTCGACCATCCAGCTCAGCTTGATCTCCTTATCATCTAGATAGATCTCATGAAGCTTCGTATCCGATAGACCTACGGCGGGCAAAGGAAAAAAGGAGAATAATGCGTTATTAGTTATATGCAACTTTGCGTTTAGTTAAGAGTGTTGAAAGATCTAAGAATGATGAAGAGATGAATACAGAAAGAGAGAGAGAGAGAGAGAGAGAGAGAGAAATAGAAAGAAAGAGATTCTCTATGTTAAGTTATAGAAAAGTTTGTTTGTTAAGGCACATTAAAGAGCGATGGATAAGAGAGCTCTGAAAAGGCAAGATGTTCGACTAAACAGAGATAAAAGTAGAGAAAAATAGTGATAGATAAAGAGAGATATATAGAGATCTCTTTAGTTTATAGGAACGTTAAGCAGCTTAAGGACTGGAAAGATCTAAAGGGAGCAGGACTCTAAAAGGTCTTAAGGTACTAAGATTCCTAACCAGTTACCAGTTACGATTCTTATGGTTTGGGAGAGAGAAATACAGAGCGAGAATAACAGAGACAGAATAACACAGAGAGAGAGAGAGATAGAGAGAGAGGGAGAGAGAGAGAGAGAGAGAGAGAGAGAAACAGAGAGAGTGAAGAAGGAAAGCAAGAGAAAGCTAGACAAAATGCGTCAAGTTACAGGAAAGTTACTCAACTAAAGCACTTGAAAGATCTGAAGAAAATAGAGCTCCGAAAGAGCGAGACGTTCAACTATTTATAGAGAGACACTGAGAAATATAGATAGATTAAAAGAGAAAAAGAAGAGAAGAAAGAGAGAGAGAGAGAGGAGAGAGAGAGAGAGAGATAAACAAGGTCGAGGGATATAAAAAACAAGACAGAATGCTAAGTTATAGGACAGTTAGTCAGCTAAAGAACTTGAAAGATGATAGAACCCTCAAAGGACTCTAGACATGCGATCTGTACGACTTTAGAGAGAAGTACAAAGAGAGGAAGAGAAAGATAAATACTCTCAATGCATATGCAACCGGAGGTCTAGGCTCACTCGATCATTTAAAGTTATTTTTTTCGCAGCAAGATTAAAGATGCTAGATTCAATTGAGAACTAACTCATAATACTTGTCTGAAGGGCTCTAAGTATTCAAAATCAATGAATCAATGAAGAGTTGAGCTGGCAATTGTGACTATGTGACTATAATAGATTCAAACGTAGTTCCTAAATACTTAACAGTTGAAATAACTAGTTAAGTAAGCAACTTCTGTGCATATTTGTTTCAACTAGAAGTTTAGTTATTGTCCTTCTTGCTAACTTTCTTCAAATATTTTAGTTAAGATCTAAGCCAACATCTAAAGGTCAACTTATGTGCTTTGCACAGTAAACCATTGTTTTCCCAGTTACTCACTTGACTTTCCTTGAGGTTTTCATGCATTTCTTTTACTAAAAAGGCGTTATCAATGTCACAAGCGCTTTTATGTAAAGTAATTTCAAAGTAGTCGTAGTTTCTCTAAGCGCAATTGCAATAGCTTCAGTTGTTCGTCAAAACTTTGAGTTATCTCAGGGATTTTCGATATGTATAAATATATTAGTCTGTCAGCTGTTATAGTCTTCTAGCTGATATTTTATGACATGCTCCAAATTAATGATTGCAATTAAAGCACGTCTACAGTTACGAGTTACGAGTTACGAGTTCGAAGTTCCGAGTTTTCCGAGTACATGACGCGATAATCAAGTTGCCTGCGTACTAATTACCAAACTAGAAGCAAAAATTAAACGAATTCAATATTACAGCTATGTTATCTTTCTTTTCTCTTCTTTTTGGCTCTCGGAACCACAGTGTTGTTGTCCCCGATTGTCCAAATGTCCGGTGCAGCAGCAGCAACAGCAGCAGCAGCAGCAGCAGCAGCAGTCGCCGCACAAGGACCAGGTCATTAGATTTATGTTACCAAAGGCTTTGGCCAGGCAGCAGAACATCAATTACAACTACAACAAGCGCTTGACTAGCCAAGAACGTGCTGAAGCAGTGTGATGGAAAAAGACAGAGAAAGAGAGAGAGAGAGAGAGAGAGGGGGGGGCGAGAGCAATAGAGAGAAAGCGAGAATGAGGGAGGTAGGAGGTAGGAGCAGAAGGGAGGCAACAGACAGTCAGTGGAGCGGCAGTAACGAGAAAGAAAACCCAATAAAATGTCAAATCCAATTGGCAAACATACACCAAGGCACACACACACACACACACACACACACGCACACAAGCATATCGTGTGAACGTACAAGAGTTTGCAGAAGTATATCAAACCGTTTGACAGAGTAGAAGTAACTACACTGAGAGAAAATATACCCAACATTTTATTGTTCAAAGCAAAAGTTGCAATAATTTTAATTAAATCATTAACTAAACTTTTCTATCTTTGCTTGTTGGTATTTTATTAATACTGAAATTCTTGTTTAGTATTTATAGAAATGCTTTAGTTTTTACTAATTTTGTTATAAATTTTATTTTCAACACAATCATAAAAAAAAAATATTTTTAATTTATATATATAATAAAATAATAGTTTTTAATAGTTTACTCTCACAAAATAAATATAAAATTATTATAAAATATATAAAATACCAAAAAACACGGAAAATACCAAACAAAATGCAAGCAAATTAACTGATTAAATAAAATATAAAAAGTATATCTATTTTAATTAAATATTTAAAATTAATGCTAAAATACCGCAGCAAGATTATACCAAATAGCTAATAAATACCAACAAAATACCAACTACCTAACGTAGTTATAAATTACTGCAATTAAATCACACTAAATATATACTTATTAATTTCAAGGTTAGCTAATAAATACCAGCTAATAAATACCAACAACAAAAAATACCAACTACCTAATGTAGTTATAAATTACTGCAATTAAACTCCTCTAAATATATACTTCATAACTCAAGGTTAGCAAGTAAATACTAACTTAATACCAAATTTATATGCCTCATCCTTTAAAATACTACCAAAATACTGCTTAAATACCACCAAAATATATATCGAATTAATACCAATTAAATACCAAATACATACCATTCTTCAAAATAATATTTATAACACAGCAAACAATATTCTGTACCAATTCCATTCGTTCCACATACCAATAAACAGATTAAAACTAACAGAAAGTGAAAAATATACAAAAATAAACTAAAGTAAATTAACTAATAATAAACTATTCTAATAATGGAGACTCAAAAGGATTTTGTACAAAATTATTAGATATTTTTAAAGCTTATACCAATTCCATGTGTTCCACTCATGTCTCTGGATGTATGTGAGGATTTCTATCAGTGTAGCGATAGAAATGGAACTTAGATGTCGAACGAAAAAAAACTACGGTAGAAACACTCGATTACAATCAAAAGTGACAGCGATTCGTGGGTTTTTCATCGAGCATTGAATTTTGTTTGAGATATCCAGACAGGCGAGAGTGCGAGAGAAAGAGAGAGAGAGAGAGAGAGATAGGGGGAAGAAGTAAAGCTCTGTTGTCCATGTGATTTCTATTGCGTTGATGAATTTTTGGTGTGCTGGCAAGTTCCTAGACTTGCTACAGCACGGAAGTAATATGCCCCAAAGAGTTGCTCCAGCAGTTAAAGGTAAGCCAACTCCACGAACAGTTTCGATACTAAAATTGATTTGTTATCCTACATATGTCTAACAGCAAACACACGCACACACACACACACACACACACACACACACACGCCCTTCATTTACAAGCACTCACATATATCATTGCCAAACGTTGTCCGCGCCATCTCTCGCTTCTGTTTGTTCTGCAATCCACAAAAAAGCATAGAAGCAGACACAAAAAAAAAACCAAAACAAAACCAAAACCAAAATAAAAAAAAGAACAGAGAGAGAGAGAGAGAAACATTTCTCATTTCTCCACTTTTGTCATTTCCATACAACAACTCAACGTTTTCACGTTGTCGTCCTCTCAAGTGGAAATAGCAACGACAGCGGTAATAAACAACAAATTGCACTCATTGTTCAGTTTTTGTCGTTTACCATTTGTAGAATGGCAACAAATTCGCTTAGCGTTCGTATGAATAATGTGAATAAATGCGAGTGTGTATTCAAACGTAGCATATTTCATATTTTCATGCTGTCAATCTCATTTTGAATTAGCTCTTGTTTGTTGTTGTTGTTGCTGTTGGTTTCTACACATAAACTAAATCGCAAACTCATTGAGCATAATACCATAATTTACATAATCAAATGTCAAAGCATTTGAATTGCAAAATCTCACTTACAATTATCTAGATGAACATGCCAAAAATGATTACTACAAATACTGCAAGCTTAAATGCATTTTAATTACATTTTGTTATCATCAGAGGTAAGTGGCAACAAATTGAATTTGTCGAACTGTTTTTAAGTTAATTTAGGATATAAGTTGTGAGAACAAATCACTTGCATCTAATAATAAATCATAGATAAAGCCACATACCAAATTTACTAACTCTAGCAGTAGTAGTAGCCAAGTTCCTTGGGTCTTTTGATAGTAGATTTCTATGTTATAATATCAAATTATTGATTTAATATATTTTAATATCTTAAGAACCTTTTCATGAAATTTTTTCTCATCGGAAGCAAATAAAATAACATTAATTTACCATTTATTAATAGTTCTTGAGTGCCTTTAGAATATTTCTATATGTAAGTTATGAGAACAAATCACTTGCATCTAATAATAAATCATAGATAAAGCCACATACCAAATTTACTAACTCTAGCAGTAGTAGTAGCCAAGTTACTTGAGTCTTTTGATAGTAGATTTCTATGTTAAAATATCAAATTATTAATTTAATATATTTTAATATCTTAAGAACCTTTTCATTAAATTTTTTCTCATCGGAAGCAAATAAAATAACATTAATTTACCATTTATTAATAGTTCTTGAGTGCCTTTAGAATATTTCCGTATGTAAGTTGTGAGAACAAATCACTTGCATCTAATAATAAATCATAGATAAAGCCACATACCAAATTTACTAACTCTAGCAGTAGTAGTAGCCAAGTTACTTGAGTCTTTTGATAGTAGATTTCTATGTTAAAATATCAAATTATTAATTTAATATATTTTAATATCTTAAGAACCTTTTCATTAAATTTGTTATCATCGATGGCAAATATAATCACATATAACATTTATTTACTATTTATTAATAGTTCCTTTAGAATATTTCTATATGTAAGTTGTGAGAACAAATCACTTGCATCTAATAATAAATCATAGATAAAGCCACATACCAAATTTACTAACTCTAGCAGTAGTAGTAGCCAAGTTACTTGAGTCTTTTGATAGTAGATTTCTATGTCATAATATCAAATTATTAATTTAATATATTTTAATATCTTAAGAACCTTTTCATGAAATTTTTTCTCATCGGAAGCAAATAAAATAACATTAATTTACCATTTATTAATAGTTCTTGAGTGCCTTTAGAATATTTCTATATGTAAGTTGTGAGAACAAATCACTTGCATCTAATAATAAATCATAGATAAAGCCACATACCAATTTTACTAACTCTAGCAGTAGTAGTAGCCAAGTTCCTTGGGTCTTTTGATAGTAGATTTCTATGTTATAATATCAAATTATTGATTTAATATATTTTAATATCTTAAGAACCTTTTCATTAAATTTGTTATCATCGAATGGCAAATAGAATCACATATAACATTTATTTACTATTTATTAATAGTTCCTTTAGAATATTTCTATATGTAAGTTGTGAGAACAAATCACTTGCATCTAATAATAAATCATAGATAAAGCCACATACCAAATTTACTAACTCGAGCAGCAATAGATACTGAGTTACTTGAGTCTTTTGATAGTAAATTTCTATATCATAATGTCAAATTAGCAATATAATATATTCTAATATCTTAACAACCTTTTCATGAAATTTTTTATCATCGGATAATCATCGGATTACTATTTATTTATAGTTTCTGAGTTCCTTTATGATATTTCTATATGTAAGTTGTGAGAACAAATCACTTAAATTTTATAACAAATCATAGGTATTTACTAACTCTAGCAACAATAGTTACTAAGCTCCATGAGTCTTAATCTATATTAATTTCTATTATAAAATTTCATAGCAAATTGCATGAAGTTCACAAATGTTGTCAAAGAAATTGTTATGCTCTCATTTGGCAGCAGTTTGAAGCATATAACTATAAACTGACATGAACTTTGATATGTTTAATGGAAACTATGCTTCAAATTAAATATCATATCAAAATAAATATTCAATGAGTAACTTTTACTAACAAGCAATTAGACAAATAAAATAACTAAAGCGAACAACTATAACATATAGTTGCTAAATGATTGCAACTTTAAACTTAACATATTGAAATTCTCAGCTCATGCAAAATGAAAGCTTAAAATAGAAATTTTAAATTTAAGACGGCCTACTTTCTGACAGTATGAAGTGAGACTGTCTATCTTTTAAATGAAATCTAAGCATTGTTGAGATGCTTAATCTTAGAGCTTGACATAGATATATACAACTATGTGTATATTGTATGTGCACAGAGAGACAGAGAGAGAGAGTGGAAGAGAGATGGCATTAAGCATTCAAGACACATTGGGAAAGTTTTAATTTTGTTGAAATTCGATTTGTGTTGCCTACTTTTCAGCGCTGCTGCACAAATAGCCTAAACCAAACCAAAAACTATGCGCCCAGCAAATTGGCAGACGAGCACCACCCAAAAGCCTGGCAAGCAAGAACCAAGCAAAGCAACCAACTAGCTAGAGTATAAAGTTCTAGCATCGCTATTCAATTGCTTCATTGCTCGATTGCTTTGTCTCAACTTTTCAATTGCATTTTCATTCACACTTAACAGCTTTTATCCCGGCGGGCAATTTAATAAGAGCTCAGCAGCAACAAGAAGCACAACAACAACAACAACAACAACAACATGAACAACAATGCATTGCACACATAACTGTAAATTTAATAAACTTGTCCGGAGTTTATTGCATTTGCTTGACTGCGCCTCAATGTTGTGTGTTCCCAATAAAAAAAAAAAAGAAGAAAAAAAAAGAAAAAGAACTCGAACAACTTTTTTTTTGTGTTGAACTTGAAATGGCATTTTGACGGCTCAGCTTTTGGCTTTGTAGGATAGAAAGGTGTACTGAGGCAGGCTGAGCAGTCAAAGGGGGGATGGGGGTACTGCCTAAGACGTGCATGGCTTGACGTCAAGAGCAGCGCATAGTTTAGCGTTTTGCCTTTGGGTAGCGAGGACTACTTCGGTTTAGTTTCAGATGATGATGATGATGATGATGCTGCTGATGATGATAAGCTGAACCATTCGGCATGCCAAGGCGCACAGGAATTTCTTCTTATTATACTTCAGATGCATGCAGTAGAGAACTTGTCGTACTAGTTGCTGCCTCATCGCATCACAAAAAAAATAAAAAAAAAATAAAAAAGAAAAGAAAAAAGAAAATTATTTGTCATATTGACATTGGCTGTTAGTGCTGTAAGTCCAACTGATGTCATTATTTCATTAGTTTAACCGTTAGTTGCACAAAATCCACTTTATCGATAGTCGCATCCTGTGCTTAGTTTGCTTCATTTCATTTCCGTTTTAGAATTTCACGAATTTCTTATTGAATTGTCGCACTCAGAGTGCTTCGATTTGTTCGAAGTTTGTCTGCAGTTAAGTTGTCCACTTTAATAGAAATTGACTGCCCAGTTGTCCGCTTCTTGTCACATTGAGTTATGAAATGGTGGGCGTGTCCGCCCATTACGTACAATTTCCCGCACTCCATTTTGATTGAGACAAATATTTGTAGAAAAATGTGCTCGGGTCAACGTTGAGCTTGGCCACAGCTCGATAAATTCGTTGGGATTTATTGTGTGTGCAACGCGCACATAAATCAATCTCTATATACAGGCAATATATACCAATAGATGTTGCTATAGCTATAGCTATAGCTATAGCTATAGATAACTGTATAGCATATAGTTTTGATTTTATGGGAATTTTGTTGGACTTTGCGCGAAATGAGCTCACGTTTTGCATTATTATGGCATTTATTGTTGACCAGGTTAATGTAATTGCAATGCAAAGTGCTTTCGCAGCCATCCTTTCTCTCTCCTTTCCCCGTTCAACCACTTCACGTTGACAATGGTGAGTAATGCCATTCTCAAGTCAATAAATTACGAGTAGAAAAATAAAAAAGCAAAAATAAATACATAAATGTCAGTCAATGCACAGCATCAAAGCGAGAAGCTTAACGAGAAGTTATTGTATATTATCTTGAGATATGAATTTGAGCTACAAGTTCTCAAAGAACGACAGCAAGCAAAATGTATCAGTACAAAGAGAGACAGAGAGAGAGAGAGAGAGAGAGATAACAATACAAAGGTAAAAGCTTAACGAATGAAGACTGAATGGAAAAGTTGAATGGGGAATGGGGAATGGGGAATGGGGAACTGAAGAAGCAACGCAAGCAGTGCTACGAGTCTCAAGTTAAATACTAAGTAACAATGGAGTGGCAAAATATCAAGATAGACAACAGAGACAATTGTCAAGGTAAAAGCAAAAATTATTAATGGGAAGAAACTTATGGTGCAATAAGTAGAAATACAATGAAGTTGAACCAAGCAACAATGTATTAAGATCAGATAAATGTGAACTGCAAGTGTTAATGTAATATGAGCATAGGCAACGAGCTACAAGTTGTTAAAGCTATTAGGTTAACTACTGATAAGCGTCAACTTCAAGTTGTCAAAGTGTGCACAAAGTATCAAAGAGCACAAGTCTGAAACGTAGCGAAGCGAGAAGTTATTGTACAAGCCGCGTTGCTCTCATTCATCAAAGTGCAACAAAGCGAGAACTGAAAACAAAGAGAAAGAGCTAGAGAGAGGGAGAGAGAGAAGCGAAGCGAGAAGCAATATATGCAAATTAATAAGAAGCGCAGCAAAAACGCATATAAAGAGAATTAAAAGTCGAATAGGGAAACGAGAGCACAAAGCGAAGTACAAAGCAACAAGTTTATACAAGGAAAAAGAGAAGCAAAGCGAGAGGCAATAACAGTAGTTAAGTGGATAAGGAAGCAATAAGTAATATGAAGAGAAGTAAACATGGAAAAGTGAAAGAAGATGCGTAGCATAAGCTGAAGTACAAAGCAATAAGTTTATACATGAAAAAAGAGAAGCACAGCAAGTAGCGATACCAGCAAAAAGTTAAGAGAGAAGTGAAGCGAGAAGCAATAACGGTAGTTAATGGATAACCAAGCAATAAGTAATATAAACAGACGCAAACATTTAAAAGAGTAAGAAGAAGCAATATGCTTTCACATGAAGAAGCAAAGCGAGAAGCGATACCTGCAAAAAGTTTAGGCAAGAGCGAAGCGATAAAAAACAATAGTAGTTAAGTGGATAACGAAGCAATAAGTAGCATAAAGAGAAATTCAAATCGAAAAGAGAAAGAAGAAGTAAAATGTTGCAACCTGAAAAGATAAGCAAAGCGAGAAGCGTTATCAGTTTATACAACTCTCCACAACTGTACTCCCGATGCGTTAAGTGTGAACAGCTCTTTACTAAGCTATTGTGGTAAGCTAAAACACTTAAAGAGAGAAACGAAGCGAGAAGCACCAAATGTAGTTAAATGGCTAAGAAAATAATATATAAGATAAAGAGAAGTAAACATCGAAAGGAGAAAGAAGAAGCGTAGCACAAAGTGAAATCGTGAAAGTGAAAGTTCTAAAGAGAGAAGCGGAGCGAGAAGCACCAATAAGTACTATAAAGAGAAATAAACATCGAAAGGAGAAAGAAGAAGCGTAGCACAAAGTAAAGTAACAAACAACAGGTTGAATAAAAAGAAGCAAAGCCAGAGGCGTCAATACGCCAAGTGTGACCAGCTCTTTACTATACTATTGGTGCTAGCTAAATCACTTAAAGAGAGAAGCGAAGCGAGAAGCACCAAATGTAGTTAAATGGCTAACAAACTAATAAGTAATCAGGAGAAAGAAGAGGCGTTAAATAGCAAGCAACAAGTTGATAAGTACACGAATAAAGAGAAGCAAAGCGAGAGGCGTCAATGCGCCAAGTGTGACCAGCTCTTTCAAATTGGTCACATGATTGAGTCATTATCACATTGAATGCTTTGTAAGCTCTCTCAACAGTATAATAGCTGCATGGAGTCGGAGTATTTGGGCTGTAACTGCCTAAAAGCCCAATCGATGGCCAAGCAGGATTTACGGTTCTCAAAATGCGTTTTTGGTTGCAGCTAACGGCACATGTGTGGCTCGATGCAAAATGCGCGATGCTCGATACCCAACGTTATGCCACCCACACCACCCACACGACAGAGAGGGGGTGAGAAAGTGTCGAGGCCGTGGGGGGGGGGGTGGCACTGTGCGTATAGCCATAAAAGTGAGCATTTGCAGCGCAGGCGAAACGCAGGTTAACGTGACTCCACAGCCACTAAATGTCACAATGTCCAGCATAAACAAGAGCCACAAAATTGCCTGAGCATGAGCATGTAACCAGGGCCAGATGCAGGCACAGATGCAGGGTCCAGGGTACAGGGTATAGGGTATAGGGTCCACGGACCGGGCCATGGCCAATGCCACTGCCAAATGGCCGACAGTTGCGACGGCTCTGGTTCCACTGATAAATAAATTAAAAAGCACACGCGAAACGGCAGGAAGCCCCCTCCTACCATCCCCCCATCCCCCCATCCAGCAAAAAAAAAAAACTGCCCAAAGCTGAATTCAACCTAATAAAGCTGACCACGCAGCGGGCAGAGGCAGCTGCTGTGGGGGCGTGGTACACCACATGTGGCAATGGCAGTGGCCAACCGACGAACACATGTGTGCTTGTGTGTGTTTAGTAGTGTTGGACAACAACGGAAAAAAGAAAAACCCAGCGGCGGCTTGTGGCCACGTTGAGGTCCAAAAATGTGAACAGCAGGCGAAACGTAGGGCGTGCCATGCCAAGGACTCGTTGAGTTGTGTGCCGTGCTTTCATTTTGAAATTTGATGTTGACGCTAACAAGCATCAAGTCCAAAATAAATCATAAAACTTTTCCACGTCGAGATGTGTTTTTCAAGTTTATATAGCATCGATAAGTATCGATAAGTGCAACGAAATCATCAGTAATCATAGAGATTGCTGGACTTGCCTCAAAGTGCAGAAGAAAAACATCAAACAAACAATGCGAAAACTCTGTGAACTTTTTCCAATGTGCATTAAAGTAGTTTAAGTTAAAATTGCATTTATCGATTGTTGATAGATTCCATCTAGAGATATACATATCGAGTTTAAGGGCACATACAGACAAATATTAAATTTCATAATGCTTAAATTGTTTTCACATTTTACTAGCAAAAGAGCTGCAAGTTGAGCTATTTGAAAGCTGCATTAAACTCTCAAAGGAATAGCTTAAAAATTGCTAAGCCTTCAGTCAGCGCACCACACAGATTTGTCAGCAGCAATGACATAACACAGTTTCTAAAGTTCTCTTGTAAAATATATTAAATGAGTATATATATTGAATAATTAATTAAGTAAATATTAAATATATTAAATAAGTATTAAGTGGTTTTGTTAACCTTTTAATTGTTAAATTTGTAAATTTGTTTCTTAACACAATTTAATTATATTTTAGTATGTGTGAACCGGTTCATATGTAGTAATATTACGGTGAGTTCTATTAAATTAAATAAATTAAAGTATATAAAAAAGATCAACAAAGCAAGCAAACAGTATTGAATAACTATTTATTTATATAAGTTTATATATATCATATTATATTATTTATATAAAGAAATAGTTATAAGCTGTTTAACAAACCCGAACCGCTTCATAAGTGGTTCAGGTGTTTGCTCAACAAGTTTATGTATTTATGTAATATATAAATATATGAAATCTATGCAAATACTACAAGTTCAATCGATATTAATAATTAAGCAGCAGTTTTGGTAGACCTATGAACCGGTTCGGCTGTGGTTCATTGAACGCATTCAATAATTACTAAATTGCTGCATATTTTGTGTTCCTTAAATTATTTTGTAAACATATTGCAATAAATATTTGAAAATGTTTCCTAATACATAAATAATAGTTCTATTTTAATGAATTATATTTATTGTACGCTTGTGAACCGGTTCGCGTACAGAAGATAATTGTAAAAGTTATATAAATGCATAAATAAATAGAAATTATTAGAGGATATTTATCTAAGCACACAAATGTAGTCTATATAAAGTTTCACAAGCATAAATCGGCTAAAATTTTCATATTTATCTCCACTTGTTGCTAATTGCATCAATTAACTCAAGCTTAAGCAACATTAATTATTCAAGTCTCTATAAATACTACTAAATATATATTCCTTATTAGTAGCTATTAATAATGCTTCAATCAAATTCCCAGTATCTTGAGCTCAAGTGCCTTTGGACACTTTGGACATTTTTGTCGGCTGTCAAATAAATATTTTGGCAAAACTTAAATTGTTTGCTGATGCTGCTGCTGATGCGGTCCGTTTGTTCAGATCTGTTCAGCGGTTCGTCGGCTGGTTTAGTTTCGTTACGTTTTGTTTTGGTTTCGTTTCATATCGTTTCACTCTGTTGCCCACGCGTTGCCCTGCGCTGCCCTAACTTCAACAGAACCAAGCCCCAGACCCCAGACCCCAGCGCCCAGCTCCTCAACCCCCTCGGTAGCAACATCACCTTGTGGGAACCTTTTCATATGTGCGAAAGTGTATGTTGTGTGTGTGTGTGTGTGTTTGTGTGTGTGTGCTTGTGTGTCGGTGGCCAAATTAGGTTTCATCTGCCAGTTGCCTTTTTCACTCTGTTTGCAAACTAATTTACCGTTAGTTATTGCTATGGTGTGCGTGTGTGCGTGTGTGTGTGTGTGTGTGTATCTCTATTTCTATCTTATATCCCAGCATCTCCTACAAAATTGTATCTAATTCTTTGCTCATCTTGAGCTTGCATATGCTGGCCATTTGTCTGCCACGCCTCGACCATAAATTATATGTGCTCTTGGCCAAGGCAAATACACCCACAGAGAGAATGAGAGAGCGAGAGAGAGAGAGAGAGAGCGAGAGAGAGGGTGAGTGAGTGAGTAAGACACAGACAACAACAACAACAACAAAGTTGTCACTTATAAATGTGTAGTTATTTCCATTAAGTTGTTGTCATCACTCTGACATTCCTTTGAGTCTCATCTACCGTCGGCCCAGACACTTGTCGAATTTCTGGCTTGGCTGAGGTCACAGGACACAAGCCGCTAGGTAATCTACGGCTCAACCATGGTGTGTGTGCTTAAGTGTGCGTGTGTGTGTGTGTGTGTGTGTGTGTATGTTGGCTGTTTGAGGGTCCAGCATAGCTTTGCGGGCAACCAACTTAATCACAAGTAAACGACGCCTCCTCCAAAAAACCCAAACTTAACCCACACCTTAGGCAGCCCACACTTACCTACCTACCTACCGGCCAAATCTGCAGTGTCAGCCATTCATTTGGTTAATGACATTGTGTGGTGGCTGCTGCGGCAAAACTTACACACACAACCAAACGCAAAACACACACAGACACACAGAGAGAAAGAGAGAGAGAGAGAGTGAGAGAGAGTGAGAGAGATACTCTCTCTCTGTGTCTGTTTCGAAAGAGCTAACCAGTGGCATAGGCTGGAAAGTAACTCAAAGATGCTTTTCAACCAACAAGGCCCATAAACTTGGCACTGGCTACAGGCTGACAAGTGACAGCAGATAGCAGCAGCAAGCTGTCCATACACTGAGCGAAAAACCATGTTGATTGTCAATATAACAATCGTCGCTTGCCAACAAACAAGCGTACAACTATGCAAGATTATTTCATATAATAGATAATGCATATGTATGTGTGAGTCTATGTATGTGTGAGCCTATGTATGTGTGAGCACTATGTATGTGTGTATGCTAGCTCTGTCTCGCTCTGTTCCTTATTAAGCAACTTTATGAAACTCTCAGCATCGTTTCAGTTGGATATTCCGGAAATACTTGTCAAATTGGTAGAAAAAGCTTGCAAATCGAGTTCTTTTTCGATTTGCTTGGCCAGAGGGGAAAGGTAACCAAAGTTTTAAAGAAAGTTGATCTGCTTTAACATCATGACAAGCTTGGTGACTCTAGCTCTTATAGTTACTGAGATCGTCACAGGCAAATGGACAGATAGAAGGCCGGACAGACGGAAGAACACACATGACCCAATCGACTCAATTGTTGTTACAGTTCAAGAATATATATAATTTTATAGGGCGCCTACTTTTGCACAAGTTCATATATTTCAAGATGCAGGTATAAGAAACATAAACTATTTCAAATTTCAATTGGATCAATGTGTATTTGGCAGCGCTGAGCGTCAACACTTCCACTACAATTTCCCGAACAAAACATATCTCGATATAATTGAAATTTTAAATTTAAATTTAAATTAATCTTATTTTAGACTTAAATTTTAAACTCATTTTTACACTTAAATTTCATTTGTATTTATTTTTAATTTAATTATCTTAAGAGTTTGATTTTTAAATAAATAAATAAATAAATAAATAAATCTTTAAAGCGCATTCCCAAAAGCCAAAGTGTAAGTCAGTGTGACCAATAGTTTGATAAATGAAATACACCAAAGTTGACACACTAAATAATATTGGATTACTTTTTCCACAATCTAATATATAATTTCCTTTTCTTTTTCTTTGCAGAAACTCTGCCTAACAGAGTATTGCATTTGGATTAGCGATATAGAGATAGATAGAGATAGATTTCAAGACAGTTACCCGATGATAAATATATTGATTGATATTTTAAGAGGACCTATTTTTGCTCTCACTAAAATATATTTAAGCCTGATTGTTAATACATGTTTGAAGTTGCCTAAGGATCGCTATAAATGTTAGAATATCTTTGGAATTGACTAATAATTGATTTGTAATTTCAAGAATATATATTTTGTTCTTTCTAAATAGTGTTGGTAAATACTTTCATTATTTAACTAAAACTGAAAGGTATATTATTAAATAATTTTATCAAAAGCAAATTGAGTCTATTTGCAGCTATTGTTGAAAGTTTCGTTTCAAAGCTGAAAATCTAAGAGCTAACTTCGCGTTAATTGAACCCAAATTTAAGAATAGATTCTTTATGAAGTCAAGTTAAATTTAACATAAAGAAAAATTATTAAACGATTAACTTTATAAGTGCTGTAGAGTAACTACTAACTAAAACTGCAAAATTTCTAACAATTCTCAAATATTCGCAAGATACTTTCACAATAATTGTAAAAATTGTTTCTTTATACACGAATCAGAAAACTATACTTACTTTTTACAAATATTAACTAAATTTAACGACCATTTCAAACATGCTTAAGCAAACTTGCTGCAGATTTACTTTAAGAAATAATAAGGTTAACACTTTAACAACTTGTAATTGCATAGCAGTTAAAGTTGAAACAAAGAAACCAATTTACATGGATCGCAGTCAGCATTTTCTCTGAGTGTATGTGCACCCTATTTAAGCCGCCGAGTAGTTGTTGTTCATTGTGCATATGAAAGTCAGCGACACTTTGCATTTAGGCGGCATCAGAGGCCGGTCGCTCGTTTTGCTTGAATTATTTCAGGCAACAGCAGCTTTTGTGCTAATGCAGCAAACCCCGTTGTTCTCCTTTCCCTACACACACACACACACACACGCCCCTCCGCTAACCACTTGGGAGAACTGCAGAGCAAAATATGGCAAAAAAAAAATTAAAATGAAAATGGAATATAAATTTGTAAAATTAGAAAAAAAAAAGAAGAAAGAAAAGATAAATGTAGAAATGTAACTAAATTAAATAAAATGAAATGTAGCTACCCAGCTGCATGTGAGTGTCTGCGTGTGTGTGTGTGTGTGTGTCTCTCTGTGTGTGTGTGTCTGTGTGTGTGCGCTGTCTGCATTTGTTTTGTTGTTCATATTGTATCTGCAATACTTTTTTCTCTCGCTCTCACTTATTTGCATACAGTCCTGGCCATAAAAAACGTCGCGCCTAAATTTGCATGACAAATTGAAACTATTTGCAGCAACAATTTGTTGATGAAATTATGAAATTTTGCATATTTTCTATCTCCGCTCTTGTTGCTTGTGAAGGTGTTCTTTTGCCATGCCATTAGGGATGCAATTGAGATTAAATTAACTATTTGAAAAGACCGTGAAAGCCAAAAATTGCATTTGCAGCTTTAATGCGCTTTTAAAGCTTTGTCAAGATCATTTAAGCTTGCAGGCTGCTTTAATGCCCTTGCAAAGCTACGCGATCTTAATCAAAATTTAAAAATTTAACAAAAAGTTAGAGTAGCCTAAATAGCTTTTACTTTCAACTTAAAGCTCACATAAGCTTGCTTTTCACTGCAATGTGCTTTCAAAGCCATCAACTACAAATGTTACAGATGTTACAAATGTTGACAGAAATGGTATAATACAGCCATTAAAAGTTGCTTTCATTTTCAGTCCAAAGCTCATTAAGCCCACTTAAAACATTAATATGCTGAATAGTTAGCGACTTAAGCAGATAGCTCTACAATATGAGAAGATTGCGCTAATTAAAGAGAGACTTTTACTGCAACAAATATGATGCACTTGTTCTTTTAGCATTAAAGCACATTAAAGCTCGCTTAATGCATAAAAGCGCTTAGGAGCTGTCAACTGTCGAGCAGATAGCTACATAATTGAAATTAAATATAAACGCAAAGTAACACATTTACACTGCAACTAAACAGAGTTAGTTTTGCATTCAGCGCAAAGCACATTAAAGCTCTCTCTTTAAGCCAAACACATCGATGAAGCTACTTTACTTATTATAACACTATATGTTCGCCAATTTGTGTTGTTAATACAAACTCATTTATGCAGCTAAATTTAAACTATGCAATTTTGCGCTAATATCATTAAGTAGAACTAATATAAAAGGACAACATTGTTATGCCGCCTGTGCATTGCGCTGATCCAAGTGCGCTTTAGTGCCTTAATAATAGCTTAACATTTGCATAGATTATATCTGTGTGCACAGACATACACACACACACACACACACACCGTACACAAGGTGACAAACTCACACACATGCAGGTGTTGTATGCAAATAGGAATCGCATATGCAGCACTTTGATTCAATTTGGTTTAAGTTTTTTATCGCACACAGGGCAGCTGAGCCGAAGAAGATGATACACACACACACACACACACAGATGTAGCTACACACACACACAGGTAGTTGCAGACAGTTTGTACTAATGAGTTTCAAATGCAAAAACCACTCGACACTTTCGCCGCACTCGCACTCGAGGCTTTCCCACTTGGCACTTGATGCATTGCACTTCAACGCTGCATTCGAACGGTTTTTCACTTATTTGCTGCTTCTTTCCAATCTTTTTTTTTTTCTTTTTGTTTTTAATGCAGCCCATCGTTGACCCAATTCGCTGCATTTTTTTGTTGGTCATAATCAAAACGCCATCGACATTAAAACGTTCTCATCCAAAGCTAAAATCAAAGCGACAAAAAGTATATGGATAAGTGCCATTCGACATGGTGAATATTGAATACCCTAAAGTTCTGTTCGACATTTCGAATTGGGTCAGCGTTTCTTTTTTTTTTCTTTGTTGTTTTTTGTTTTGATTTTATATCTTTTGCACTTAAACTACATTTATATTGCGCTACATGGATATCGATTAGAAGCGTTCACATTTAAACTGTCTGTTAAGTGTTTTTCACCCAAAGTATGCTTCAATAATTTCTGCTGGAATTGCTGCGAAAGCGAAGTTGAGTAGGGCTTAAACTGCATTAGCAGTGCTTGGTAACACTTTAACGTATTTTATATTCAATAAATTGTTAAAGAATACAGAATAAATAGTTAGAGAAGAGAGGCGCTGCATTTGCGGTAATCGATATCGTTTATCGTAGAGCGTTTTCATATCTTTTAATTCATACAACTAGAATATATTCAAAGTGCTAAAATATACTTTATTTTTCATAAATAGTTATTATATTGCAAGTCTAATTAGCTTTAAGAAGAAAGATTCAATTGCTGAAATCGATATCGATTGCCCCATGGCGTTGTCATCTCTAGTTGGAAATGCTTAGCTAATAAACAGTATAACATTTTAATACTTCAACTAGATGTATCTATAGATCTATAAATCTTTCTATTACAATCTAGATTGATTTTAATTTTTAATCAATTTATAATTAATTATATTAAGATAAGATGAATAAATATATAAACAGATTCAAATTTATATATATATTTAGAAAGATAGATAGTTAGTTAAAGAAGTGTGGTAATCGATAACATTTATCGTAGAGCGCTTTCATATATTGTAATTCTTACAACTAAAACATATTCGAAATGCTCATAAATAGTTATTGTAGTGCAAGTCAAAGCAAAGTATATATTATCTTGATTTGCTTAAATTTAAGAAGAAAGATTCAATTTCTGAAATCGATATCGATTGCCCATTGGCGTTGTCATCGCTAATTGGAAATGCTTAGCTAATAAACTTTGAAAGCTTAACATTTTAATACATGAACTAGACCTATCCATCGATCTATATATCTTTCTATTATAATCTAGATGAATTTTTAAATTTTAATCAATTTATAATTAACTATATTAAGATAAGAATAAGCAGATGAGTAAATAGATAAACAGATACAAATTTATATCTATATATTGAGATAAATAGATAGATAGATAGATATATATTGATGAAGTTTGCTAGACAAACAGATAAATATATCAAATAAAAGGTTTCTAGTAAATTTAATTAAAATATGTTTAATAAATTACTTTTCTATATTTTATTAAAAAAGATATTCAATTGAAATTGACTAAATTGTATATTCGACTCGAGATGAAGAGCTAAATTTATAGATAAATACATAAATGAATAAATATAAATAACAAAGAAAATTACAAGGCATTTATAAGTTATTAGTTTCCCTAATGTTCTCTCTAATGCATTAGAAATTGTATTACAAATATTAATTAGACTGCGCTAAGCATAACAGATCTCAAAAGAAACTACAGAAGAGCGCCACATAAAGCAGGCAAGAGTTTTACTAAAATAATGAAAACCAAATAGAAAGAGCAAGAGGAAGACATATATATATATATATATATATATATATATATATATATATATATATATATGGAGATACATAGAGCCGTTAGCCTAGCAACAAACGACTGTGTAATGCCAAAGCTTGGGCTAATGAGTTGAGAAATTTGGACATTGTCATATTAAGCAAATTCATAGAAAAAGCCCCACAGGGTACTTTTCTAATTGGTTACATGATAAAATGAAAATGAAAGTGAAAGCGGAGCACAAATTAAATTATGCCACAAAATGTGGCAGCCAGATAAGTATATCTATGTGTGAGTGTGTGTGTGTGTTGTGTATGTAAGGATGCCTGCCGCGTGAAGGCAACGCAAATTTAATCAAGCAAAAATCAATTTAAAATAGATTCACTCAGCTCGCTAATTGATGTGCCGCCAGCAAATTAACAAATATTTGCCAACAGCCAACAGCCAACAACCAACAGCCGGGCTAACAGGCAACAGCAGCCAGCCAGCTAATTAAACACTTTTCGCATCATAAGAACCCGGCTAAAACGATGGCTTAAACGCCTGGCAACCGGTTGCCTGCTTGCCAGCCGTGTTAGCGCCATTTTATAGACATGAGCAAATTACTCGGCAATGGCATTTTGACACTTTGCCTGCTGGCTTCTTTCAGATGTGGTCCTCAGCGTGGGCGTGGGCCCTAACGAGTTAACAGCGAACTACCTTACCTTACCAAATAATAGTAGCAGCAAATAATAACAACAAGTGGAATTAACAAATTGAAATTTAATTTCAAATACAAATTGACAGCTTTTGTGGCTAAATATATGCGACCTACCATAAATATTTATTATAAAGGGCAAACAAGTTGAATACAAATGCTTTTCATTATATTTCTTTCCAAATACCCTGTAATATTTACAACAGTGCATGCTCAACATGATTGAGCTGCAATAAGTATTAAGTGCAGTGAGCAAAATTTTTAATATATTAAAATATGCGTTTATATTTATATAGGGTATTTATAAGTCGAGCATTTGCTAAAAACTTTTTTTTTTTAATAAAAAACAAAAATAACAACAGCGTGGATTACATATGTCAATAAATTACATATGTTTAAAACTGTGTACAGGGCCATTGATAGTCTATCACACTCAAATTTGAAGAAATATCTATATAGATATTTGAAAACTCGCTTCAGGGCATCTCTGCAGCTCTAATACTTTTAATTAAAGCATATTAAATGCTCAAGTTACACAACCGTAATAACAGGGACACAAACACCTACAGGGCATCTGGAAATCCATCATAATCAAACGATTGCAACCCCAACTTGTTTACTTGAGCACTTGTACAATTTGAATGCAGGCAGAGATAGACGATGATAAAGGCCAAAAGCAAAAGGAAAAAGGCAAATGAACGAACATAAAAAGGTTGAATACGTAAGGGTTTTAAAAATATTGTAAGCACTTTCAAGTGCAAAGCGAATGAAAGAGAAAACAATTTATTGAAAGAGATTTGATTATCCAAACGCATCCAACTAACCAAAGCCCAAGAAATGCAATTTGCAAGTCTAACGATTGCAATAACATTGGTTAGTCAGTCAACATTGTAGTTTGACACTTTAACCAAATGAATTGTAAATGTTCAACATTAATTAAATTGTAATTATAGTATGCTAAAAACGTTTGTCTTAAATTATCAATTGCAAAGTAGCAATAAATGGAGCTAAACGAACTTAAGACAATATTTATTTAAGATAAGAAAGTATTTGTGTCGAAAGGATTTTCAAGAGTTTTAGTAGAGAAAAGCAATCTATATGTTTAATATTACCTAAAACATTTTAATTTGAAGTGTGCTTCTAGAACTTTTAAGATAGTAAACTTAATTTGAAGTTTTCAGTAAATATTTCATCTTTTTCTATCCCTAATGGGAAATAAAACTGTTCACCTTCTTTCAACTAAAAGCTAATAAATAAATCTCAAAACTTTAGAGAAAAAGTGACACTTAAGGTGGCAAACGGATCTCTTCTGGCATTCGCAGGATTCCCACTAGTTGTATTAATTATACCCTGCACAGGGATATATTAGTTTTATGCAAAATGTTCGTTTGTATGAACGCGTCGATCTCAGCAACTGTAAGAGTTAGAGGCAACAAATTTGGCAGAAAGGTTCCCGTATACCGTCAAGTTTATTTGAAATTTTGAAAAAAAAAACAATTATGGGCCAATTCCTCAATGTAGATGCTTATAACTTAGCAGTTGCTTGACGAATACCATGGAGAAGCATTGCTGAAAGTTTCATCAAGTTCGGTCTATAAATAACAAAGATAACCAGAAAAGAATGATAATTTAACTAATGGCGCTTTCTTCGTTGCGGCCAGCATATGTGTGCGAGTGATGTAGCACTCAGCTTTGGCGCGCAGACAAGCTTAATGAACCTAAACTGATTGCTCGCTCAGCTTAAATTGCGTTCGTTCTGAGGAATTACCACTGAAAAATGCATCGTAATCGTCGTATGATTTTGGGAATTGAGAAATTTTCAGTTTACTAGTAATAATTATGAAAATACTTTTACTATAGAGAACTGTTCAGGGTATTATACTGTCGCATGCGCTCGACTTTCGCATTTCTTATTGTTGAGTAGCGCGCCATAAGCTGACATACATGTAACATGAAACTGAATCTAAATAATTGTCGAGCAGTTTTTTAGTAAAAGTAAAACCATAGGTGGAGGCAAAGGTAAACTAACTAACAGTAAGCGGTGCTGCTACTGCTAGGCTAGCTAAGTGGTTGCTCAAAGTCTCGATTAAGTTCACGCTGATAAGTTGGGTATGCGCTTTACATCGATTTCCAGCACTGTACGCAAAAATGTCAAGAAGAAGCTAAACTTTTTGGACAGCATTTTGCTTGAGCGCACTTTAAGTGACAGTCACGCCTCAGACCATATGTGTGTGTGTATTTGTGTGAATGGCAAGAAAGGAAGTGAAAGAGGAAAGGGGAAACGGCAACAGAATGTGATGTGTCGCTTAATAAAGCCACACGAAGCGGAAATGAGCATGTAATGTTAACGGAAATGCGTTGAATGACGCCATTTTGCCAAAAACTAACGAAAATGGTGGCACATTTTACACGCTGCAATGCGTTGCAACTTACAATATCTATCTATTATGTATATATATATATATATGTATAGGTAGACTATGCTAGAGGGAAGCTGTGTGTGTCTGTGTGTGTGTGGGGTGGAGTGGGGGGAAATATTGCAATTGGCTTGGCTTATTTTAGGATCCCCCAGAGCAACAGTAAAGTGTTAAATTGTGTTGTAAGCCAGCGCGAACGCTTGTCTCGTTACAAATATAAGAAAATCAAAAAAGAAAAAAATGACAACGCATCGAGTGTCTAAATTAAAGTGTGATGTGCGTTTAATACCCTACAAATTGCTTTTTCTCCTGCTTCATTTTTTCTTTAAAGTTGTATTGAAAATTTTTATAGAATTTAGTTTCTTTTTTCGTTAGCTACTTTCTCTACAGAACTGCAACTTATGAGCCACTCATAAAGTGTTCGACTAGTTAGATACCCTGTAAAATATTTTTTAATGCCCTTTCATGCAGCCAAAAGCTTGTAAGTTAATAGCAGCACTGCGTTTACTACTTTCCTTAAAGAACTGCAAGCGGCGCTCGACTGATTGGATACCCTGTAAATAGCTTTTACATAATGTCCATATAAATAAGTCATGAACTTTTAAGTAACCGAATTGGATTTGTTCAAAGAATGCCAAAGACATTAAAATATCATAAAGTGCTCGACTGGCGAGATACCCTGTAAAAAAATTCTGAGTTGCACTGCCCACACAGACAGCAAGTTTTAGAAGGTAGTACGTCATTTTATCGGTTGAGAAGAGTAGATAGTTAAAAGTGCTCGACTGCCTTGATACCCTGTACATTTGTTTACTGTTTGCCTCTGTCCTGCTATATAGAAAGGAGCTTTTCAATAACTAAATCAACTTGTTTGCTGATTGTCAAAACACAATTGAGAGTGTTAGAAAATGCTCGACTAACAATCACCCTGTAAATAGCTCCAAAGGAAATTAATTTATATTACTTCATTTCCAAATACAAAGAATACAAGGAATGGAACTCGAAAACCCTATGTAACTGAGTATTACGAGTACCTATCAATATTGATCCGGAATATATATGCAATATAGACTAAACAACAAACAATCTAAGCAACACAACTAACAATTTGTCTGACTACAGGGTATAAAACTGCGCCAAACGTATATAATGGAATGAAATGAAATGAATTGGAATGGAATGGTACGGGAATGGGAATGGGAATGCGAATGGAATTGGGATTGGGAATGGGACTGGGAATGGCACGGGAATGGTAAAGCAATGGATGGGAGAATGTGGCAAGGCTGCAGGCAGCGTTGCACTCTGGGGAATCCCCGAATGAACGTGAATGCCATAGTTGAGCGCAAAAAAATTTGTGAGGGAATAAAGAGTGCGATAGATAGATAGATAAATAGATGGCACACGTTGGCGAACGAGATGCGATTAAATGCATACATATATGCACACACACACACACACACACACACATACATATATACACACACATACACACATAAATATACACATACACACTCGTACATCATTGGTTATTTATTGGTTTCCACTAAATAAATCGACTCGAAATTGGCAAACGTCGCAAAATGGACATTATTGGCCCCTTATATTTGTTGTATTCGCTGCGCCACGTTCAACATACACATCCGCTGAAACCTCGCACACGTCTCATGCTGAAACTGGAGCACCAAATACTCTAGGAAATCGCTTCTATGTAGCACGTGGGTAGCTCGAGCAGTAAGCGATTGGGAAGCAACTCAAATGAGTAACTATACTCAAGAGATGATAGCTTTAGCTACAATTTTAATTATGCTTGATACCCTGTATAATGCTTAAAAAGGGTATAACTAAACTGTGGAAAAGAGGTGTGAGAGTTTCTGATTAACTCTCAAGATTCCGAGACGCTACAGAGTTTTTTTACTTCTACAGATTTTCAACTCTAGAATTTCTTTCTACCTAAAGCAAATATATTTAATATAAATTATAAATTCTTAAATTTATTTTATAATAATTTATTTATAATTAAATTCAAATGTAAGTCGTGCTACATACCCTGTAAAATATATACTGAAGTTATTTTAATACTATTCTGCAATCATTATGATGTTCAAATTGCTGCATAAGAATTTCGCATTGTTTATGTGTTTAGCTCGTTAAGCAGCTTAGAAACTACTTTCGCGACCCTCGCAAATCAAAATGCTGCTTGTCGACACGAGATCCGCAAAACTTGTGGCCCAAATAAAAACGAAAATGTTGTCAAGTTTTGTTGCTTCGCCCCAGCGAGCGGACACATGTTTAAGTTTATTATTTATTCAGTCAAGTTTTCACTTTGCTGCCACAACACACACACACACACACACACTCACACACACATACAGACACATTCATATACAGTTAACTGTGTATTAGCCATGTGGGTGGTCTATTTGCAGCCCCATTGATTGTTGGCATCTTTTGACATGGCCTGGACGCCTCATTAGCCAAAAACGCTGGCGCTCATTTTGCGTGTAATTCGCTTGATTGTCGTCTGATTGCAACCGCAAAATACTTTTGCATACTTTATTTCTTTGCGAGAAGCGGGGAGGTGGAGGGAGGGGGGTGCTCTTGCTCCCCAATGATTATGGGCCACGATTATTAGACAGCATTTACCGATGTCACGTGAAGTTAACTTCTTCCCAACCCCCTCCCGTGCCAACAATATATTTGCCCTGCGATGAGCAGGCAACATTTTCTACTTTTTGTTCTCCTTTTTTTGGGAGTGGCAGGGGGAGGGGGTGGAGAAGGGGCTGCTGTCGAGGGATTTGACTTTGACAAGCGAACAGGCGATACGAAACGATAAGAATGGCAATAACTTTAAAAGTCGCTGCGGGCTGCCCCTCCCAACAACAACAACAACAACAACAAAAACATTAACAACAGCAACAACAACAATAACAACAACAACATTAACAACAACAAGTTGCGCCTTTATGCGGGCAAGCTTTAGGTGTCTGTCTCTTTGGGTGTATATTTTTTGAAAATCATTTGCCATTATGCTTGTCTTACATTAGTCACTGCCCCCTATAAGCCTATACTTTTATACCTTTATTTACGCAGTGAAATTTGGCAAAAAGAGCAGAGCAGAAGGGGAAGAAGAAGAAGAAGGAGAAGGTCATGAAATGATAAGCCATGTCACATGAATAGCGCATGTTGCTTATAGCTGATTAACGATAGTGCCATGATTTTGCTACTTAAATTGTAGTTAGCAGCTGTAAACGATGGAATTGAAACACTATTCGCTAACAACAGAACTGCAACAAGGCAGCTTAAAGCATTTTATTACCATTATTTGTAGTTTGCAGCTGTCAACGTTGGAATGGAAACCCTTTTTTGAAACGGCGAAAGTGTAACAATGCAGCTTATGGCGATTTCTTAAATTGATTTGTATTTAGCAGCTGTAAACGATGGAATTGAAACACTACTCTCCAAAAACAGAACGTAAACAAGAATACTTAATGCAATAAATAAGCTTATTTTTAGTTTGTAGCTGGAAACGATGGAATTGAAACACTTTTCTGAAACAGTGAAAGTGAAACGATTGAAATTATGACCATGACTTGAATTGATATGTGTTTAACAGCTGGAAACGATGGAATTGAAATACTTCTCTAGCAATATAACTGAAACAAGACAAAATTAGAACAATTTGTATTGAGCAACTGGAAACGATGCAAGTGAAACAGTGAATGTGAAACAATGCAACTTGTAACCTTTTCTTGAATTTATATGTGTTTAACAGCTGGAAACGATGGAATAGAAACACTATTCTCTAACAATATAACTGAAACAAGGTAAAATTAAAACAAATTGTAGTGAGCAACTGAGAACGATGGAAGTGAAACACTTCTTGGAAAAATAAATGTTAGCAATACAACTTAAGTGCATTGATTTGTAATTAACAGCTCGATACGTTGAAAGTGAAACTGTTTTTTGAAACAAAGAAACAGTGGAACAATGCTAGCTACAAAAAGCAATTTCTTAACTTAGAATGTAACCAGCAGCTGTAAACAATAGAAAGTTAAACAATGCATCTCGAAGACATTTTCAATAAATTTTGCAGCTGTAAGCTAGGAACGATGGAATTGAAATAGTATTTTGTGGCAAGTGAGCTAAGAGAATACGGTATAGAAATCAAGACAAAACAATAGAAATTAAACAGTATTGCCACAGATCAATCAAATTTTCTCTGAGCAAGTAGAAACGTTAGAATTGAAACAGTTTTCCAAAACAATAAAAGTGGAACCATGCAGGTGTGCGTCATTTAACAACACAGAAAATTTCAAAGAATGCAAATAACGACAAAAGAGTTTTCATAGGCGAAAGACAACAACTTTATTAGAGTATTACTAAAAGATGTTAAATGCTTTTAGTTCGATGAGCGGAAACTGTAGAGCAAGCAGCATTTGAAAGCGATTAGTCAACACTGTTTTCAGTCTTGTAAGTTGCATAAAGTAGATAAAAGATAATACTCTTGATATGGTATTTAAGGTTTTAAGAAGAATAATATGTAATAGTATATGTAAATAGTAAGTAATGCTATTCTTACTTCCCACTGGGGTAAGTACATGATTTGCGTTCGCTTTATTTGTATTGGCTTCGGCATCATTTGGATTCACATCTCTGGAAACCTATTCAAAACTTGAGAATAGCCTCTTATCTTAAGCCAATGCAAGTTTTAATAGAGTTAGCCACTGTGCTCAAAGGTCAGCGCACATAAGCATGCACACATATTTAGTAGAAGCAGTTCAATCAACCGAAAATCTTGGCAGCAAGTTGAGCAGCTTCAGCTGTCACTTGTAGGGAATGGAGAAGAGCAAAGAAAGTGAGAGAGAGAGAGGGGACAGAGGGATGGGAGGGGGGGAGATAGAGAGAAGCTATAGTCGTACCCCTGAGGTCGGTAGCAACGAACTTTAACGGGGATTTGCGCCAAGCCAGCTTAGCGTCAGTCCAAACAAAAACACTTTGCAAACAACAACGACAACAAGAGCAGCAGCAGCAGCAGCAGCAGCAGCAGCAGCAGCAGCAGCAGCGGCAGCAGCAACTGAGATGTGAAGTTGAAGAAGAAGAGCACTAAAAGCAAGCGCCTTGCACACACACACACAGACAAAAACTGCAGCTGGGCACACTAAACGAAACAAAAAAACAGAAAACAACAAAACAGCAAGAAGAGCAGAGCAGAGAAGCGAACAGAAGAGAACAGAAGAGAAGAGAAGCGAAGAGCAGGCAAGAAACTAAAGCGTAAACAAAGGCGCAGGCAGCGCTTTGGGGAACTAAACGTGCGCTCGTAAAGCTTTCAATTAAAATTAATAAAAATTTACGCGAATTAAATAAACACAGCAAGAATATAAAAAAAGAAAAAAAAAACAAATAAACACACACACACAAACAGTAAATGGTGGCACAGGTGTGCACAGGAACAGTAAGAGAGAGAGAGAAAGCGAGAGAGAGAGAGAGAAGTGTTTGTCGAGCAAATGGAAATATGTGTAATACGCGTCCGGGTTTCCGGTTGCGGAAATCGACTGAATGGCAATGAGGCAATGGGTTAGCTTATCGCTTCTAACAAGCCAATGTCAGGCCTTAATATATAGGCAAACATTCACTAAATACATAACCACATACACTCGCTGTATGTGTGTGTGTAGGGTATATTAACATGCCCAGCGACTGGATTAAATAAATTGAATTGTTCGGCACAATGTGACCCCGACCATTAAATAGCAAACCCAACAGCGAGTATGGCAGACAGTCCGTAGTAAGTAGGGATGGGTATGAGACTACGAATGGACGGTGTATATGTATGTGCGTGTGTGTGTGGCACACAGGGTATATAGTCCAGATTGTAAGGCAGAAAAACAAAGCCAAGTTAAGCCAGGGCAATCGACAAGGCTGCCTTCTTAGATGCACGCAGCGAGAAATCGCAGACAACAAGAAACAACTCAATAAACCAAAAAAAAAAGAAAGAAAAACAGCAAATAAACAACTTTGCGCTAAGCGGGCATAACCGACTGGCAACTACCCTGTAAAATTTAAAAAAATGCGCGTTGATACAAATGTGTATATTATAGATATACAATTACTTAGAAGTCGTAATAAATGCAAATTAGCAAACTTAAACTTCAATTGGTTGTTAGATTCTTCAACTTTATAAGAAACTTGAGCTGCATAGAATACTCTGATAGAGACAGGAGAGTATTGAACATACATAATTAAAGTTATTACCTCTACTTTCTTTAGCTATTGTCTCATCTAAGTAGATCAACAATTACGAATAGTTGGACTTTTCTACTGATGATTTTCTTTGATTAAGATTCACACTTTACAGAGTATAGAAAATGTCATCATTTGAGTTTGATATAAGTGCTTATAGGGTATACAAAGCAAAAAAACAAAAGTTGCTTCCTTCTCTAGTCTATATACTGTATATTATTACAGATTTTCGAATTACAGGGTATACTAAATTCGAGTAAATTATATTTATAAAAAAATATATTTGTCAAATTTAAATCTCAAATTATAAATGATATATGCATACGTATTGACTGTTACATATTACTTTTCAATGCCTCAACTACTCTCAAATGCTCTAATACAGGGTATAGCAAGCGAATAAAATGTATATGGAACTTGAAAAACTTGGGAACTGTAAATGGGGCAAAGGCACGCCACAAGCAGACGGAAATACTGTGATTTTGTTTTAGTTTTGACTAGTGGCGGGAGAGTGGGGAGGGGGACGGGGGGATTGGTGTTTGAAAGGGGCATGTTATTGTGTTTATGAAGCACTCTGGCTGTGGCATGACAAACACTCGCGTGCTGCCCTTTTAGTCGTCACTAATCAGATGCTCTCAACTAACGGGCATTTGCGACAAGTATGTAAAGCCATCAATACACTTAAACTCTCTCTTATGTACATAGATCTTCGTAATACTACGAGTATATGTAATGTTTATACATTTGATTTGCATTTAGACTCAAGCATTTATGAGCCTAAGAATCGACTAACGATAAAGTTGGTAATGAGAAAATGCGAATGGGGGAATGCCATCAATCCATCAAATGGTCAACAATGCATATTGGTATCATTCCATTTTGATGGCTTATTAAACAGCGTGTGAAGTGGCAAGACAAATGCACTTGTTGCACACATTTATGAGGCCATCGAGAAGAGCATTAAATGTAGCGCTAAAATTTGTTATCGATATAAAAGCAGAGTGAAGTGTTTTAGGTTGCCAAAGTAGTTCTAGTGCAAGTCAATGCTCGCCACAGTTATATAGAGAAGCAACATTGTAATCGATTACGTAGTGTTCTAGTGTTGAGTAATTTGATCAATTACAGTTATCGATATAAATTGGCAATTATTGCAACGATAAACATTGACATACATCTAATAAAGATAGCTTCACAAACAAAACTACTATCGTTTTTAATTGGCGATATATAGATAGATAGATTTTAGACTTAACATTGTTATCGATAGACCTATCATGTGAGTATAATAAAAAGTGTAAGCAATTGGCAAACAAAGCACCATTGCTAGCGATAGCGATGAACACTTTAAACAATAAGATGTGGATAATTAGATAAGATGTAGATCTTTTTATGATCGATAACAGTTACCCATCTCTAAACAATAAATAATCGTTGAACAACACACACACAGATAAGCAAATGTTATTCTGCACTCAGCTATGTAAAATCTATTGCCATTTAATCGTTATCGATCAATGTCAGACAACACACACACACACACACACACACACACACACATGCACACACGCACACACAGAGTTGGGGCACCTGGCACAGCATCTTCAATTCGTTTTGTGGCAGAGACGGCGCCACAAATGTTTTGTACTTTTTGCTGTCCCAATGAAGGATACATTTGTAGGTTCTATTGATTTTTAATGCGCGTCTTGTTGGCAGCCGTCGCGCTGTCGGGCCATTGGGCAACCCGGAGCCAACTACTTTGAACTTTTACCAACAAGGATGTTGTCGCGATGGCGAGTCCTTACGCCTTCTATCTCTCTCGTTCCGGTCTCCGCGTGTATTGGTGTGGGAGTGCATTTTAATGCTTGTCAAATAAGAAAAGAGAAGAGAAAAGAGAGAAAAAAAACGAAATGCAAACAAACGTGTCACAAACACACGCACACGCACACTCCCACACACATACGCACACGCGTAAGGCATTGAAAGCCGTGCTCATGCGGCTCGACATCCTTCTGATAACTTAATGCCACACGCATGCTTTTGCATGCAAGATTGTACAACACGGCGTATGCGTTACTTTCGCAGCTGCCATAAAGCAGAAGCTGCTATAAGCACAGATAGCTGAAGTAGATGATGCAAGGCAAAGAGTGTGAAAGTAAAAGACTGAGCAAACAATAAGTAGCTGTTGTACAATGAGTTAACTTGGCCAAAGCTTGTAAACTGCTCAAGTGATCGCATTAAATTCGACACGGCCCAAAGTCACTTGGCTTTGCAAACAGACAAAAGAACTGAAGACTGCCTGCAGTTACTTCGGTCATAGTTGGCACAGATCCTTGTCAATCTATGACAATAATCGAAATCTTATCGAATTAAGCTAAATCTATAAAATAAATCTAATTGTGCTGCAGAATTAATCATCTCGAACAATGCGCAAAAATAGATTGTTTATCATAATTAATTATGTTTAAAAATTTGAAAAAACTATAAAAGCAGCAGTATAAAAATAATCGAAAATAATCGAATAAAGCTTCAGTTTCCTAACGAAAAAAATTTAAATGCAATGAACTAACACACATTTTTCATCAAAAGCGATCAAGTTTCAACAAGTTTATGAGAAAATTGCAAATATACGCAGGTAATCGAAATAAATATTAATTTATCAAACAACAAATAAGATTTATCTGTAGAATCAATTAATTTGTGCAAACATGATGACTGGTATATATTAAATGTAAAGCGTTTTATGTTTAAGTTTTCAAATATAACAGAAATATTAAAAAAAAATCTAAAATAAACGAAAAAATATACGTTTTTAAACGAAACAATCTTTAAATGCAGAATCAATTAATCATTAATCAATTAAGTAGTCAAATCATTATTAAATAGATATATTAAATGCAAATTAGTTAATTTTTTATAGAGTGATGGGAAATAATAGATTTCAAAATTACATAAAAATATATAAAAATTCGAAAATAATCGAAAATTGATGAGTTTACGAAAAGAATACAATTTAAATGCAGATATAATTAAGAAGTCAAATTATGTTCAAATAAATATATTTAAAGCAAATCAGTTAACTTTTGATAATAAAAATAATAGAACAAATATATAAACAATATATCAAAAATCGAATGTTGTTAAAAAACACATTCAGCTCGCAAAATGCACAGCATTTTAAATTGAGTCAAGCTGATGTATATAAATACAAATCAGTTTACTCATAAACCGATGATGAATATAATTACAAATCGGTTTACTCATAATAAAGTTATGAGCGTTTAAAGTTTTCAAAAATACATAAAAACATTAAAAACATTAAACCATACCAAATGAATTATTTTAGAGGTCAACTACTGCTCATATTGATCGTTTGATAAAGTTATGGGAGTTCAAAGTTTTCAAAGATACCAAAAAATTTCGATTTTTCAAATGAAGTAAATTTAGAGGCAACATTAATTTAAAGTCTTGATCATGTTTCAATTAAATTCAGCGAGTTTAAAGTTTTCGAAAAAGTTACTACTGTGAATAGCTTGAGAAGAAAGTCTGTGGTATAAAGTTGATTCATATTTATCGAATATGTTAAATATGAAATTTATATTAAAGTGACAATTGCGTTTGTAACTTTACTTACGATTGGAGTACGCGCTCATTGGTCGCGTCAAAAGCGTCAGCATCAGCAGCATTAACATCACTGGCAGCAGCTGCGTTGACTGTCGCTGTCGCTGCCGCTGGCTCTGCTGCTGCTCCTGCTTCTTCTGCTGCTTTTGCTTTGGTTGCTGCTGCTGCTGTGGCTGCTGCTGCTGCTGCTGCAACTGTCGCTTGTTGACATCCGTTTGGCATTTGCCTGGTTGAGTGCTTTGATGCAGCGACATTTTTGACAGCCGCGATAATCGTTTACTGCTTATCGTTTATCGCTTATGGCTTTGTTGTTATCGTTGAGTTGGACGCCTGCTGCTGCAACTGTAATTGGTCTTGTTGTTTCAATTGTTGTGGTTGTTGTTGATGTTGTTATTGCAATTATTGATTGTTTGAATGCAAAATATAAGCTATTAAAGCATAAGCAGAGTGTATAGCTTATACACGGCTAGGAGATACCCTGTAGCAAGTACTTAATTATTACATTTAAGTAACAGCTACAATTAAAGCTGTGCTTTTATGCCTATAATTAACGCACACCCTGTAAAAATGCCTTACATCTGTATGTATAATTTTGCTCCATTTGTAGATACCCTGTTTCTCATATGATATTATTTACTGTAAGCTAAGCTAAATAACAACATATTATTTTTAAACATTATATAATAACTTTTAAATTGCTAAAATACTAAATTAATTTAATTAAAATATATATATATATATTACAAAATAAATATTAAATTGATCAAATTAAAAATATTTATAGTTTTTAATATTTATCTTGTAATATATTTATATTTATATAATATTTTAAAATTAAAATTAAATTCAATGGAAACTAAATGTATTTATTTCATCGACAATAAGTTTACAACTAAAATTAAAAAACCAAAGCCTTAAGCAAAACAAGCTAAAATCGATATCAATTCAATTAAAGAAGCTAATAGCACAAATAATTAAATTTTAACGAATTTTTCTTACTTGCAATGCAACCCATTAGAGCTACTGTTTGCAAGGTATAGAAATTATAAAAAAAAAAAGAGAAAACTTTGTGATAGTCATTTGCCATGTTTGTTTATCTGACTATGTGTGTGTGTGTGCGGATGTATTTTATAGCCTGATGGCAACGTCAGTCGATCCACGCGCAATTGGCAAACGTTGCATGAACAATTTGTGTAGCATACTTTGCAGCGCGTCTTTGCGATTTTACGACTTGTTCCTCATTTGCCGGTGGGTTTAACTCTCCCAGTACATGCCACAGTATCTTTAACTTATTTAAAAAGTTTTCAACGTGCCCCGTGCTACGTGTGCCCCAACTAAAAACTCATTTTATGACCAACCAAATAGTCTGTCTCTCTCTCACTCTCTCTCTCTCTCTCTCTCTCTCTGTCTGTCTTTTACACTTATAGGTTTGTGCTTGCGTTTGTTGGCAGACAATCGGAATTCCTGACAGTCGCACGGTCCCTCGACAGTGCATTTAACTGTATGGAATGGACCCCAAAAAGTTGTGATGGAGGGAAAATTGTAAATGTAACGGTACATTTATCATGCCTAAATTGTGCTAATCAATTGCGGCCATGCATGTATGAGTAAGTGTGTGTGTGTGTGTGTGTGGTTGTGCGTATTAGATGAGCCCACTTCAATTGTGTGTTGAGCATACGCAATTTCCAATCAATTGGCTTTCAATTTGTTGCATCTCTTTAATTTTCGCCTTTTACAATTTCAAATTTAAAGCGCAATCAATCAAATGTATTCAATGCAATTAACATTATTAATCAAATTTCAGCCAGTTTCAATCTACATTCTATTATTTATTAATTCATAAACAATTGCGCTGTTTCCAATTAAAATCTTCTATTGTAATTCCAATTCCAATTCCAATTCAATTTCAATTCTGTACAAATTTCAATTTAAATTATTAAACAATCCAAAAAGTATGCTATGCTTTTGTGTGTCATTCATTTAGCAAATTAAATGTGTTGGTCATATTAATGGTTTGTTTGCTAATTGTGAAATAAAATGCTGAAATTTTAGAGTCGAGTGGAATTTATTGAGTGATTGCGACAACTCAACAACAATGAAAAACTGTTTGCAAAATTTCTACTTAAAGACATTTAAAGCTCTGTCACTTTTCAACCTAATTAAGTCCATCAAATTGACAAGTTGACTTTCACAACTTAAGTTTGAAAAGCCCAAAAAAGCTGTTATAGAATATATAAAACACTTGAGAGCTGCAAGCATCACAGCTGCAAGTTTCACACAAAGCTCTCAGTTAACAGCTCTGATAAAGTCAATTAACAACACTCTCAATTCATAGATCTCAGCAATTTGTTAGTCTTCTATTTAACATATCTAAAAATAGACAAAACTTCGCCAAACAAAATCAATTGTTATTTAAATACTTGATTCAACAAGTTTACTTCTCCATCATTTATTAGGCATTATTTAATGCACGCTTGAATAGAGCAATCTCATCAATTAGATTCGCCACAACTGGCATAATACTATGGCTATGTGTTGAGCTTTTGTGGACAGTGAGAAGAAATTGAAAGCAAATTAAAATGCAATTTCGGACGTTTTTCTATTTCTTTTTCGCTTTTTCTTTTTTTTTTTTTTTTTTTTTTTGCTAACTTTTGTGTGTTTGTCTGAGACGTTGCTCAGGCATTGCTTAACGAAAATACTTTCGAAAGTACTTAAATTTGAAGCAAAACTTGGCAACTTTCTCTGCGTGTTGCTAAAAATGCAATTTCCATTTTGGTATCTACATTTCGCACAACTGAGAAATGGCAAAAGATTTTCATGTGAAAATGACAGATTCTAAAACAAGAAAAAATTCGCACGAAAGCAGCTCACAAACATAATGGGAAAGCGGACGGTCTGAGGACTTAAAATAACTTCAAATTAGTTCGTACACAAAAATTTCATTCATTTGAATATCTTTTGCGTGTTTCTCAAAACAAGTGGAAGCAAAAAAAATTATATGAATAGAAGAGTAGATAACTACGAAGAGAGCTACTCGGAAAATGTTGTGTTGCTAAGAGCAAAACATCTTATGCAAAAATTATACAATTTTCCTGGAACAGAAAAACAAATTTTTTGCAATTTCTTACAATGGAAAGTTTTTTTGTAAAACTTTAACTGTAAGCCATTTGCATTTTCAATATGCTTCAGTTGTATATTCAAGTTAATGTTTTTAGTCTATTAATTATCACTAAAAGTAAGCTGTTTTTGATATTTCCTTAAATTGTTTCTAAGTAGAAAATTAAAATAGACTTCCTTTTAACATGGTAAACACTTTTTTTAACAACAAATATTAAATTCATATTTTAAAGTTTTCTTTTAAGAAGCAAGCTCTTATTTAGATAAATTATTTATAATTTCTTTTGCTCAGTGTATAGAAGACAATTTCCTTTTTATGTAGATATTATAAATAAAATTTGTATATTGATAACATCACGAACAAACGATAAATCATCAATTAAATGGTTTTATGATGCAATTTGCAATTTACAATTTCTGTTTTGGCCATTTTAAAGGTCAACGGATATTGGCGTGAATTTGTTTATGGCCAATTGTGAGCGACGATGCGACGACTTGTCGGCAGCACCTGCGGCCACTTTATTTTGGCGTCAAAGGATGCCAAAATAAATCGCGTCTCTCCCCTGAAATTTCCATTTTCACATTTCTGTTGGCCATAGCATAGTTGGTAACACAACAACAACGGCAACAATTTGAGCAACAACAAAACTGCATTACAAAAGGCAGCGATACGGAAATGCAACACTTTCCGTTTTCCTCTTTCCGTTTGCAATTTTTGGCCTGTTATTTTCTTTGTTTATGCACTTTCCACACTAAACAGCAACAACAACAACAACAAAAAGCACAAAAAATTGGAACTAGCGAAGAAGCGCTAAGGAGCTGAAGACCGAAGAGAAGAAGAAGATGAACAGCAACAACAAGACCAAGAACAACAACAATAACAACACAGCATTCTTTACCAACATCAACACAAACACAAACAAAGCGCTCGCCGGATTTATAATGGCAAAGTAAACAGCGCTCAATTCGCGCGCGACTCTTGTGCCGTTTTACCGTTGCCTTTTGTTTTAACCGTTACAACGTTCGCTTTGCTTTTGCGCGCGCTTTTTCAACGCGTCTGCCTATTTGGCTTTACCGTTTGCGTTCACTTCTACTGCTTCTTCTTCTTCTTGTTCAACTACTTCTTACACTTTTGAATAACTGTTTTATTTTATTTTTTTTGGTTTGTTGGTTTTGTCTCTCTCTCCCTCTCTGTCTCTCTCCGTTGAGTTGTGCGCTCTACGCCTGCCGCACGCAGAATGCTGAACGGCGTTGACTGTGACAGCGGCTTTTATACCAAACGCGGCGTCCCATTGGCCATCGCTCGGCACCAAATCAGCGACAGGTTCGGCTTTGGCTCGTCTCGGCTTCGTTGCGACATTCGGACCCCACGGCGACGTTCGGCTTGACATGGCTTGGCTTGGCATGGCTTGGCTTGGCTTCCCACTTGTTCGTTTGGCGTTTAGCATATGTCCGTGTTGGCAGCGACATCGACAGCGACAACGGCGTCGTCCGCACAGTGGCACCAAGCACGCTGTTACTTCTTTAATTACTTGCACCATATAATTAATTTAATATTATATGAATTTCATATCTATATTTATGGCACTATTCACATTAATAGTCGCTAAAATTTGATTTTAAATTGGTGGCTTATATTAGTTTATAGCTTTTTAAATATTATTTGAAAGTATCAGTCACACTTTAAGCTACTTAAATATAATTTTAAGAGTTCTCTTAATTATTTACTTACAATAAATAGTTGCTTACATTTTGACTTTAGTCAATACATAATTTCTTAAGCTTTTACATTGCAAAAATTTAACTTAACTTTTAATATTAGTCATTTTATTTCATTTCGTTTTACAAAATTAACTTATTTCCTACTCTAATTAAATATTTAAATATTAAATATTTGCTTACATTTTGACTTATGCCAATAAATAATTTCTGAAGCTTTTACATTGCAAAAATTAAGCTAAACTTTTAATATTAGTCATTTTATTTCATTTTATTTAAAAAAATTAACTTATTTCCTACTCTTATTTCCCAATCTTTATTTATAAATCTATTTTAATGCACTCCACTAATTAACTTATCCACCTCATTAATCAAATTGTTAAATGGAGTTCTTATTAGAGTGAAAGTAATAAATTAGTCTAAAACTCAAAATAAACAATTTATTATGAATAATAATACTTAGTTAATAATAATAATAAAGTCTAGACATATGAATAGACTATTTACAAATAAATGCTACCAAGCAAATAATGCTGATTTACTACATTTCTTATGTAGAGTTGGAAAACATGCATAATTGATAAAATGCTAAAAAATTGAAAAATATTTGAAACACAATTCATTGTGTTCGCTTCACTGTGCAGCGTTAGCGTCGCGGCTAGCATCGCAGCCATTGAAGCCGTCGCTGGTATGCCTGCATATTTGCTTTATGAATGTGTTTACCAGCAAACTTTTACACAATTGCGTTAGGGTGCGAGAGGTTGCTAGAGAAGCTGATGTAGGGGGAGCATGGGAAAGGAAAGGGAGTAGGCATGCGAAAGTGCCAACACTCGCATTAATGACAACAAGTACAACAACAGCAATAACAACAATAACAAGGGACAACAGCAATTACAAATAACAAGAGCAACAAGAACAATTGTAAGCCTGCTACAGCTCAATTAACTATCTGAAAAGCTGGACTCGAACTCTCAGCTATCCCAGTGTGATTGTTGTGTGTGTGTGTGAGTGTGTGTGTCTTCTACCTCACATACGCGTAATTACGATTATTCTGGCAATTACGTTGAATGCAATTGCAATTGCAATTGCATATGCTTAATATTATTTAACCTGCAAGTTTGCCCTGTCAATTGTGCGTGTCACACATGCCAGTGTCTCTCTGTGTGTATGTGTGCGTGTGTGTGCGTGTGTGTCCGTGTGTGTGCGTGTGTGATTGAGTGTGCTTGCCTGCGTGTGTCAGGTAAATGAAATTACAAAAAAAAATGCGTCAATTATTTACACATGTAGACATTGAGACAATACAAAATGAGCAGCTAGCAAATGATATCCTGCTGCATGATAAATTTAACATTATGATATCTCTCTCGTTTCTATGGCTGCAAATTCCTGCAACTCTCTCTATAAATAGATACCCTACAATTTAATTTTGCTTGTATTTAATATTATGTTTACAATTTGTAATATATACTTAAATATGGTTCCAGATTTTAATGAAGCTCACACAAAAAAATGTAGCATACTTTTTAGTGCACAAAACGAAAACAGTTTAAAGTTTAAGCCGAAAGTAGAAAATTTATTATTAATATTTATATTTATGAATTAAATGCTGTTCCAAATATCATTTTAATTTCTTATATGAAATTTATAGCATACTTTTTGCAGCAAAAAACTAGTAACGTGGAAAATTTAAATTCGCGAAAGAATTCAAGTTCTTTTGCTTTATAAAATATTTGAATATTTTACGAATTTTATTTATTATTTATTTATATATTAATTTATATATTCTTTGTATATTATTTATTATTTATTTATATATTTATTAAGCATTTTAAATTAGAAACGTCGAAAGCTTAAATTGCCGCAAGAATTTAATTTCATTTGTTGTGTAAAAAATTTAATATTTTTAAAAATTACTGTTGTAATATATTATACTTTTTAAAGCAAATAATTTCCAGAAGAGCTCAATTTCTTAACATACATTTTAGAGCAAGAAACTAATCCCGTAGAAAGATTAAATTCCTGAAAGAAAACAATTTCTTCTGCTTTAGAAAAACAATTAAAAATTACTTAAAATTTTTAGCACATGTTTTAGAACTGATTTTTGAAAAGAACTCAACTTTATATGATTTGTAAAATATTTGAATATTTATAAAAAATATTGTTTAGACTAAAACGATTCGAATTACGCTTAAAATTAGTTTGTTACAAAAATTGTGCTGTATTTTTGTTAGAACGTAAATTTCTTTAAAATATAAAATTCTTTTATAAAGTAGAAAAAAACAATTCGTTTCAATAGAGTTTCATTGTAGACATATTATATATCTATGTATATATATCTATGTATATATATATATATTATTAATCCTCTCACTGTTTCAATTTGAATCATTGTCTCAATCAGCACTCCCTTTAAGTAAACATTATAGGCATAGGGTTATACACATATATTTCTTTGGAATTGCCGCCAATATTTATAGATGCTGAATGGACGCGAGATGAATTTCCATGAAACTTTTCCGTTTGTTTTTCGTTGCAGAGCAAAAACAATCCTTGAAATGGAATTGACATTTGTAACAAAGTTGCGTTGAATTTACAAAGAACAAAGTAAACGCATTTCATAATAATTGATTAAACATACATATTGCGTATGAAACAAAGTAATTTGCAATAATTAAGTTTGCGTTGAATTAACGTTCCAGAAATTATATCAAAAAGGTTCACGATAATTCAAAAAGCGAAAAGTAAACAAAATTTAAGTAAATTTCAGTGCAATAATTGCTTGGTAAACAATTGCAACTTAAAGTTTGAGTTTGTCACTTAAGCGATAAGCGATAACCGATAACCGATACAACTAATGCACTAGACTAGTGTATTAAATTATGCAAAATGCTGTCACAGCAACTGCAGCAGTTGCCTGCTACTCAATCATCGATGCAATCTAACCAATTTGCGAGCACACAAACACACAAGGCACATAGACATGTCTGCACACACACCACACACACACACATACACACACACATACACAGACACACAAAGAAACACTCACATGCATAGATGAGTGTGATTGAGATTGATCTGTGTTTATGTTAACCCGCAGCGCGCGACAGCCGTTACCAAATTTTGGCATCATGTTCAGCCACATCAGCATCAGCATCGACACGCGACATGCCACATGCTGCACATGCTACATGTTGAAAGTATCTGTGCAATGTTTGCACTTGCAGCTCGCGTGTTTTGCATGGCAGACAAAGTTTTCCTGCACGTTTCGCTTGCTGCCACAGATACATTGTTGTTGTTGTTGTTATTGTTGCTGTTGTTGCTGTTGTTGTTATTGTTGCTGTTGTTGCTGTTGCTGCCTTTGCTTGGCAATTGTTTTGACCGTGCTTTGGCCTGCCACACTTCCCCTTCCTGTTTCCTTTTTATGCTTCCTCATCTTCGGCTCCTCCTTCACATCCGCATCCGCCTCCGCCTCCGCATCCGCTTGATGTTTGTTCATTTCGCTTACGCCGTAAAATAAGTTCGAGCTGTCATAATGTTACACAGTTGCACTTGCGAGCTGGAGACAAGTGTCTCGAGAGTAACGTTGCCACGTGCAACGTGCAACGGCAACGTGCAACGGCAACGTGCAAACATGCAACGCGCTACGAGTCTCGCATTTCACTTTCACAAAACTTTCCACCAACTGGCAACCGAGTAGATAAAAAATTCATGAAATACATCAAGCAACAACGACAACGACAACGTCAACGACGACGACGGCGGCAACGTGGGCAACGGCGGCAACGTGGGCAACGACAAAGACAACGACAGCAACAACGACAGCGATACAGATGAAGATGAAGATGAAGATGACGCCACTTTTGGAGCATTTTGTTGGCCCGTTTGCCCAAAAGTATGCAATGACTATCAAATAAATATGCAGCGATTTGTATTCAAATGATGTTCCCATCCACAGCATAGCATAATACCCTGCAAATAACTCGAAAGTGGCATGCACTCACACTTTTCATGAGCCCAACAAATGCTGCACCGACACACACAACCAACTTAAGGGTTCTTTAAGTTGCTTTAACCCATTGGGGATTATAAGGGACCCCATTATAGTATACTCTGTAACATAGTAGATGCATAGCTAGGGTATATTCAAGTTGTGTAAATAACATAATATATCATATGCTGTAATCTATAGTTGAAATCAATAGACAAGTCAATTTGCAGCGAACCGGTTTTGAACCGAACCTTGAACCAAACCAACAAATTGTTAATAAAACATGTAAAGTCCAGAATTTTAAGGAAATTTCGGTTTAGGCAACTCAAGTAACATGTAAATTTACTGAACCTGAAACGTATACCGAACCACAGACAATTGACAGATACATGTAAATTTACTGAACCTGAACCGTATACCGAACCACAGACAAATTGTCAAGAGTTGAGTCATTGGCTCGAACCATGAACCGAACCACTTACAATATTCCTGATAAGAAAACATATCGAAACCAAAGTTAAGATATTAATACGAACCTTAAAGCAAACCGGATTGTTAGTTACTCTCAAGAACCGAAAACATTGCTTTGAACCGTGAACCGAATCACTTAGAAACTGTTTCTGAGGAAAAGTGAAGCGAAATCAGCGTTGAAGCATTGGCTCGAACCATAAAATGAACCACGGAGAAACTTTCTCGGGGTTCACCAACCAAATTCAAGGATGTGCAATGAAAGATGGCTGCTTTTTGCGTTGTGTTTTGGCTGGAGGAACGTGAAATTGCACCCCAAAGGCTTAACTCAACTAAAATGGCAGCATTTGGCTGTCGGAAAATTCATTAAAATGCAATATGTAAACTCAAATTGATATAGAAATATGTGGCAAAAGGTTGGAAAAGGTTGGCACACGCCGCCGCATGCCACATCTTTCCTGCTACTGCTGCTCGCCCCTGCCCCCCAACAATTCCCGGCACATCAACAAAGCAAATACGCTGCGGGCTGTCTATCGAAGTTAACCGGGATGGACACGGACATGGACATGGACACGAGCACAGACACGGATACGGATACGGTATCGGCAACGACTATGTCTATGACTACAGTTGGCACACTGACGAAGCACAGCCATGAGTTTGGTGAGCCAAATCAATTGCAAGGCCATAAGAGTGCAAGGAAATCTAATAGAAAGTTCAGCAAGCACCGCAAACCAGTAAAATTCCATTGACTGGCAGGAACGTTGCTTGGTCGGTTGCTTGGTTGCTTGGTTGGTCTCAGCCGGAGTCTTAGTTTTCGAGTTGGGTTTGGGTTTATGGGTTACTGGGTTTCGGGTCATCTGGTGGGTGAACCTGGCACTGGTCGGGCAAACATTTGCAATGGCTGCCAGGCAAAATGGCTAAACATTTTTGCAGGTAACTTTTTAATTAAAGCTGATTCCAGCTGAGACAAGCTTCTGCTCTTTGTAATAGCAACAACAACGAAAACAACAATAACAACGACAACATTCTGAATTGGTCTTAGAAGCACTTGTAGTTTTACTTTCATCAGTGCGGTTCTTGTGGCTCGATTATGTTATTGCTTTTATTCCCCATACTCATATTTGACAATTTTACTATTTCATTTTATTTCAATTTAAAAATTCTCAACAAATTCAAAAACCAAATGAAAATAAAAATCTACAAATTCTTGGACACTTTGTTGCTTCCATTTGGCATCTGCAAAAATATGTACGTGAAATATGTATTCTCAAATGTGTAAATGGAAAACTAAAAATGCCATTTGAATGACACACAAAAATTCGCATTTGAAATTGACTTTTATTTATGACATTGATAACATGGAGAAAGCAATATATGTAAAATGTCAATTAATTGGCAATTTCGCCCCAAATAAAATGCCAATAAAGTGGCCTCATTAAAGTTTCATAATCTCTCCGTAACTAGAATAGCTTAAATATTTCTATACCAATTAGCAAATATATACATACATACATCTGTTATTATTCCATTCTTATTCCATTTCAATCCAATTAAATTCAAAAACTATTCAATTTAATGGTCTCTGCAGCATTGAATTAAGTCAAGTCGAAAGTCGTCATGGAATATAATCAAACTACACAAACAACTCCAACTCATAAATAGTTGAAGAATAATAAAAAGAAATATAGCAAAATGAACAACAAGAAAGGAATGCTTGGCCGTACTGCACAGCGAGATACTCTGTAATCAGCTCACGGATACTATCTTGAGGAATCGCCTTACGGGCTTTTTAACAACCATAATTTTGCAAAAACTGGGCCATTTTTTATGGCTATAATGCACTTTACTACTGTCGCACGGTCTACAGGAAATGCTCGACTGAAATATACCTTGTATACAAGTATAAAAGTAGCCATAGAGCTCTCATGTTCTACATTAAACATAACTCTTAATAAGTTCATTGTAATTCAGATTGTCGTTGTTAGCTTATATTTAGTATACCCTGTAAACATTTTATGGATACAACAAGAACAGAGAAAATATAAAATAATTCAATTTAAACTGAAATGATCGACTTCAATATACCCAAACTCTAATTAAGAAAACGCTGCGCATAAGTAATAAACCGGTTATAAACGGTTTATAACCGCTTCACCAATTATATATACATATTGGATGTTAAAAATGTTGTGTAAACTTAGCATACCCTTTAGTAGCATATAGTAGGTATAAAGAGCGTTCGTCACTCGCATCAACTTACCAACGCACATTAACAAAAACAACAACAACGCAGCAGGCACACTCGTCCACTGGCCAATGTCCACGTGCCAACACGTGCGAATGTGTCCCAGTCGCAACGTTTATATATCCTGCTGCTGCTTCTCATTCTCATTTTTTTTTACCTCAAACTCGCGCTGTTGTTATTGTTGTTACACCGATATTGCTGCTGTTGTTGCTGCCATTATTATTTGTTGTTGTTGTTGTTGCTGTTTTCATTTTTATTGCCCGGCAGCCACATGCGAAGAGCATACGAAGCTGCTGGACGCTGCTTGTTTGCACTGTCCACAACTAATTGGATTGGCAGCGGTCATTCAGGAACGAACAGCAATCGCCAGGCGTGTTTTAATGTTTGCTCTTCCACTTGTTTGTCGTGTTGTACGTCATGATGAATTGAAATGCGCAAAAAATTAAAAGCCAATATACAATTCAAAATGGTCCTTGAATGGTCCGCCATGTTGTTAGTAATGGTGGCAAAGCTGGCGATCACCTATCGATAACATACCTTAAAGGAACTCGTGCCGACCTCGATGATGTATTTTACTAAATGCATCATCGATGATTTGCTAATACACGTTTAAGAATCTCGTGCCGAACTCGATGCGATATTTTCTTAAGTGGGTCATCGATTATTCAGGATGTCCAGCCATGGTCATAAACATTTTCCATTGCAGTATATTTGCTAGCCTTCATAAATTGAAATGATACAATATTTGCATGTGTACACAAATACATGGCTATCCATTTGCTGAGCTCTGCACTACGTGGGTCACAGAAATTGTGTAAACACAAAATACGACTGTATTTAAAATGACAAGCAATGTGTAAGTAACTGTGATATTTTCACTGTAAATAAACGCAATTGTGATCGCCGAATGAATCGTATGTAAGCATGTCATTTTGAGTTCATATTTGTATTAAATATAAATATAAAATTAGCCAACGCAACTCGTAACACCACCCAGATTCATACTTTATGTAGTGATAATTGTACAGACTTCAAGACTCCAAATTAGACCAAGCCAGTTCCGAGGAAGTGCTCCCATTAACGTTAACGAGTAACACACGAATAAACAATAAAAAATGTAGAAAGGAATTGAATGCCTAGGGCTGGACACTAGACTCTACAGTCATAAAGCTTGAGACTTTGCCAAACGTATCGGAGCCTGCAACAGGGACAGGCAAGTTTGTTGCAAAATGTGCAGCAGGAAAAAAAAACGAAAAAAGAAAGTCAACAACAAAAATGAGGGAAAAGCTTTAAAAGTTGCGCAGAAACAAATCGTTTGTGGATTGTATCCAAGGGGATGGGAGAGAGTGGCAAGCGGAAGGAGTGTGGGCGGCAAAGTCAGCTGACCAAGCTGGCAGGCATTGGCTTCATCAAAACATTTCGCAACGTCGCTTCGTTTTAATGGCAGCAGCCAAGTCGTCAGCATGATGACGATGCCGATGTCGATGTCGATGGCGATGGCGATGGCAACGGGAACCCAAGCGACCAACCTTTTGTTGCTTAATTGGCGCGCTGGCCGGTCGAGTTAATACACTGGCAAAAATTGGAGTTGGCCGCCAGATACAGTTACTTACTGCATGTGTATTAAGTGATGAGTTAGAGGAGCAACAACCACATTTTGCACCGTGTTATTCAAGCATTCGTTCACGTCCACACGCCATTTGCATTCCGGCATTGCCTTTTGTCCTGCGCCAACCGGCGGCATTGTCGATGTCGTCGTCGTCGTCGTTGACGTTGGCATCGTTGTTGTACGTGTGTGCCATATAACTTTGGCAACGTGGCATCCTCAGCGCGCATTGTTCCCTAAGAGGAAAAAGGGAGAGAAAAAGAGCGAAAGAGAGGGCGGGAAAGGCAGCGAGAACGAGCGCGCAAAATACGTAATCACAACAACAGCGGCAGCAGAAGGCGTCAGGAATGACAGCAACAAAACAATGTGGCAAATGTGCAACGTGAGCCGTTGGCACGTTGGCTGCCTCGACTGTGGATGGTGCTGAGACTGAGAATGAGACTGGCACTGACACTGTTGTTGGAGTTGGCGTTGGCGTTGGGACTTTGGGCATCAGCAGCAGGGCGGTCATTGCAGTTATGTCACATGGCTGACTTAATTCATTCATTTAGACGACTCTGACAATTGTAGGTGTCGCGCCCTCAGTCATTTCGTTGTTACCAGCGACGCAGTGCACCAGACCAACAACAAAATGCAGCGCCTGCTGTTGCTTCTGCTGCCGTTGCTGCTGCTGCCAGTGGAGAGCCATTATGGCACCGACATTGTCAATGACTGGCACTGGCGAATTATTATTGCCTGGCACAGGCAGTTGGACGCCAACGAAGCCCAAACTGCTTGTCATTGTTCCTGCCCTGGTCGCCATTGTGAACTCCCGACATGTAAATGCAAATGGGTATGTGTGTGTTTGTGTGTATGCCTGTGCATGTACATGCACATGCCTGTGTGCGCTTGCATGACATGTGTGCTCCATCTTGTTATGACATTTGAACCAATTCGCGCAGGTGGAACTGGAATGGGCAACAACATGGCTGCAACCATTTGTCAGCTACTCAATCAGTGGCGTGGGCGGTCGCAACATACTTAGTTTATTGTACTCTGCTCTACAATTCTATTTTTCTTTTCCCTGCCATGGATTTTAATCAAGTCCCCATTCAACACATACATAAATATGTATGCTTATGCAAAAGACCAGCTAATAACTATGGAAAAAATGTAGTTGATAAATGATATGCTGATCACAGACAATTGAATTAGATAAATGCATTTGAGCACATCAAACGATATATCGATACGCAGCATTCATCGATGTCGATTTTGATCTACATGCAGTTATAAAAATATAAAAATATATTAAATTAAGTACGAGCACATGAAAAATAAAATGTATTCTTATTTAGCACAACACTGTTAGTACAACATTTATGTTAAAGCCTATTAAATACAGTAAAGAAAACGAATTTAAATTTCAACGGTCATATATTTGCATTGACTGGCAGCACTCTAGTGTTGGCAAGCGCATGCGCAACAATGTTGCCACACAATCATTTCAAATTTGATTTTGCGCTAACGAACGTCGTGGAAAACGCAAAGAACACGCAAAAACCGACGCTGCACAATTTGAAACAAATATAATATTAAATTAACCATATAATAAAAGTGTTAAACATAATTAAAAGAAATTGCAAGATGGTGGGAAGCGCTGTGAACACACAAATGACAAAAATGCGCACTAGCGCCGCGGCCGTAGCGGCCTTGGCAAACAACAAAGGACAACAGGCTGAGAAGCAGCAGCAGCAGCAACAAGTGGCGCAGCAACAAGTGACCTCGAGTTTAACAGAGATTATGGCGAAACTACAATTGGATTATGGCAATTACAAATACACAGTCTATCGCTGTGCCAGCAAATTTGTGGCCTTACAGAAAATCTTTCACAGTAAATAAAAAAAACAAACAAATGCATATTAAATATTATATTATAACTAACAATTGTATGCGTTCTTAGCTAGCAAAATACCCTATAAATTGGTGTTGGCCATATTGGAACGTCATGGCATGCCGGCCAGCAGCGGCAATTGTAATCTGAATCTAATGGTGCCACCGTTTCAGCTGACATCGCTGTTGCATGACATTTATTTTGCCTGCGAGAAACTGGGACACTTTACAAAAGCACAAAATTATCAACTGGATACTGCCACTGGACTGTTGGCCAATTTCTTTTGGAACATCTATGATCCGTAGGTGACGACACTCCATTGCAGCTTCCGAACTAAATAGCCTCCCTTCACTTGCAGTCACCGTCGTCATTCGATATCGTTGCTGGAGATCAAGGTAACTTTTCTGCTGCTCTGCAAACTTTACAGCAGCGATCACATGGTTGGTGACTTCTTTTGCCTGTTGGCCGATTCCAAATCTCAGTGCGTCTCACGCTACGCCTTCGAGCAGCTGTTGCTAACGATTAGCAAGCTCTTAAGTTACTTGGGCGAAGGCAAGGCCTATGGATCCCACAATTTGCCAATTATGATGGAACAAGGCTTTGCACGCTGTCATCATGGCGTTGCTGGCCTCAATGAGCAGCAGTTTCATAATCTCTGGACACACACACAGACACGTTTTCTCATCTATGGCAATTTGTTGTCGCTGGTGAAGCGCATTGAGGATACAGAGCATTTAATACATAGCAATCAATGTGCAAGCTGTCGCATGGAGCATATAATTGGCATACGATTCAAGTGTCAGGTGTGTCGCGATGTATCGCTGTGTCTGCCGTGCTTTGCGGCTGCCACGCCAGTGAGTGGCAAGCATGAGGCATCGCATCGCATGTGCGAGGTCTTTGTCGAGGATCAACCGACGCCAAAGCGTTGGACCCACTACTTGGCACGACTTTGCGGCTGGTTTGCCTACGCGCAGAAGACCCAACGCGCCGAGGCCGAGGAAGAGGAGCGTCGTGGCTTTTGCAATGCACAAGAGAGTGTCGCGGGCGTGGGGCAACCCAGCAATGCCACCGAATTGGCACCCATACCAGCTGAAACACGCAGCATACGCAGCAATTCCACAGTGCGTCTCAAGACACCCGCTAATGAGAAGCCAGCGACCGCACAACAACCACAGCAGGAGCTATGTATGCAAAGCAATTGAATCTAATGAGAATTCCATAACTCATCTACTATTCCACTTGCAGGCTCCCTGACGGGCCTCGCCAGCAATGCGTCCGAGCGTCTACAGTCCATCATTGATCGCGTGCTGTTGCAAAATGCGTAAGTACAATTTGTAGTCACGTTTGCCCAACATGCATTTTCAAGCATTTCCTTTCAACAGCAAACTGGAAACGCAGCTGCAACAGCTGTCTACAACATCCAGTGCGGAAATCTCGGAATTTCTAAGCGCACATCAACGTTTCCTGCTGCAAATCATTGAGGATATGCGGCAGCTATCGGTAAGGCAGCTTCGTACTGAACTTGTCCACACAATTACTCACCTGTTCATCTGCTCTTAGCGCGCTTCGTCCACTGCTCCATTGATCAGCTCAACTTTTCTGAATGCCAGCACACCGCAGCGACTGTCGGTGCCCGCTGGGCAGGCGGTCTATGATATGTATGCGCCTGTTGGCGCGAATTTACACACTCCAGTGAGTTGAATTTGTTGCAATCTATCTCTCTCTTTTCGTTCTCATGCCCTCTCATTCATATTCGTTATGCAGTCAATGGCGCCGATTTGAATCGCAGCTATTTGGAGGCCAATAAATCGGATTATTCGTTGAGTGACATCAGTTTGTGGTTTGATCAGCGTCGCTCAAGCTTGTTGCAAGCACCTGGCACACAAGCAGCACCATTATCACTGCCCATGCCACTTGGTGCACTCTTGGAGCAATCGATTAACGTGGATATGCGCGATACGGAAATGTCGAATTTTAAGCTATTGCTGAACAAAGTCAAGGAGATTGTTGAGGATTCGTACAGTGACAACGCTGAACTTTCAGCAGCCACGCAGAATCTGGAGAATGTGCTGGACAACATCATCAAGACCGAGGAGCAGCAACGCCGCAGCATTAGCAGCGCCACAAGCTCACAGCGTGGACAGCAAACAAAGAATTCAATTTAATCACAACAAATTCGTATTATGACAAAACTCGAAAGTTGCTAAATCGAAATGCGTTGCAAGTTACATTCGTAATGCTTGTAAATATTAATCATTAATTAAGACAATTTTATATAAAGTTTCTTAACAGTTTGTCGCTTGTGGCAAGTTGTTAAAGACACAGTTCTTCCATTGCTGTACACATCCTATGGGGTATATGCATCTATACCTCTCTAGGATTAACAACTGCACGTCCGTCCAATCAGCTTATTGCCTTAAACAAATAAAGAACCTTTTGTATTATATTAAGCTTGTTTAACTGAAATAAAGCTTAAGCAATCGTTGTAAGTAAGGGTTTTAAGTACAGTTGTGACTCGTTAAGTTGTCTCATAATAAGTTGCACTTAAGCAAATGTTAAGTTTCAATAAGTTTGCTTAAGCGTTTCTTGCTTAGGCACGTCTTGACGAAGCCTCACTGTAAAGGCTTAGCTGGTTTAGCAAACGATTCAAAGTATTCAAACTGCTTCAATTTCTGTCATTGAATTGAATTGTTTAAATAAATATGATAAAGTAATTCAAACTGAAACAAATTACATCGGAATATAGAAGACAATATTGTGAAATTAGTTGAGATAACTTAAGAAACGAAAAAAGCGATTTTCTAGCTACAAGTTATAGTCATCCGATTCGCTCCGTACAGACTTATAACTTATCTACAGCAATGTTCAACAAGTTAACTTCAAAACTGCAAGACAAGTTTGCAAAGAAACAGAAGAACATGCCTATAGCGACTCATTCTGATCGAGAGTAACCTGTGCCACGCCTTCTAGGCACACAAATAATGCAGAATTCCATTAAAAATATATTCAACAATTGCTTGTTTAATTAACCTAATGCGGTTTGTGTATAAAAACATATATTTAAATATAATTAATCAAAGAGCTAACTAATACACCAATTACCCTACAAATGCATAAACTTTTACACATTTGTAGTGGAAAAAAAGGGTATTTGCCAGCCGACTATTAAATGCACTTTTTGACTTGACAGCTAGCGAGATTCCGGCTGATTGTGGCTGTTTATCACAGTGAGCAACAGATCGCTGGACATTTCCAGTTGATGGACGCGCTTTAAAGCGTGTGCGGTGAGTTGAGCTCGTGGCGGTTGCAGCTGCAAGAGTTCCGATCTGGCTTGCAACTCCTCACGCAGTGCGGACTCCAACAGCAGGGCAGCATTTATCGGCACACTGCAGGCCTCCCTGTGCAGCTCCAGCAGCGAAACATTGCAGTGCAGCTGCAGCAGATCACGTAGCAGGCGACGGAGCAGCAAAGCGAGTTCCGTTTGATCATGGGCATAAATATGCCAATGCCGATCGGGATCATTGTGGAGCAGCAAGAGTTGCGTTTGTGGATTGTAAAAGATGCGTTGCAGCGTCAACTGAGAGTTGTTGCTGCCGCTGTTGTTGTTGTTGCCAAAGGCAAAGTCCTCATCCAGCAGTTGGACAGCTGCAAGAGAAGTTCGCCAACAGATTTGGAGGAGTATGAAGTGAAGTACCTACCTGGCTGGTTGCCGCCTGGCTCCTGCTTCACTGTTGTGCCCGTCAGGCCCAGTTTGCTTGTCAGCAAGTGCTCGAACTGCTGCTGATCCGCCACGGATTGAAACTGCAGCCGCAGTGGACAGTGCGCCGTCTGTGTCATGATCACGGCCAGAAAATCCTGATGCAATGTCTGCGCCGCAAAGCTGGGCATATGTATGTCCGGCTGCTCCAGCAGTGTGGTCACATCAATGCTGGCCAGCTGCAGTTGCAACTGTCGCGTGGATTCGCCATGTAGTTCATATAATGCCAATAGCTGGAGCTGCTCCAGCGTTAGCAAATCCTCCAGCTGCAGACACACCAACAGCACAGCGCTGCGTTCCGGTGGCAACTGTGCGTTGCTTGTGACCTGACGCCAGTTGACGCTTGTGCTGTGCTGCTCCTGACATGACCAGAAGTGTGCCAGCTCATCGTAATCCTCCGGCGGCTGTCCATTCGCCTGTAATGGCAGCTCGTACAAACGATGTGTGAAATTCAGGCCACAGCCATTGGGCAGACGGATCAATGGACGCAGTGCATGCAACATGCTTGGGCGATTGCTGCCCGCACTGTTTGAGAGCAACGTGCCCAGCACGAGGGATTTGCCGCATATACGTGTCCAGACATCGCCACAACGACGCAACAGCTGCTTCTCCTCCATCAATGGTGAACGCTGGCCAGGCACACCAAATGCATTCTGTTCCCGTGCACGCACAAAATCCTGCTGCGTCAGGGCACGTTGGGTGAGGAGTTCGGCGCGTGCGCCATGGACGCGCTGCATCAAACGCTGAAAGCCGGCGGCGCTGCTAGTTCCAGCTGTACCCGATGCAGTCACTTTAATGTCGGGACTCTGAAAATTTGTGCGTTGGCGTTTGCCATTGTTGAAGTGCAGCTCCACATAGGCCTGGTACTTGATGGGACCTCTGACCAGTTTGTAGTCCTCCACATTCTCATGCTGCGCAATCAGCTTAAAGCTGGCGCCATGTTCATTTGGACGTTGCAGCACCAGCAATGTTTGCCAGCAACGCAGCAGCACATAAATGTGCTCGCCCAGCCAGACAAACTTGCCAATGCTCAATGGCAGCTCCTCGGCAGCGTGCAACATGCTGTAGCTGGTTGAATCACCACTAACATCGGCGACATCGTCACGTATAAGGAAACTGCTGGGGGGCCCACTGTAGGATTGCAAGTTTGTTGCCAATTTTTGGAGGCACGTGCTCCTCAGATCAATGTGATGCACCAGCTCCTTTTTGCGGAACTCATAAAATCGTAAGTTCCGACTGAGCAACAGACTGGATTTGGTCTTTTTAACGTGCAACTGACTGCAGTAGACAACTGTGTCACGCTGTATGAGAAATTCCGGCACATCCTCCTCGATGAGCGGTAGCATAGCATAAAAGGTAAACAAAACAAAGGGAAAAAATTGAATGCAGTGGATTAGAGATGGGCGGTATGCTGGCAGTGTTGCCGATCTACAAGCACCATACTCGATAGCATATCGAGCATATACAAGCAGAGTTGCCACTCTATTGATGATCTACCAACACAACACTCGATTGCATTATGTGCAGTGTTGGAGATCAACCAATACGAGATTGGATCGAAATCCATCAAAGCTTCTATTGCTAAACAACACTGCACACCACAATTCAATTATAACGGCAACTTAACTATTGCTTAACATTTTTTAATACATGTAAATTGCACGAAGCGCAAAAATATTTTGACATATAATTGTTGGCTTACAACTATTATACACTATAATGTATATGTATATATATCTATATATTAGGAACAAGACAATGGCTTCACAAAAAAAAGAATAAAAAAAATTTGTTTTCGGAACTTATTCCACATCACAAGGCGGGTCACTTTGAGCGCCCCCTCGGCTCCCCTTATAAATATTTATGCAATTAAATTAACATTTGCTCTCGGGATGCTACCAACAATGGCTTCGGCTGTGCACCACCCGCTAGGACCAAAGAACGCCGCATCCGATTGCGCTGCATGCTGGAATTACGCTCTCTGACGGATTGACGCAGCTGCTGTCGTCGACCGGCCACAACGCTGGCGGCGTCCTTTTCAGCGGCATTCATGGCCGCCAATAAATCGAAGGCGGCACGTTTCTGCTCCTTGGTCCACATGTTGGTCACTTGCTGTGGAGGCTGCTGTGTGGCTGGCAGCTTTACGGCCAGCGGAGGGCGCAATGCCGGCGGTTTCAGGGCGGGCACAAGAGCAGGTGCAGCCACGGCGGGCTTGCTTGGAGCCTTACTGCCGCGACTGAGTCCGAAAAGCGACAAAATCGACTTGCGACGTGTGCTGGAGGCTTGACTTTCGGCAGATTCAGTGCTGGAGACGCTCGTTTGCATGGGCAGAGGAGCAGCAGGAGGAGCAGGAGGAGGTGCAAGTGTTGGATTGCTGAACTTAGGGGGCGACTGGAAGGTGACCTTGCGCAACGTAGTGGAGCTGTTGCTGTGCAGCTGCTTTGGGGCCGTCAGCATGGCTAAATTCATTTTGGCCACCGTTGGCGATGTCTCGTTTAGCTCGATGCTGCAGTAGGTGTCATCATGACGCGTTTGCGCTGGCTTGGCACGTGGTGGCACTGGCGGCACCAGTCGACATTGGCATTGTTTTAGCGCCTGCTCTGCCTGCTCCAGTTTCTGCAACAGTTCACGCTGCATGGCCTGGACACGCTGCTCCGCCGCCTGCAATTCATTGGCACGTTGCTCGAGTAGCGATTCCTGGGCGCGTATTGCATGCAAGCGCTGCTGCAGTGCATCATTGAAGATGTTCTGTGTTAGTCGACGTGGACTTTGCAGCGTCTCTTGATTCTGTTGATCTGCAGCCGGCTCTCGACGAATGCTCTCGTAAAGTGACGGATCGGATTGTTGCAGTTGTTTGCTGCCAAAGATGCGACGCTTGGCGGAATAGAAGAGTTCACTGCGCAGATCGGGCGTAAAGACACCAGTGACGCTCAAGCGTCGTTGGCCATAGCCCTCATTGAAGCTATACTGTTCCGTGAACATGGTGCTGGACAATTCCGGTGATTCGGGAAACAGTTTACCCCCGCCGGGCACATAGAAATCCTCGCCAGCATCGATGAGACGCGGAAACTCACCATCCAGCTGGCTTATATTGCGCACTAGCAGCGGATGACGTGTGATTACCTCAATGCCAGGTCGCTGCTCATGATCCACGGCAAGCATAAAACCAATTATCGACTGCAGATCACTGCTGTACACGTCGGGAATACAGCTGAACTGTCCATGCGCAATGTTATCCGATAACTGTGCAAAGGCGCGTCCCCGAAACGGCGGATGCAGTGCGCACAGCTCGTAGATGAGACAACCCACGGCCCAGACATCGCTTTTGCGATCATATTGCCTACCCTTGACGAGCTCCGGACTCATGTAGTGCGGTGTGCCCACAAATGAAGCGGCAAAGCTCTGATCCCGTCGCAGCACGCGCGCCAATCCAAAGTCACCCAGCTTGACATTGCCAGAGGCGTCCAGAAATATATTTGCCGGCTTTATATCACGATGGAGTATGGTACCCGATGGTATCTTGTTGTGGCACACTTGCAACGCCCTGCAAAGCTGAAAGAGCACACGCCAAATGTATTCCTCCTCGAAGCGTTGACGCTGCGTCCGGGCGCGTTGTATAAGCTGGGAAAGATCACCACCATCGCAGCACTCCATCACAATGTAAATGGATTTGGCCTCACGGTTCACCAGATGATGATAATACTGCACAATATTGGGATGCTGTAGCTGACGTAGCACACTGATCTCCGAGATGAGAGATTCACATTTCTCATCATCCAACTCATCGTAGTTCATGCCCTTCCAGGCATACAATTCCCCGGTAGTTTTGTCTTTCACTTTGTAACAGGTACCAAAGGCTCCATTGCCCATCACGGCCAGCACCTCGTAATCCTGCAGCGTCTTGTTTGCGAACTCTGTGGACATCTTTGTGCTTGTTGTTGGTATTGTAGTCGCGGTCGTCTCTTCGCTGTTTCTTTCTGCACTCATGTTGAGGCTGTGATTTTGTCGTAAGCTTGCTGCGTCTTATATTTCTATGTAGTTTCTTGTTTTATATTCGTGATCCCGTACTGTTTGCTTTGAATGCCGAAAACTAACTGATCCATGGCATTGCTCCTGCAAACGAGTTTCGGCAAAACTCTCGAAACATAGGCAGACACGCACACAAGCAAACGCATGCGCACCCACACACACAACAGTTTTACCTGCGAAAACAACAACACAGCGCGCGCACCACAAGCAAGTGTTGGGTTCTGGCTGCACATTAGAGATGCGCAAACAACCGTGACTGGCAAGTGTGCGAATGATACAGCATATACAAGAGCCTGCCAATGAGAGGGAAACAAAAAATGCTAAAATCACTTACATTTGTCGTGCTCACACATATTGCAGAAAAGCGAGCGAGAGAGAGATAGTGACAAAAGAATTTTCCACTTGTATGCAAAGTCTAAAATGTACCATTTTTGTTAGAACAGTGACTCTACGGTGATTTTAGAGTCACAGTGGCAGTTGCTCCGCTCTGAATGCATATCTTGTTACGTTCCTAGAATGCTGTCGCCGTCGCACTCACACTCACACTATCATAAAGGTCGACTGCGACGCCGACGCACTTTGCAAATCTTACACGCTGCGGGATCGCGCCATCGCATTGAGCCTGTGTACAAAATAAAAACCGTTGGATATGTTGCAAGGACAAAACACTATGGTTCTTTGGCGCAGCACGCCCGCAATTTGAAACAATTGTGTACGCTTGTTGCCACAGTGACCATAAAAATAAATTAGTTTTGTTGCATTGGCATTTCAATTTGTGTGCGTCTGTTGTCTGTTCTTTCCATTCGGTTGTGAGTCTGTGCCGCACAAGCGGATTATGTTACATACACACACATAGACAAATCAAATTTCATGTTCATATGCATTTTGTGCTTAGTTATTATGAATTAAACATCTGATATTTCATCTTTTTTCATTCAGCAAAACACGCGCTGCTTGAAATCCTAACGACTTTTGCGCATTCAAAACACATGCTGATGCCATCTCGCTCACACACAAGGTGCAAAAAGATGGCAACTGCGATTTTCTGTGCATATGTGTAGGTGTGTGTATGTGTGTTTTTGGAAATCTTACACAGGTAGAAGAAACCCAAAAACGAGTTATCTTCGGCTTATCGTTGGCCCGTGTGTTGATGGTTTTATGGGTTTTCATGTGTAAAACAAACAATGGGCCAAGAAGCAGGCAACAACGTAATCCTTCATAAATAAATCAAGCTTCAGTCCCATTGTTTGTGTAGGCGACCGCAAGATGTTAGGTCAGCGAGTTTGGTTGGAAATACAGGTATAGACCATACATGGATCAACTTTTCACATAGCCATTTTACAGTTTATTTTAATGACAGTGAGAAAAAAATGTCGTGAAGAATATTGTATGCACGTTGGTATTATGCAAACTTAATGCTAATCACCAAGAAGGTGGCTTATCCTCGCTGCCGGCGGGACGACCGTACAGTGCGCTCTTGTCGCGGAACATCGACATGCGTTCCGTTTCCTTCTTATCCAGAAAGTGGCCAATTGCAAAGCCAAGCAGTGGCAGTGCCGCCCACATTGCACGTTTATCCAGACCGAGCACCATTCTGTGTGTTATTGTTGTTCTTGTTGTTTCTTAGCTTTGGCTTTTTAGCGCTACACTGTGTGCTTCCCTTTTCTGTTGGCGTTTCCACTCACGTGTATGTGACCAATCTGCGTAGATGGAGCCGACTGTAACAGTTGGAAAGAATATCACTGCACCGTACTTTCGCGCCAGCTGTGAGATGATGCTACTGCCCATATGTAAGTGTCTTGGTCAATGCGAATGAACTGTAAACAAACAACAAGAAATGAGCGACATTGTAATATGCATTGTGTTACGTAATGAAAATGCAAGAAATAGCTCTGCGAATAACATACAAGCATATGCAATGCCAGCATTTGCTTACTCTGTGTGCTCGCAAGATAATTGTGTAATATTTGCAGCAGCGTTCAAGAATTAATGGGCGAATTTGACAAAATTGGTTGTTGTTATTAAACTTACGCTTATGCAAAAGCCTAGTCGATTGAGATGTTATCATGGTATCGATATATCGATATTAGGGTTTCAAATTTGCAGCTAAATCTGCCGACGTTGATATTTATAGCGATAGTTTTTGAAAAATACTAAAAAATTATTTAAATTATCTTGTATTTGCAAAGAAAACTAAATCAATAAATTACTATAATACTATCAACTTGTCATAGTAAAAAAGGATATGCATTATACAGAGTTAAAGCGAATATAATATTAACACAAAATTACTTCATCGATACTACCGCATATTAATTTTCGATACCGATTTCTCAACTAATACGAATTTGTTTTTGCCGGCGCGACGACGACGACGACGAATAAGCCGGCATTTTTGTTAAATATTTCATTTGTATTATTTTGCATTTTTGATTCATAAGTTTTGTGAAGTGCGCGACCGTTAGTGCAATTAATAATCTCGCAAATCTGGATGCATGCAATGAGATGATTGCCGTCGCAGAGCCGCCACTGGAATTCATTCCTCGCGGTCGTCAGGCGGCAGAGGATCATCCTGGGCCATCAGAACCGCCGCAGGTCAAATATTTGCCCGCCGAGCATTTGTTGCTGCAGCGTCTGCAGAATGTAAATATCTCGGCCGCCACAGAGGAGCCCCAAGAGTTCTGGTGCATACGCGAAATCTATGATGACTACGAGGCCAGCTATGAGCGCGCCCAGCGTCGACAGCAATTAATTGAACAAACCAAAAAGTGTGGACCTAATGCAGCGGCTGCCACCCAATTGACTTCACTGCCACCACAGCTACTGAATCCTGTACAGCAGCGTCGCGAAGAGCCCATGTGCGATTACATTGTGAACAACGAGGAGGAATTGTATGTCAACAAGAACACGGTGATTTGGACACAGGGCCTGAACGATGACGACGATGGCGTTTATAAACGCATGTGCTTCACCTGCGACACGCCAGTAAAGTTTGCCTGCTTCCTCAATCGACGTTTTGTCCGCGGACGCTTGGCACAGCTACGAGCCTCCGTACAGCCGGAGGATGATAATTTAACCGCCATTTGTGTGGTGGATCAGGATGCATTGCGTGTCTACTGTGATGATGGCGATGATTTTCTAGCTAATCTCGATTTTCCCATCTCCCAATTATGGCAAACTGTGCACGGTCTATTGCTGGAGAAGGACTCCAGCAATGCCCTCATCTCGCATTTGTCTATACCGATGCCGCGGTTGTTCTCCATGTCACATCCATTGCACGAGGCCTGCCCGGTTATACTTAAAACATCCACCAACTCAACGGGCTACATGACTGAACCCGAATACAGTGTTGTGTTCACAGCCGAAGACTCGGATCTTGTGCTCCTTTATGATGCCAAGTTCTTCAAGCATTTTGTTGCACGTCTGCGCAAAGTGACGCCCGAGGAGGTCAACTATGTTGGCCAGCAACAGGAGCTGCTCACCCATACCTTGCAAGGACATCGCGGCACAAGCAGCGTCCATAGCTTCAGTTCCACCAAAAATACTGGAGGTATGATATGCAATTCCAATGGGGAACGATATTTGAGTGTAATTCCATTTTGTGGGTTAATCTCATTTCCACATGTTCCATGTGCACTTGTTCCCATTTCCATGTGTTCCCAAGTAAATTGTTATTGAATTTTACTTCTCGATGTTGGTATGCAGCAGCAACTGATTTCTTAAGTGTTTCATCTCATTTCCACATGTTCCATATGCACATTTCCCATTTCCATGTGTTCCCAAGCAAATTGTTCTCATTGAATTTTACTGCTCGATGATGCAATGAAGCAGCAACTGATTTCTTAAGTGTTACATCTTATTTCCACTTGTTCCATGTATACTTGTTCCCAATTCCATGTGTTCCCAAGTAAACTTTTATTGAATTTTACTTCTCGATGATGGAATGAAACAGCAACTGATTACATCTCATTTCCACATGTTCCATATGCACATGTTCCCATTTCCATGTGTTCCAAAGTAAATTCTTATTGAATTTTACTTCTCATTGTTGGCATGAGACATCAACTGATTTTTAAATGTTATATCTCATTTCCACATGTTCCATGTACACTTGTTCCCATTTCCATGTGTTCCCAAGTAAATTCTTCTTATTGAATTTTACTTCTCGATGATGGAATGATACAGCAACTGATTTCTTAAATGTTACATCTCATTTTCACATGTTCCATATGCACATGTTCCCATTTCGATGTGTTCCCAAGTGAAATATTCTAAGTGAATTTTACTTTTCAATGTCGGAATGAAGCGGAAACTGATTTGTTACATTTTCACACGTTCCATTACCACTTGGTACCAATTCCACTTGTTCCAGTAAGCAAATTCTGATTTCAGAGAATATTTAGCATTTGGAATTGATGGTTGATCTGATTTCCACTTGTACCATACCAACAAATCCCAATTCCCAGTTTAGTTCCATTTCCATATGTTCCTTTAAACAAATGAGACATTGTTCCACTTCCAGCTGTTCCCTCTAGTAATTTCTCTTTGTTTATGCAGCCACACCCAAGCGGAACACCACATCCTTCGCAATGACGCCTACCCATAACTTCTCCAAGTTCGGACTCAGCCAATCCCAATCCTTCAGTGGAGTCCTCGGGCAATCCAAGTAAGTGAACTCCACCATAAAGTCTCCGCTGGCGACTAATTGCATGCACATTCCTTGCACAGTCGTGCCTCATTGGGATCGCCATTGAGTCAACTGCAGAATAGCATAAGTCAGCAATCGTTGTCCATCAAGGATATGCGCAAGATGACGCACGTGAAGCCGGCGAAGCCAATTGAGCCGGAGATGTGTCTGGAGCACATCTGGACGGAGAATACTTATGGCACGTAAGTGAAGCTCCTGCACGTAGCGATGCTTGTAAACTGTTACATAACTTGACATTTCTGATATGAAGGCAACGGGAATTCTGTGAGATGGCCACACGTGCGTTCATCCACACGGATCTGGTGGGTCAGACGTATCTATGTTATCTGCTGGCTCGCTCCTGTCGCCTGCAGTTGGTGCTCCTCAACGGCTACAACACCAGTGAACTGCAGTTGTCCACGCTAGCGTCGACGTTGCCAGCAAAGGATGCAGTGGGTCTGCAGCGTTTGCATATGATTGCCGTGTTGGATCCTGGTGGTAATCTAATACTATACACCGGCACCGTGCTGGTATCCAAGGTGCACATAACACCGCTACTCACAGCACCAACAACAACAACAACAGCGACAGCAACAAACATGGCATCTCCTGCGCCGGCAACGGCTTCGGGCTCAGCTCCACATACTCCATTGCAAGGCACGCTGGCAGCGCAGCTGAAAGTGTCGAGCAGCTCCTTTGTGGAGGTGCGTCGCAGCAGTCTGTTGCCCACCAAGGCTGCATCGGATCTCAATGCCTTCAACGAGGAGCTGGAGCTGCACATGCTCTCGCCCATACAACCCCAACCGATGTCCTATACCCAAAGGCAGGCGCACAACATCTGCAAGGCACTGCGTGATCCTGCCGGCAATCGTTTGACATTGGTGTATGCCACGGGACGCATGTTGCGCATCGCTTTGCCGCTGCTCAATGATACAAGGCTGATCACACGCTGTGTCGCTGCACTGCGTCAGGTGTTGAATCCCACACAATTTCTACATTTCATCATACGCTGGTATAGCGCACGTAATCCACCTGGCTCCAGGGATTACAGCATTGAGCAGGAGTGGCAGCTGTTTCGTAGCACACTGCTTGGCTTGATGGGCTGCATGGCCGCATCCAGTGAGCATCCGGATGTGGATGAATCATATGCACGCTGTGCAACGCCGCCATACCATACGTCCACTCTGTTCTCTGGCGCGGCACAGGATGAGCCGAAGAAGCGACGCAAATACAACGATTGCGAGGCATACACCGATGATGATTGGGAATTCCTGCTCATGCACACCACGCTGGCGCCTTGCGGTGGCGATGGTTCGCATGCCTACAGCGTTGATGTGACCGCACCGCTGTTTCGCATGCTGCCCGCCGTATTCTACGGATTGCATATGCTCTACGAGGATCTCAAGCTGGATTCGGTCTTCAACAGCGGGCTCATCTATTTGGGCACGGTAAGTGACAAAGAAGTTGATGGCTTCCCTTTCAGACTGTGACTGTCCTATTAGATATACCCTGTAGCAAGCTTTATAGGGTATATTGAATGTCTTCGTTCTAATCTATTTATAGTGGTATCACTTATCTACACTGCAAATTTCATTAGCGTATCTCTTAAAGTATAGCAATGTTCCCGCTGAACCGGTTTTGAACCACTTTCGAAGACGTATTGAACCAAGAATTATTTTAACTTTAGTCTTACAATGTTATAGTCCTGCGTCGCTTATTTTAGCTTAACAACTTGAATATATCATAATTATAACTTAATTTCACTTTCAAAAACAATTAAATACATTTTTGAACCGGTTCACAGGCACATTTCTTGAATTTAGATTAAAAGAAATTAAAATAGAGCATAACATAGTTATAGATAATTTGAAAAAACGAATTCGATCATTAACAATATAGATAGTTCAGCAAATATTTCCGTATAGCCTTGAACCACTTTTGAACCGGTTCACAGACTCATCTAAATACATAAACTAGTTGAAAAGTGCATACAATTTGCAAGAGAAATGCAGTTGCTTCTCTATTGAAGTATTTAATTACATAGATTCCAAACTAACTGATTCGTTATAGGCTAAAATCACATGCGAACCGGTTCACAGTACCACTCATAAAATGTTACATAGAAGTTATGCAACGGCAAGCAAAATGCAACTTTATTGTTATTGATGTATTTATTTGTATAAATTTCACATAAATTGCTTTGAACCAACCTTGAAACACTTTTGAACCGGTTCAGAGTTTAGTCTCAATTTACAAGATAATTGACACAAGTTACGTAACAGCAAAGGCCAAGCAACTTCTTGTTCATTGAAGTATTTACTTGTATAAATTCCACAGCAATTGGTTCGAAATAGCTTTGAACCAGTTTTGAACCGGTTCACAGTAACATATAGTTTAATAAAATAAAAGATCAGTAGCTATGGAAGGTCATGATTACTCTGATTACGCTTTGGAAATTTGTGTTAAAAATGGTTCAGTGAACCACCTTTGAACCGGTTCACAGCAGCATTTAAAATTTAAGAAGAGGAAGAGTAGTTTCGTAATTACAAAGGCAAGGCTGCATTAACGCTTTAGGAACTTGTATTGAAAGGTGTTCCTCTACAAATGGTGCAGTGAACCACCTTCGAACCGGTTCACAGAACTATTTAAAATTTAAGAAGATCAGAAGTTTCGCAATTACAAAGGCAAGGCTACATTAACGCTTTGAGAACTTGTATTTAAAGCTGTTCCCCTACAAATGGTTCAGTGAATAACCTTCGAACCGGTTCACAGAACCATTTAAAATTTAAGAAGATCAGAAGTTTCGCAATTACAAAGGCAAGGCTGCATTAACGCTTTAGGAACTTTTATTGAAAGTTGTTCCTCTACAAATGGTGCAGTGAACCACCTTCGAACCGGTTCACAGCAGCATTTAAGTACAGTTGAGTTAACCAAATGTGTTTTCCCTTACAGTTTCTGCATCAACTGGCGATAGACATGCAGCTGGATAGCTATATATTCCATTATCATCTGGACTTTCCCGAGCTGACGCACAAGACAACGAAGATGACGATGCTGAGCTCGGAGCATGGAGCACTGATGCTCTACCAAGAGCTGTTGCGAATGCCGGCGCCAAGTATCTATGCACAGCTGGAGCACGTGCTGCTGGGAAGGGAGGAGGTGGTGCCGTTCAGTTACGTGGAGTGCATCAATGAACGAAGCCGCAATCTGGTGCAGCTTGTCTCGCTGGTGATGCATGGGCACACCAAGCTGAAGCACTGGTGGCAACTGCTTGAGCTATTTGGTGCCGTCCAATCCAATTATCCGAAGCGTCCCAAGCGCAGCATCTCAGCGGATGTGCCGCGTTGTCATCAACTGTTGGAGCTGCTGCTCTGCATGCAATTGACCAGGCGGGACATTGAACGTCTGCCGGCTGCAGTGCATCTGATTGTGGCCGAGGCGCTCGAGCAGGCACGACTGTCCCCACCCATGGGCTGCAGTCAGGCCACCTATGAGTTGATATTGCGTCCGGAGTTGGCGGCGCATGCGCAGCTGCCATTCCTTGAGGCAACACTGGGCCAACCGCATTGTGGACGTGTCTACAAAGAGGACTCACTGTCGCCACGCTGTGCGCCAAGCAGCGGAGAATGGCCCATGTCCGAGCCGGATGCGGAGCAACTGCGTCACGATGGCATGGACAATATGGATACGAAACTGTTGCGTTTACGTTTCCCCGACGACATGCGTGTGGAGGAAGTGCGTCGCCTGTTGAACAGCGCCGATCCAGTGGCCATCGAGGTGCAACAATCGCCCGGGACCAGCGATCACGAGTTCATCGAGGAGCAGGAGAAGCAACTGTTTGCCCTATGCGCACGCACGATGACCCTGCCCCTGGGCAGAGGGATGTTCACATTGCGCACACTTCTGCCGCGACCAAGTGACAATATGCCCATGCCAAAGCTGTGCCTGGTGGGCCGAGAGCCCATCAAGGGCACCACCATTGAGATGCAACAGATTGAGTTTCCAGCCAACATGCATATGTGGCCATCGTTCCACAATGGTGTCGCCACCGGTTTGAAAATCTCACCACAAGCCTTGGACATTGACTCCACGTGGATTGTGTACAACAAGCCCAAGACGCAGGCAAACAATGCCCTGGAGCATGCTGGATTCCTAATGGCGCTCGGCCTCAATGGACACCTCAAGTCGCTGTCCTTTATGAGCGTCTACAAGTATCTGGTCAACTGTGATGAGATGACCAGTGTGGGTCTGCTGCTTGGCATCTCGGCGGCACATCGCGGCAGCATGGACACCAAGACAACCAAGTTGTTGAGCGTCCATTTGGAGGCGTTGTTGCCAGCAACGGCCATGGAGCTGGACATACCGCAGAGCACACAGGTGGCCTCACTCATGGGCATTGGACTGCTGTATCAGGGCTCCGCCAAGCGGCATATCGCTGAGGTACTGCTCCAGGAGATTGGTCGTCCGCCTGGCCCGGAGATGGAGAATAGCGTCGAGCGGGAATCGTATGCCATGACAGCGGGTTTGGCTCTCGGTTTGGTTACCCTTGGTCAGGGTGAATCACCAGCTGGCCTGCGGGATCTGCAGCTACCGGATACCCTGCATTATTACATGGTTGGCGGCGTCAAGCGGCCCATTGGTGGCTCCCAAAAGGAGAAGTATCGTTTGCCCTCGTTTCAGGTGCGCGAAGGCGATAGCGTCAACATTGATGTGACCGCTCCAGGCGCAACCTTGGCGCTGGGCCTCATGTTCTTCGATTCCGGCAATGCAGCGATTGCCGAGTGGATGCAGCCACCGGACTCTAGATATTTGCTGGACATGGTGCGTCCAGATTTTCTGCTCCTGCGCACCATTGCACGCGGCCTAATCCTGTGGCAGGACGTCCAACCAGACAATCATTGGTTCCAAGGTCAGTTCCCACAAGCGCTGCGAGCTCATCTACGTCTGCCCACGCGCGATGATGAGCAGCCCGACGACAGTGATGTGGACTATGAAGCTATCACGTAAGTTACAGCTTAACAGTCACTTAACAGCACTGTTAAAGTGACGCTGTTAACTGCAAGAATCCAACAAGTGCATTTAACAGTCGACGTAAAAAACTTATCGTAGCAAAAAGAGCGCTTAAGATATAAACTATATATATATATATATATATATATATTCCTGATCCGTATCAGCACTAAACTCAGTTCGAAGTGTTTAACAAATACTGATAAGATTTCTTTCCAATGTTGGCTGTCATATGTTATTTCTAACCAGCAAAAACTAACTGAAGAGATTACATATAGAAGAGATTATATATAGACTTGATCTTTTATATAACTACTCTATGCTTTACTCTCTATAAGTCCCTAAAATTTCTTTACGATCGTAGTATAAACTAGAGTAAACTAGAGTAATGCAAGAGTCGAAGAAAAGAATAGTCAACAGAATTTTAAGTATCTCGAAGTCGAGTACTCTCGACTGATTTTCACAACTTATTTTTCCAAGTTCTATATTTTTTCTACTACATTCCATCAACTTTTTGTCATTCAGACTCTGTTAAAGCTCTGTTAACGCATTAACAGCGCTTGTATTAAACATTCCTCTTTTAATTTTGCCATTATTAAGCCGATTTTGAACTATCCATTTGTTTAACATAAATTTCTTGGATTCTCATCAATATTTCATAGCAAAGAATCTGTTTTAAAGAGTTCACGCTCTGTTAACTTAAGAATTTCTAGTAACATATGTTTAAATTAACAGTTTCTTTACATTTATGCATTTACATTCAAGCGCATTGATTATGACAACTTGTTTGATTACATCAGACAAATTTCATGCCATTGCGACTCTGTTAATGCGCTGTTAACGCTATGTTAACTTAACAATTGTTGGTAACAGCTGCTAAAATGAACATATTCTTTACGTTTTATCATTAACAGCCAAGCGTATTGCAACATTTTGGCTGGCGCCGCTTTCTGCGTCGGTCTCAAATATGCTGGCACAGAGAATCCGGTGGCCTTCACCACACTCCGTACTGTGATCAAGGAATTCCTTAGCTTTCCCGGCACACCGATGGGCGAATGTGCCGGACGCACGACCATTGAGAGCTGCTTGATGGTCCTGCTCATCTCCATATCGCTGGTGTTCGCTGGCTCTGGGAATTGTGAGATACTACGCATTATACGGTATTTGAGATCACGAGTGGGACCACAATATCCACACATTACCTATGGCTCCCACATGGCCATACATATGTCATTGGGTCTGCTGTTCCTTGGTGCCGGTCGCTTTACCATTGCCAAGACACCGGAATCGATAGCAGCGCTTGTGTGTGCCTTCTTTCCCAAGTTCCCGATACACAGCAATGACAATCGGTAGGGTTTCCCCATGGATCCTCATTGGATATCCAAGCTAATCGAGTGCATCTTTAGCTATCATTTGCAGGCGCTGCGTCATCTTTATGTGCTAGCCGTGGAGCCGCGTTTGTTTCTGCCACGCGACATTGACACGCATCAGTTGTGTCTGTGCAACATCTCGGTGCTGGAGGTGGGCTCCAATGAGCTGCGTCGCCTGCCCATTGCTCCGTGCATTCTGCCCGAGTTGAGCACATTGCAGCAGGTGATTGTCGAGGATGAGAACTATTGGCCTGTATGCTTTGAGCGGTCGCGCAATTGGCATCAATTGGAGAAGGCATTGGAGCTGTGTGCACCGATTGACATTAAGAAGCGAACGGGACGTCTCTCACACTTGGAGGATCCGGATCGCTTGAAGAGCATGTTGGCTCAGACCTTAACTACAGAGCAGAGCATTTGCTGGCAAGTGGATGTCAACGATTTGCAACAATTTGCCAGCGAACGTTTGGTCAAACCATTCCTCAGCCGTTTCCTGCAGACGAAGGGCACAACTCTGAGCTTCTCGGAGCTCGCGAAGAGGCATCAATTGATGCTGCTGTTTTACAATGCCGTGGTCAAGGATCGCATGCATCTGCTGCCAGTTTATCTAACCCTCTACGATGTAAGTCTTTTGCTTATGGTTATGTGTAGCTAATTGATTGGATGTCCCATATATTGCTTGCAGCATGTCACCAGACAGATGGCCAACAACAATGATGTGTGGCAAGTGAAACTGATCGATGCGTATTTGGGCAAAAGTCCAAGCGAGCATACTCTCATCTCAGTTGAGCTCATACAAATGATGCAGGAGCTCTTCAAGGTGCAACTGGAGGCGTCTACGCGTGAATTGTGTGTTCCATTGCGGGAATTTCTCTGTCAAAAGCGCCTGGAGCCGAGCTATGTGGCCTGCATTAGTGCTCAGGATTTGCAGCGTGTCTATTGTGTCATCAACTATTACAACCTAATGCCGGATCTCTTGAATGGCGTCGATATGAGCAATGGACCTATTAACTATCTGCGCATTATGTATGAATTCCAGCAGTTGAATCTCAGTCCACAAACTATTTTCGGTCTGCTTAAAATATTCCAATCGCTAAGATGCGCCTTCAATTTGGAATAGTGATAGCAATCGATAAGAGTTTTAAGCTGCAATCGATAGGGTGTGTTATCAAATTTGAAATCACTTGATTTCAGGTCACTTGTTTTACAACACATGTGTTATTTAATTGTCATAGCGCACGCCTTGCAACACTGAGATTTACAATTTAAATTGTTTTCGATTAGAAATATATAATTTATATATACAAATACAAATACATGAAAATGATTAAGTGCATCAATAGACTTTACTTTTTAGCTATTTACAAACTATTTAAATTCAAGCTTTAACAGCGGCTTCATAAACTATCGATTGCGTTATCAACTGTGGAGTCATGCTCAATTTCAGAACACTTGCTTTACAACACCTGTGGTATTTTATTGCAACAGCACACACCTTGCAACACTGAAGACTACTATTTAAATTATTTTCGATTAGAAATATATAATTTATATATATATAAAAAAAATATCATACATTTGTAGTAAACAATTATATGTAAGAAATTGATTAAAACAATAATTAAGTGGACGCCATGTTGAGCCTCCGCCTGTTTGATGGATTTGGAGATTCAATCCCCTTCGTCATTCGACCGCTTTAGACAATTCTCTGATGCTCCGAAGCGCTTGTCTCGCCCATTTTGCCATGACAGCGTTGATACAAATAAATGCCAAGCAGAGGCAGTGGTGTCATTATGGCCACCGCTACGGGCACAACGGTTGTCAGATCTGCCTGCGGTTGTGGCAATGCCATGCGAAGCAAAAATATTGTAATGCCCGTATTCTGTATGCCCGTCTCAATGGCAATGGTCAAGGCATCCGTGGCACTCTGATGCAACGACTTGGCTGCCATCCAGGCGAAGACATATCCCAGTCCAGGCAGCGCCAAACCGGCCACTGCAATCTGCAAAGTGTCGATAATACAATGATCGTGAACTCGTGATCGTTATCTGAGACTTACCTGCCAAGAGAAGAGTTCAAATAGATAGAAGTTCGTGATGATGGCAAAAATGATGATGAAGAGTATAAGACACGATGAGATTGGCTTAAGTAGGCGCACTAGGATCTGGGCCAAGTTCGGCAGCCAACGCTGTATGGCCAAACCGATCAACAGCGGTATTATCAAACTGACACAATAGCTGGCAATCGTGCCATATGGCACCATCATTCCCGCCCGATCAAAGATAAGCTGACCAAGTGTGAATATCCAAAGTGGCATTGCAGCAAATGCGGCAAAATTGCTAACGGTTGTCATGAGCACCGATAGATTGATATTGGCATTTAACACCGCTGACCAGACATTGGAGGCACCGCCACTCGGTGCAATGCCCGTGAAGAACAAACCCAATTGCATGGCCGGTGAATCTGGAAAGATGAAGATACCCAATGCATAGCTAAGCAAGGGCATTCCCACCGTTTGGGTGACGAAACCAATGCATGGTCCAACCGGACGAGTCAATAGACCCTGCAGCACCTCCACATTGAGCGCGGCACCAAAATTTATGTACACCAGACACATCAACAGCACAAGGGAGCCGACAAACACATGATCAATGACACGTTCCGGACGCACAATCTGTGCCAGCAATGAGCTTTCAATTGTTGCATTATTCTCGGGTACCGAACTGGAGTTCAACAGAGCATCATAGAGATGCACACTGATCCGGGCCTCGCCAAGAAAATGCCCATCCAAACGTATGAGACCGGTCCATTCACTTTGTTCAATCACCGCAACGTGAATTGTCGCATTCCCTGATGCCACAGCAGCAACATTAGGTGTATTGCTAATCAAATGGAATATATAGCGATCTGTTGTATCTTCCCAAATGGCGTCATTAATGTTATCAAGCGTCAGCTCCACCTCATCGCTTGTTCCCATCTTCAACTGCAGCTTGCTGGGCTTAAAGTGCGCCTGCCAACAAACGCTGGACGTGATCTCATTTCCCAGCATCAAGAGCAACAGAAGCCAGCCCGAAATGCGTGTTAAGCCCATTTTTGTTGCGATTTGACTGATTAAAGTCAATTGTTAGTTCTTAACTTTTCTTTTTTAGACTAGATTTTCTTATCTCCTATTAAAACAAACCAAATTGGCGTAAAAAAAAAACAATAACAACAAATGAAAATTTTTCTGTTGCAATTACAGCACTGACAACACTGCCATTCTCTCAAACACTGTGAGTGTGTGTTAGACAGAGAAGAGAGGGAGAGTAACTGAGCGTGGCAATGAGCGTCAAAGCACAAATAACAGTTACATTCGCACAGGTTGTCAATTAACAGACGTTACGTTTGCACGGGTGCCCGTGTGTGTGAATTTGCTTACATATGTTAATTGTGTAAATTCATCACAGTTCTTGTTGTAGTGCAGAGCAAAAGCTGTAGAGGCTAAACTTAATCTGAAAAAAGTGCACTTTTCTTATTCGCTCACTTCTCTCTTAAACTGAGCACAGTCTTAACAGCAATTTTTCAAATGTTAACATAGCCATGTAAAGTGCAGAGCACATGTTAATGTACAGTGTGACAACTGTATGTTCTATTGTAACATATTGGTTAATATAGTTTAAAAGTGTATTACAATATTAAAAAATAAGAACATATATTAAATATATTAAGTAATTTTTAAAAGTTGAAGCAACTGCATTAATATTACTTTGATAACTTTTGTAGTCTATTAAAAAAATAAAAGATTTTCTAAAATATCCTTGAACCATTGTTTTTATTAAAGCTTAAGAAATATGCAAAACATTCAACCATTAATTTTGTATAAAATCACCATCAAACCGATAAGAATTTGTGCTGAATATTCTTAGTATCTGTAGTGATCGGGCTTGAAGGGACCCGCCTTTGGAACACCCAGATAGCTGGCCTGTTTGTCCGACAGTTTGGTGAGCTTAACTCCCAGTTTGTCCAAATGCAGACTGGCCACCTCCTCATCGAGTAGCTTGGGCAGCACATGGACACCGACCGCGTATTGTGACGATTTGGTCCACAATTCAATCTGGGCGAGCACTTGATTTGTAAACGAATTGGACATGACGAAACTGGGATGACCATGGGCACAGCCCAAGTTAACCAGACGACCCTCGGCCAACAGAATGATGTGGCGTCCATTTGCCATGGTATAACGATCCACCTGAGGCTTAACATTCACCTTCTCCTTGGCATTGTTGTTCAGCCAGTCGACATCGATCTCACAATCGAAATGTCCAATGTTGCAAACGATGGAATCATCGGGCATGTTCAGCAGATGCTCTGGGGTAATAATGTCCCGGCAACCGGTGGTTGTCACATAGATGGAAGCCTCCTTGCTGGCCTCTTCCATGGTGGTTACCTCGTAACCCTCCATAGCTGCCTGCAGGGCATTGATGGGATCAATTTCTGTGATAATCACGCGACCGCCAAAGCCCTTCAGTGCCTGGGCACAACCCTTGCCAACATCACCATAGCCAGCCACGCAGCAGACCTTGCCCGCGATCATCACATCCGTGGCACGCTTGATGCCATCGATGAGCGACTCGCGGCAACCGTACAAATTATCGAATTTACTCTACAATCGATCAAGGATCAAGGAGTATGAAATCATCTGAATAGAGAGGTGTGTAAGTCGGCTTACCTTAGTCACCGAATCATTCACATTGATGGCGGGCACACCCAGGCGACCATCCTTGAACATTTTGTAAAGATTGTGGACTCCTGTGGTCGTCTCCTCGCTGAGGCCCTTAATGCCCTTGAGATAATCGGGGAAACGTTCATGGACCAAGTTGGTTAAATCGCCACCATCATCCAGAATCATATTCAGGGGCTGACCATCTGGGAAGACCAAGGTCTGTTCAATGCACCACGTATATTCCTCATCGGTTTCGCCCTTCCACGCATAGACAGGAACTCCAGTGGCCGCAATAGCTGCTGCGGCATGATCCTGTGTGCTGAAAATGTTGCAGCTGGACCATTGGACCTGCGTAAGCGTAAGGGATGAGCAGTTGCCAAGTCAAAAACATTTGCATAGGCATAGGAAGTAAACAACTTAGCATATCAATGGGTTCTTCTGATGGCCCCATTGACCCCAAGAGATTATTGTTATCGTAAGCAAAAACGCGCCTTGAACTCGAACGCGACCCCCCAAAGCGTTTAACAACAAGATTTCTTTTTCGACACAATGGTGATAAGAAGAATATGTCATGAATATATGCCATATGATTGAATATTTACCTCAGCGCCCAACTCGACAAGGGTCTCGATGAGAACCGCCGTTTGGACGGTCATATGGAGGCAGCCTGTGATGCGGGCACCCTTAAGGATCTTCGATGGTCCGTACTTCTTGCGGCACGCCATCAGGCCGGGCATCTCATTCTCCGCAATGATGATTGCCTTGCGTCCCCATTCGGCGAGACTGATATCGGCTAAATGTCGTGTCGCATGTGCGCGGAAAAGTGATAAGATGCAAATAATAGAGAATATAAACAACAATTAGTAAGCGTTTTCAATTGCACGGCAACAACGTGCGTTTTAACCTAAGGAGCAGCACAAAAAAAACATGTGCGCCAACTACTTGTACATGTGTGAGTTTACTTCTATTTGCTCTTTTTTGCCGGCACAATTGAAGTGCATTATGAGATTTATTTATAACTTACCAACTTTGTACGCAGGCTTGGACATCTTGCTTGATTTTAGAAAATGCAGAGAGATAGACACGACCGAATTGACGACGCGCGCAACGTTTAATGCCAAAAATAAAACTTTAAAGAGCACAAGAAATCGACTTACCGATCAAATATGATAGTGCCGCTAAAATATCGATATGTTTAATGTTGCATTGGAGCTGCTCAACACCGAATATCGGTTCAGTGATACAAATCATCGTTAACTCATTAATAGGTCTATATAATTTTATATAAGCGCATCCATAAACAAATAAATAAATGGAAAAAAAAACTAAATAATAAATAAATGTATATAAAAAAAATAATATTAATAAAAATATATGCATATCAAATTTCATTAAAGCTATAATTATTTCAAATTTTCAAAGCGCGCACTTAAACGATAGTTGCTCCAACTTCAAACATTAAATACAGTTCTGCTAAGTACCATTGCTGCGAACGAAGATAATTAACTACAAGTAAATAGCATGATTGATTTATTGATATAAATATATGCATTTTTAGTTCCATATATTTTAAAATAATCACAAATTATCAATCTACGCACGATAGTTGATCAAATTTCAAACACTATATGTAGTACTGTCAAATGCCATTGCCGCACACTGAGATATCGGCGCCATTTTTTTTCTCGTCGCTCGTTACTCGCTACATGGCTATCCGCTACTCGTCGCACCTGGCATGCACGCGTTTTCCAAATCGTGCTTTTTTCGCCCTCAGTTTATTTTTTAGTGTGCGAATTAAACAAGTTAATTAGTCAAACAACAAATATACATAATTACGTGCTAAACAACGGAAAACTACGATTATTCAATGCACTAAACAAATTGAATTGAATGCGTGCGTGTGCGTTTTTAGTACCGAATGCAAAGTACGATGGCGACGCATAGTTCGACCGCAACGCGACGTTGATGTCAGTTTGATTGTGTGTGTGTGTAATAAAAAAAGAAAGAAAAAGCGAATTGCGAAAGAGCAAAAAAGCAAGAGACAAAAAGGCGAAAAATAAAAAGAAAAACTACGGTCAGCAAATCAAACACAAGGCACAGGCAAAGGGGAGCGGAAAGGCTGTGTAAAACAGACAAAAGACGCGCGCGCGGCGTGCAATGCGCTAAAAAAGCAATAACAGCCCACCAGCGGAGGGGTAAGTGTGTGTGCAAGCGGTTGCCGAAGGTGGCGGCGTGGCTCTGGCATCGACAGTGTGACATACGTACATCCAAGCATACATATGCACACCAATATCAAATTGTTAGGCTATCAAAAGCATTTTTAATGATTCGACAAAAATCAACATAAATTTTTTTTTTTTTTTGTTGAATGTGTCAAATAATATTAAAAAAGTCATTCGTTCTAAATAGTTCACAATACAGACTACTACCTAATACCAACAATAGCAACAAGCAAAAAACAAAAAAAAATTATATATATAAAAAACAGAAGCAACACAATTCTCGTGCTCAGTGCAAGGCCACAAGCAATTTCAGTGTTAAATAAAATCAACGAAAAACTCTACGATCGTGGCGCCAAAGTGCAAATTGGTGTTGGTCCAGCAGCGGTAGCAGCAGCAGAAGCAAAATTTGAGAGCTACCGCAGTATAAAGAGCGCCGCGTGTGTTGGAATCTCGTTGTCACACACACACATACACACACACACACACGACACACACACACACGACACACACACATATTGTCAGGCACACACGCACACAGAGAGAAACTCGCGCTCGCACGGCGAGACACACACAAACGGTATTGCAACAGTGTGGCCGTTTCTTATACATTCTGTTCGCTACTCTTATTTTTATTTTGCGCCTGTGTGTGTGTACGTGTACGTGCGTGCATTGTTGCATTTTGTGCGTTTCAAGGAGGCCGGCTAAAATCCAATAATGTCCACATTTGAGGATGGCCAACAACAGCAAGAACAACAAACATCATCTCCACAGTCGTCACAGCAGCCGCAAACGCCACTAAAACTTACGAATGAGGCGTCCAGCAACAATAACGTGAGTGTACAGCTGCCATCATCAAATGGGCGCAACTTCTTACATTTTCACTCTCTTTCCCTTTTCGTTCTCTTCCAATAATGTGTATATATTTAGTCCATTATGGGCAAGGTAAAATTACGCGTATCTTCCATACTTCCGGATTCGCTTAGCAAATGGTTCTCACCCTCTGCGGAAGGCGCTGTCCGTTCCGACAACGTGGGACAGTCACCGTCACAGCAGCAGCAGCAACATAATGGCAGCGCTTTAACAGTTAAACGTAAGCGCAGCCGTCGTCGCATCGAATTGGAAGCGGATGATGCGCCCGATATTATGGATGATGGCATCGATGCTCAAGATCTTAACGATGAGGAGGTTCAACTTGCCGACAATATTGCCGAACACGATCTGGCTGCTGAGGATGAGCAGACCCGACGCAATGAATACAATGTTAGTTTGTTACGCAAGCGTCAAATGGTTGTGGCACGTGATGTCAATGATGATGACGATGATGATGATGATGATCTTGAGGAGGACGATGATGATGAACAGGACGACGATGTACAGAACTATCAGCAACAGCAGCCGCCAAATCGCAATGCCCTCGGCTTCAAAATGTCTAAGCCCAATAGCAGCAGCAATGCGGCAGCTACTCAGCCACCGACAAAGCGCACCCGATTAGAGGTAAGCGCAACTATTTAACTCTTGAAACTATTGAGACTCGGAGTGTAGAGCATATTAATTTCCAAATTGGTTATATTTTAAAACACGGTCACCTTTATTTACACTATGGTCATCCTAAGAATTAGCAAAAGTCAATCTATAAGAGCTGTCAAGAGTCTCTTGGACTTTCTTCTTTTTGCTATAGATAACTTGGGCTTATGTTGTTGTATATTTAAGCAGATCAATTCCTGACTTTAAAGTCACCCAAAAGAAAAGAAAAACATTTAAATATGTTCAAAAGTTAACCAACTAAAGTATAAAACTTCACACATTTCCCCTAGTGAGTAGAAATAGTCATAGTTTTAAGTAGGATGACCATATTTTGCTCATTGTTATCGATAATTTAAGGTATTTGTGTTTTGCAATCAGCAATCAATTTAAGTTTAAAACACATTTCTTTTGTGTCGCCTTTTTCAGCAATCGGAAATAACATTTAGTCCTCAGTTGAACGCTCAGCGCCGTCGTCCACAGTTGCATGCGTCAACGCCAGCGGCAAGTGAGACTGCACTGCGCAGCCATGCGCCACCGAATCGCTTAACGTACTTGAACCTCTATGGACATTTGCGTCAGCGTGAGCCCGCCTTCAATTTCTTAGCCGCACGCTCGAGCAGCGAGGCAGCTGTTGCCACCAGCGGTGATCTGCCAATGAGGTGAGTTTTTCTATTGTGTTTTTGTTTCTATATTTTGTTCCATCTCCATTGCCATCTGTTGATAAGCGTATTAATCAAATGTTATTGCTGCAGCTCGAGACGTTCGCTGAATATTCCGCCAATGACTGAACGCCGCGAGATGACAATGTTGCCCAGTTATAAGCGGCAATCGCTGTTGGGTCAGCGTGGTCCCAACTGGCGCACCTGTTCGCCCATACGTGAGGTAATGAGCTTTGAAGCACAGCAGCAGCAGCAGCAACAACAACAGCAGCAGCAGCAACAACAGCAGCAGCAGCAGACAACAATCATGCGTCAGGAGACCAACAATAACAACAATAATAATAACAATATTATCAATGAAAAGCGTGGTGCGGGAATAGGAGCTGGCACTGATTCGCATTCGGAATGTGAGAGTAATGAGAGTCATGCTGGCTTAGGATTACGCACGCACAACAATAACAACTTGAGGAACAACATTGGCAACATCAGTAACATTAACAACAACAATAACAATGGCAATTTATTATTCTATGGCAATTTACAAAGTCGTAAATCGGTGTTCAATGCAAATGCTGGTACACTGCCGCATCATAATTCGACACTATCATTGAACTCATTGAACAATCGACGTCGCTTCAATGCCTCCATCTATGGCAGCACATCGGCATTGAGCGATAGCCGTTTGCTGAGCAGCAGCGTATCATCGACAATGTCGGGATCACCATTCTATCAGGGACCCACCGCATTTGGCGGCAGTTCGGCAAACAATCGTTACTTTAGTCAAGGCAATTTGGCCATCATCAATTCGGGTGGCAGCTCACCGGCCCCATCGAACAGTGACAGCATCATCAGCAGCAGTGCTGCACGACGTATTAATAACAATTATGGAATGAAACCAATTAAAATGCAGCCGGCAAAGCCAAGTTCAGCCAATGTCAGTGCCAATGATCTTGGCCTACCTGGCATATCGCAGACGGCACAGCGTATATTCAAACTGCTTGAGAATCATTCCTCTCCGCTGATGGATGCCAAGAAGATGGGCAGCACATTGAGGGAGCATCAACAGCAGCGTTCGAGTCGATATGCCTCAAGGCCATATTCCCATCCAAGAGCATATGGTGGCTTTAATCATTCAGGTTATAATTCAAGCAATAACAACAACAACAACAATAATAATAATAATAATAATAATAATACTAATAAGGATAACACAACTGTTGAGCAGGAAATGTCACATAATAGTTCCAAATTGTTGGTGCCAACCATGTTGCAGTTGCTCGAACGTCGACGCTTGCAACGTGTGGCGCCCACAACACGCCAGCAGCAGCAGCAACAACAGCAACAACAATCACAACAACAGCAACAACAATCACAACAGCAACCTCGTACAACGACAGCAGCAGGTGCAACAACAATTGCTGCTAACACCTCAACAGCCAGCGGCAACAGCAACAGCAACACCTCCATCACCAGCGGCGCCTCCGTCTCGCTGGGCAGCTTGGGCCACACAAATAAGATGCGTTCACGTTTGTCGCATCAGACGCGCAAAGATGCACGCACCGTGGATGAACAGTTGCCACCGCCGGCCATTGATTTGCCGGACATACGTTTTCCTACAATGGCAAGCGAGCCCAAATTTGATTTGACATTTGCGCCGCCATCGAAGCCAGCAGCAACGACAGCAACTGGTGTGGCAGCAAGCCTATCAACAGCAGTTGCCAGCAAAACAGCTGCAACAAATCTCAATAGTTTCGCTTGCAGCAACAACAAGATCATGTTTAAATTTGACCCGCCGCTGCCATTGCATTGCATTCAAAGTGCCAGCAGCAATACGGACTTGCCGCACAAGCGTGTCAAGCACAATTTTCAGTTTGCGCCGCCAACGTCATTGGATGCGCCACAGCAACAACAACAACAACACCAACAACAACACCATGCAGTGGAAGAGCAGCAACAAGCAGCAGAGAAGGAGTTGCTCAATGGCGAACGAGGCCTCAAGACCAGCGGCAGTGTGCTTGATGTGTTATTGCCAAAAACAACAACAGCAACACCAACAGCAACACCAACAGCAGCAGCAGCAACAACAACAGCAAACACAGGTTTTGCGGGATTTGCTGAACGCTTTAAGAAGCCAGCTGACAACTGGGAATGCGATGCCTGCATGTTGTCCAACAAAGTGGAAGCCACGAAGTGCGTTGCATGTGAGACGCCAAAGCCGCAAGCTAAAGTTGCCACCGTAAGCCCAGCAGTTGCAACACCAACTGTTGCTGGTTTCAGTGGATTTGCTGATCGCTTTAAGAAGCCAGCTGGCAACTGGGAATGCGATGCCTGCATGTTGTCCAACAAAGTGGAAGCCACGAAGTGCATTGCCTGTGAGACGCCACGTAAGACGACAACAGCAGCAGCAGCACCAGCAGCAGCAACAACAATCATAGGCAGCCAGAACAACTTGTTGCAAACAACCAGCGGCGGCTTTGGGGATGCATTTAAGCCCAAAGCAAATACGTGGCAATGCGACACGTGCATGATAACAAATCAAAGCAATGTCAATGCATGCATTGCCTGTCAGACGCCAAATCCCAAGGCAAGCAACAGCAGCAGCAGTGGCAGCAACACTGTAGCTGCCACAACAACAGCAACAACAACGAGCGGCAACTTTAAGTTTGGCTTTGGCACAGCAGCACCTAAAGCAGATGCCGGCTTTCAGCAGCTGATCGCGGCACAAAAGAGCAGCAGCTGGACCTGTGAGGTATGCGCCGCCCAGAATGATGTGGCACGCAACAAATGCATTTGCTGTGAGCAACTCAAGCCGGGCGCCGACACTGCCGATGCTGCGAAAGATACGGCTGTGCCAAAGTTTATGTTTGGCTTTGCCAGCAGTGGCACAGCAGCAACAGCAGCAGCGGCGGCGGCGGCAACAACTGCTGCGGCACCTGCAGCGCAGTTTAAGTTTGGCTTTGCTGCAGCGGGCAAAGATGTGGCCGATAAGCCAGAGACAACAACCAACACCACCACTACAACAACAACAGCAACAACATTTAACACCTCAGCAACAGCAGCGGCGGCAACAACAACAACAACAGCAGCGGCGGCAACAAGCACAACTGGCTTCAAATTTGGCGTTGCCACAACGCCAGGCAGCAAAACAGTTGCTTTCAAATTGAGTGAACCACAACAAGCAGCAGCAGTAGCAACAACCACAACAGCAGCACACACAGCAGCAGCAGCAACAACAGCCAGCCGAAGCAGCGGACACGACTGCGCCGGTTTGCAGCAAGGCGCCGGCGACATCCAGCCTCGGTCTTGGACTCTTTGCAGCAGCAGCCACACCGAAAGTGAGCGCAGCTGCTGCAACAAGAACAGCAACATTTGCATTTGGCAGCAACAGCAGCTCCAACACAACAGCTGCTGCAACGGCATTAGCAACAGCAACAACCACAGCAGCGCCAGCTGTTGCTGGCAACAAACTGTTTAGCTTTGGCACCTCAACAATGTCCAGCTCCAGCGGCAACGGCAGCACCACCAGCACAAGCACCACCAATAGCAGCAGCAGCGGCAGCAGCTCCAAGCCCGCTGCCCCCATGTTTAGTTTCGGCAGCAGCAGCAGCATACAACAGCAGCAACCTGTGACAGCGACAACAACAGCAGCAACAACATCAGCAGGAATAACTTCAACATTATTTGGACAACAGACGCCTTTGTTTGGCACAGCAGCAGCAACAGCAACAACAAGCACCGCAATTGCACCAGCAACTAAAACAACACCTGCATTTGTGTTTGGCAGTCAAGCAACTGTTGCTACAACAGCAGCAGCAACAACCACAAATACAGCCGGCAACAACACTAGCAATTTCTTCTTCGGCTCGCCAGCAACAGCAGCTGCAACAACAACAGCAACAACAGCAGCAGCAGCACCGGCAGCAGCCGTTAACTTATTCAGCTCAAACATGTTGGCCAAAGGCAACAGCAGCAGCAACATCAACACTGCTGCCACACCAAGCACAACACCAATGTTCAGCTTTGGCAGCGTCGGCAGCAACAATTCGGCGTTTAGCTTTGGCTCGAAACCAGCAGCAGCAGCGCCAACACCAGCTCCAGCAGCAGCAGTTGCAGCCACAACAGCATTGACAACAGCAACCAGCGGCAGCAACTTTAATTGGTCAAATCCCACACCAACGCCAGCAGCTGCAGATGCATCTTATAATTTCGTAAGCTTTGGCAGTGTGGCAAGCAGTGCACCAACAGCAGCCGCAGCAGCAGCAACAACAACAACCACAAATGCAACACCAACGCTTGGACCATTCGGCATGTCTGCGCCACCGGCTGGTGGCGGCAGCAATATCTTTGGCAATGTCAGTAATCCCTTCAACAGTGGCAACAACACTGCAAGTGCAGCACCTTTGGCCAATATATTCAACAGTGGCGGCGGCAGCAACAACAGCAATACATCAGCGACAACAGCAACAGTTACTGCGGCCGCAACAACAAGCATAGTGAAGCCGGTATTTAATTTTGGCGCCGTTGCTGCGCCTGCTCCGGTGAGTAAAAACAAAAAAAACGTTATACAATTTCTGACTTTCCAACACTTATGCATACGCACTCTTTCTCGCTCTCAAAGCAGGCGCCAGCGGGCGTTTTCAACTTTGGTGCAGGATCATCGAATCCAGGTGGCGCTGCAAAGCCAGCATTCAAGTTTACAGCAACTGGAACAACGCCACAGGCACCGGCATTTAATTTTACGGGAAATGCTGGAACAGCGACATCCACAACTGGCGGCAATGATGTAAGTTAATTACGAAGAATTTAAAACGAGCAGAAAACTAACTTATTTGCATCGACAAGCGCAGTTAGCAAAAATGCATTATTATCGCTTGAGAATTGAGAAAATAGAAATCAGAAACCGATTAAATATGGAAACACGAGTAGAACTGCAATTATCATTCGCAGTTTGTATTGTTTTATTTTTATATTTTTCTTCATCGTTTTTAATTTAGTAATTTGCATGAAATTTTCTATCGGCGGTGTTGTTTCTATGTGTTTGCTATCGAATATCGATAACATGCATATCTTTAGAGCTATATTCAAATAAAACCGCAAAACAAATAATTTTTTTTTTTTAATGTTAAAGTATTTAAATATTTTATGTATTATATATATTTTTTTCTATTCTATTTCTCTTTTTTTTCAACAAAACTTCATATGTTGATTGTTGTCGGGCTGTCTCTCTCTCTCTCTCTCTTCCTGTCTAAATGTTGGAAATCAAAACAAAACCAAAAAAAAAATTACTGTATACTACGTAAATATTTATTGTACTCTCTTTGCTGTAACTGTGCAACTATGTAAACTTGTTGGGCACGGGGCACGAATATGCTACTATTGTATCTACTACATAATTACCTCTTCTACTACGACTGTTACCACCACTACAATAACACGACTATTACTGTTACAATAACTACTACAACTACAACAACTACTACTACTACTCTACTACTACTACTCTACTACTACTATTACTGCTACTACTACAACTACAACTACTACTACTATTGCTGCTGTTTCTGCCTATTTGGTTGCCCAACGAAGTTGCGAATTTTCCAATTTGGCACCGCTGCGCCCACATCTGACAATGTAGCCGCCGTTGGTGGCGGCGGAGCTGAGCAAGCTCATCTACATCTGTACTCTCTACAGCAGGTCAATTGTTCAATTTTACCGGCTCAACGCAGCAAATGCAGGTAAACAAATAATAAGCTAAAGCGAAAAAAAGGGACAGTAACTCATGCAACTAAGCTCTAAATACTATATATACTGCTCGTAATCTGATTAGTGCCTCGCTAATAAATATACATATATCATATTTTTGATTCACTTAATCATTTGTAGTTCTAGTAGTTTTATTACACTTAAATACAGTAAGCCTATGCATGCATAATAATATTTAACATTTCCTAAATATGTATTTTCTTCATGTTGGTGTTGTTATTCTTAAGTATATTTTAAATACTAATTGTAGTGTAGAGTATTGCTTGCAAGCTCAGTTCAGGCCGCCATGTGTAACATGCCGCTCACTGTTCTCTTAGCTTTTGAAACTAACTCTACAAAAACAACAACAACAACAATAATAGCAGCAACAGCAGCAGCAGCACATAGAAACCCAAGTGTGATAATCAGTTCTCTTCATTCTTTTCTTTAGCTCTGTTATTTTGAAATCATATTGCATTTACATACAAATACATACATACACACATAATAATATGTTGCACTACTTAGTTAAATGCCCCATTCAATATCAATTCACACACGTAATTCTCTCGCTTCTCATTTCATAAATACAATACATACATAACATAAGTACACCAAAAAAATGCCAATTGTGTTGAACAGCATAAAAATGAGGTGAAAAATGTTGAAGAAGGCGAAAAATTATAATAAATAAATATGCGACATTCTTACTGTTCTCTACATTTTGAGCTGACCAAAAAGCAAAAACAAACAGAAATTATTTAAAAAAGAAAAAAAACCAAAAACAAAAACATTAAAAACAAAAACCACAAATATCTTTTGCAGTCAACGCCAAACGCCGCTCCGTTCCAATTTAATGCCGGTGCGCCTGCGCCAGCCAATATATTCGCGTAAGTAGAGTGAAAAGAATAGCAACAGCAAATGTCATATGTTGTGATCATGAGCAGCTGCTACAGATGCGAGTGAGCAGAGAGTGTGTGTGAGAGAGAGAAAAGATAAGTTGAGAGTTTTTGTTTAATTTGGCCCAACGTTCAATTGAAACAGGCAGACAGACACACGCACACACACACACATACACACACAGATACACACAATGTATACACACAGTTATACAAAGCAAATTTAACCGTTTTAACTTTTGCATTGCGTACGTTAATTTAATGCATCGTTATTTTTTTTTTATGTTTATGTTTGAAACATTCATAACATCAATAACACAAAAACCAAAAAAAAAAACAAAGAAAAAGAAAACTGTTTTGTTTTATTTATGCACATACATAGATACATAACATACACACATACATGTATTCATGTGCTCATGTGCTCATGTGCTCATGTCTCCTTGTATCATTTATCTGTGTCATTTCATTTCGCCCCCGAACCAGACGTGTGTGTGTCTGTATGTGTGTGAGTGTATGAGTGTATAGATGTAAGTCATTGAGATTAAAGAGCTTTCGTTAAATCGAATTGTTATGCTATGAACTTTCTCTCTCTCTCTCTCTCCCTCTACCTCTCTCAGGTTCATTGCTCTGGCAATGCATTTTGCATTTGGGCACAGATATTAATGAACATTTTGAATTTCCACAGCTTCAACCCGCCAAATGCTGGCAACAATATGCAGAATCCGCGTCGCAAGATACGCGCACCAATGCGTCGTTTGCAGCCGCGGTAGAAATAGAAATGGCAGCGCAGACGGCCGCCGTCGCTGCTGCGGCTGCCGCCAACGCCGACGCCGACAATACTCGACAAATATGGACGAAACTGGGACTTGGATCTGGAGCTGGATCGAGACCTAGATCAGAACAGACGCTGAACGACAGCGAGACAATGACGACAATCCGGGACAACAAGCAGTTGCAACATGAACGTGAACTCGAACTGGAACTGGAACTCGAACAGAATCCGGAACTGGATTTGCAAAGGGAATCCACGAAGACGGCGACAACACAAACAACAATTCGGTACAAGCCAAAACCGGAGAGGACATCATCGGCGGCGGTCATGTTGCAACGCCGCAGTTGCCGGTTGCAAGAGCAGCAATTGAAAAATGAATTGCAACAGTTGCAGCAACTGCAGCGGCGGCCACAGCAGCAGCAACAACAAAAACACCGACCAAACAAATATCGTTATGTGCGTGCCAATAACAACAACAACAACAACAACAGTAACGACAATGACAACAGCAATAACAGTAGCAGCAGCATTAATTCAACAATAACAACTACAAGAACAACAAACAACAGTACTAGCAAATAAAGTTGCCAGACCGTCGAGATATAGCTTTCTGAGCAAACGGCAGGGGGCGCAAAAACAACAGCATAATTAATAACAAAAGTGAAGGCAACGCCAGCAGCGCAGTAGCATCAGCATCATCAAACGCGCTGCGCAGTCGCTAAAAGCTGTTGCGACAAAGCAGCACCAATTGACTGAACAACTCCCAAAAAGCTCATAATGAGAACAACGATAGGCATCGAATAGGAAGACCGAGAGAAGCTTTTGACTGGAACAACTACAGCTATAACTACAAGAACAGCAGCAGCAGCAACAACAACTACTACTACTACAAGGATTGCGAATAACAACACATTTGGAAAGCATCTTTAACATATATATATATATATACACATATAAGATTTGTTGTTTTTTTTTTTTTTTTTTATGCGCTGTGGTCATCATCAAGAATTACAATAATTAACTGAAATACAAATGCAACAACAGCAACAACAACAACAAGATGGTAACACGATGCGCAAGTCTAAAATATTTTAGTTATTCTGTTTCGCTATAATTTTTTATTTAATTTAAACTAATTTTTGTTGATTTGTAAAATTTTAGAACCGAAAATATACATATTAATTATATATAAATAAAACTATATAAAGAAAACAAAAATTGATACTGTGAAATGGAGAAAATGCAGACGTTGATTTCAAGCACCACACACTGACAACAAAGCAAATACAACAACAACAACCACAACAACAATAATAATAGCAACAACAAGCAAATATTGTAAATTGAACTTTGTTTTGTTGTTTTTCTTTTTTTTTAATGATGAATTCTAGCGCTTTTTATAAACATAAATAAAAATATATAATGAGTATTTTTAAAACATTTAAAACATAATTATGTTGTGAATTTGTAAAGAGAGAGTGTTAAAGAGCAAGAACAAAAGAAAATAGCGCAAAACAGAAACAAAAGAGAAAAAGAAAAACTGAAAATATGAAACAAAAGATGAGAAAAAAGAACATATACCATACATATTAATATATTATTAAATTGAATCATTTGTTTAGACAATTTTTAAGTGCTGACTATATAGAAATATAACAAACAACGGTTCGTAACGGTTATTTAGGGATGAATGAATGAAAGAGAAAGTAAACTATAAATGCATTATACACAGTTGTTTTTGTTGTGTTATTCATTTAATAATCGTAGACTTCCGTTTTCGTGCTCTGGAGTATTGAACATAAAGCAGGAAAACTGAAAAACAAAAAATTAACTCTACAAGAAAAGAACAACCGCAACAACAAAAAAAAAGAAGATACAGAAACAGACAATTTAGGAGTGTAAACAAAATCAACACTATATAGTTAAGAGAACGACACGTAAGCAACCACTACAATTATGATATGTGCGTATTTTTTATATACATACATACAAAAAAAGGAAAAACAAAAAATAAATAACATAAGATTGAAACAGAAAAAAAAAACAAACTGAAACCCGAAGTCTTAGTGTTAAGCGACTCAGAAATAAACAAAGCAGGCAGTTGACAAATTGAAAACATAATGTAAATAAGTAAATATAAACGATATGATAATTCAAAATGTGACAAAAAATAATTACTGTCTTTAAATATCGGTTACACACTTGCATTTTTCAAAGGCAAATTCAAGCGGGGCTCAGTGTTGGTTAACATGGGATGCCAACTTATTCGTCGATAAGCATTAACACTTCATACTTTTCGACAAGTTTCGGTCAGTTTAACGGAAACATTTAGCTGTTTAATGTATCGATACTCATAAGCCTTCTCATGGGGTTTACAACAATATTTGCATTTTACGACGAAAGATTATTTGAATTTTTTTGAAATTTACATTTCAGGCTTCAAAATTGGAGACATTACAGTATAGAAAAATGTGAAAAATAAAACTTTAAAAAGTTCGATACCGCTAAAATGAAAATACCAAACCTAGTCGTAGTCACGGCTCAGTAAAAATTCTCGTTTAATTTTTTTACGTGTTGAAACATTTTTGGGGTTCAAAATACCTTTTCAAGAGTTAAAATATAAAATAAAAAGTTATAGTATTTATAATAGCAACGTCAGCTGCTCAGCTGTTGCGTTTCATAGCAGACAGCTATTGACTGCGTAACAAAAATAACGCACATTTAAATGCGTTACAAATAATTTCAATTTTGTTATTTACATGCAAACTAAATTAAATTAGGGGAAAGTCGGCTGCTGTCTTGGAAAATCAAGGGAAACGTTTCAGTATTTTTAAATCAATAGAAGTACCGATATATCGATATTGCTAAGCGCAACATCGATGTTGGTTTTAAGAAAACATCGATATGCCGATTGCTGGCATCGATATATTTTCCAGCTCTACTCAACAAACATAAATTCGTGGAAATTACGCACGGGTGTTTTTTCGTAGCTCAATAGTACTATTTGTTTATTTTTTCGGTTCTAACATAAATGAAGCACATATGCAAATGCAAATAATATTAGTGTAATTTGTGTTCAATAAGTCAATAAGGCAATTGCAAATGATTTAGATTTTAAGATGGATATGAGATGCAATCAGAAGCAGCGCAGCAGCAGCATTGGCAACAACTACAATAAGAAGTACAACAACAAAAAGGCTGACTGACTGACTGACTACACCCAAAAAAAAAAGCGAAAAGGAAACAATTGCAGGCGAGGAATAACAAAACGACAGGAAAAATGAAGTAAAAGCGACATCAGCAACGGAACGGCACTTCAGTTGCAGTTGTAGTTGGAGTACGTATTGAGCAACTTACACACACATACATACATATACAAACAAAAACGCAACACACAAAGAGACATTTGCATGCATGTGTGTGGGTGTAGCAACACCACCACCAGCAGCAGCAGCAGCCCAGCTCCAGCTCCAGCGGATAAAGTACGTGTTCGGCAGTCGTCGTCGTCGTTCGTCGTTAGTCGTTCGTTCGTTCGTTTGTTCGCACGCTCGTTGAATCGTGTTGTTGGAGTAACAGCATTCGCCTACGCAGCAGCAGCAGCGACAGGCAAAGGAAGCGGTTTAAGAATGCATGGGCATGCACAAAGTACGAAACACGAATTGCGAGAAATACAAGAGAAATGCAAATTTAACAGAAAATTGAAATAAGTGCAACGGGTTTCCAATTCAATTCCAAATTGCATTGAAATTCGAAACGCAGTCGCAAATTTATGCCAAACGTTTCTACATCGCAACTGATCAAAAGCTGGAGCGTGAGCAACGGAAAGAGACAGAGAAAGAGGAGAGAGAGTAAAGAAAGAGCCCTAAGGAGAGAGCCGAACATCGAATCAGATCACGTCCATTTTAGCTTCAGTTGCAGTTCCTTTGTTGTTGGATTTGTTATATACCCCCATTGCTCCTCCTTCATTGCTTTGGACGTCGACGTCGTAATATGGATTGTGGTGCTCTTGCCGCGCAGCAGCAGCAACAACTATTACAACAACAGCAACAACAACATCATCATCATCATCAGCTACAACAACAACATCAACTACAACACTCCCGACAACAAAAGCAACAAAATACGTTCAATTGCCTTGAGGAAATAGCAACAACAATGTAAGTTTGCCTACACATATCTATACATATACATACACATATATATGTTCATATGGTACATACATACGAGTACGTACACTTACAAACATACATATGTACATTTCTTGTAGTATGTATGTTTTTCTCTTTTACTTCCACTTCGCATTCGCCCCCACACTAACCGATGCGTTTCGCTGCCGGCGTCTCAGTCACAGTCACTGTCGCAGTCAACGTTCACTGCTGCGCTGTTCTTCTTGCAGTTTATTGGTTTTCTTATTAGATATTTTTCATATGAGTAACTTTGACAGCGACGCGTTGAAGCTGGCAGCGACGTTGACTGCGTGTGTTTGTTCGGTTTTCCTTATGCGCTTTGTTTTTACCGCAGCAATTGTCTTCGACTGTGTGTGGGCTGCCGAAGGGGGCGTGGCTGGTAGCCATGTGCATAAATAATTTAAGACTTTATGCAGATTGAATATTGTATGCTTGACTGTGTGTGCATGTGTGCTTGTGTGTGTGTATGTGTGTGAATGAGCCGGGTTTGTTGTGAGAAGGGAGTGGGCAGGGGGAGGGGGAGTGGGAAATTGTGTTTGTGATTTGTTTTTGGTTGCCAAGTACAAAGTTCATGCCACAAACTTGAAACGCTTGCAACACACATTTTGTTTTAACTTGGCCAAGTTCGCGAAATGCGTCAAGAGGGAAACTAGGAAAATGAATGACTCAAAGCCTATTTGGCCAACTGATGATTAATCTTTGGACAGCTGCTTTTGCGCTAAAGCAATAAAACAAAATACAGCTAAAATCAATGGAGAAAAGAGAAACACGTAAGAGTAACACAGTTGTAAGTGCTCGACTTGGCTAATACCGTGTAACATTTGATTTGCTTTGCGACATTGCAAAATTCATTAAGAAATGAGCTGCTCACTATTCGCTATTTGATGGGAATATTAACATAGACAAACAAGTTTGACGACCGCTGCGGAGATTGATGTTCGTTTTAATCTGCAGATGCATTTGCGACTTTTACAATTAATGGATATATTAGTTAAGTTTAGAACGAACTTATACAAGTTCGACTCGGGTATATTAGTTCTGTTCTGCAGCTTGACTAGAGACACTTTATTGTAGTTAATTTAAATCTTGTGACTTAACTTTGTGACTCTGTATAAATTTAACTCAAAGGTTGACTTCAATCGATAGATGCAATAATTTGAATAAATTGAACTAACTTAAGTATACTCTATACAACAAACATTTGACAGGCATATTCGTTCAGTTCAGCAGGTTAAATCGCTGTATGTATCTCCCGAAGATGTAAACTTTCACAAGTCTAGCATAGCCCCGCTGTGTTTGTAATTATTATAGGGTATAATTAACAAGAACAATCGCAAAGTGCCGACGCTTTAATTGCCGTTTTGTACATGGTACGAACTTTTGCCCATTACTTTCACCGCGCATAAATTCTAAAGCAACAACAACAACTACAACTATATCAAGGAATGAGCGAAAGAAGTTCAAAATGAAATTGTTTATACAAAGGCAATAACAAAAACAACAACAAAAAATACACACAAAACCAAAGCCGTTGGCGTTGACGTATATACAACAGCAACTACAACTAAGTGCAACAACAAGAACAACAACTTTACGCTGTTGCTTCTTTCGTTCTTTGTTTTTGCCGCAGCGGTCGGTTGAATCTTTCTTTCCTTTTCCTCTTTTCCTTTTTCCTCCTACTGTGTTATTCTTAAGTTTTGTTTTGCGCTACGTGACTGCAATAAAATGTTACTGCAATTACGTGTCGCATGTACTGTTGTACCAAAAATGGCCAATGTATATGAAAGCCGTAACGAAATGGTCAAGAGCGAGTAATGTTTGAATTTTGGAATGTTTTGCCTCAAGGATAAGATACGCACAGCATGCGACACATTTACACTAGGTCCTGTGCGTGTGTGCCTGTTGTGCGTAAGTAATTGTCAGTGCTGCCACTTTAAGCTGTCATACAGTTAACATACAATTGAGCAGCGATGGGCAGCACTTGCTGTCGTTAAGTGCACATAAAAAAGGTTACTTTAAAGAGTACGACCTTTCAGTAAGTTACAATTTTTGTGTGTTATGTTTAAAATGTTTATGTTAAAATGTTTGTATTTGCAGTAGTCATTGTTATCAACTGTATTATCGAATTGGATCCCTTGAGGTTATTTGTTTTTGTTTAAAAATTTTTATTGGATCTGTTATTTCATATTCAAGTTCATATTCAACTGTAATTTGAGTATTCTATTATTATAAATGTATTGAATGTGCAGCAAATGTGTTTTGTAAGTGAATGTGACGTCACACACTCTCGTATACAAATGCTGTTGCTGCGACTTGAGCTACCTTCTACACTTGTGTCACCATGCCTTTGCTGAGAGAGCGTCAGAGAGAAAGAGCGAGACAGAGAGAGAGAAATCGAGTCCATATAGCAAGCGCGTCGTCGCTGTTGTTCGCATTTGTATTTCGACCGATGCGCGTACGGGACGACGGCAAAGCGCAGCGGGTAAACGAAACGGGACAACAAAAAATAATAGAAAAAAATAAAATTATTTAGTTGTAAATTTTTGTGAACGCGCGCGGAAAGTGAAAAAGGCCACAAAACTCAATTAAAGTTTTGTTTTATATTGTTTCACTCGCAGCTTTTGCATAACATTTTGCCGTCGTAATTGTTGTTGTTATTGTTGATTTTTGTTTTTTTGTGGTGTGTGTGCATTTTTTTGTGTGTTTCGCGTTTATTAAGTTCCTTGTGGAGCTGTAATAACAAAAACAATTAGCTCCAGCTGCTTTTGTTTATACAACACAACCACACGCGGCAAATGAAGCAATAATTAAAAGTGCCTTTTTTAATTGAAGAGCTGAACGCAAACAACAAAAGTAGCAGGCAAGCAGTTGCGTTTCTGCTGCTTCTGCTTCTTTCGCTGCCGCTGCGACCGCCACTCACGGTGCCTCTGCTGCTGGCAATCGAAATCAAATTGACGTTAACATTGACGCGGTAAGAGCATCACACAAATACATGCATACACACATATATTCCTGCATACAACCCTGTAAAAGCACAGTTAAACATGGCAGCGAATGAGTGAGAGTGAATAAGCAAGGGCAAGAGCGAGATCGAAAGCTTTTTGTGTTTGTTTTTGTTTTTCATTTTGGCAGTTAATGTTAATGCGTTTCGCTTTTGTCTTTTGCGGGGGCGGCTGCACATCGATGTCAGTTTATTTGCTTTTATATTCGAATCATTGCGTTGAGTTGGGGGGCAAGTGATAGGGAGAGCATTATGTAGGGAGTGATGAGCTTGCTGCCATATGCCTTATGCTTTTATTATTGTTTACTTCATTTCATTTTGTGCCTTATCTTCATCTTCATACACTTTATGCTACAAACCACAGACACGCACACTTACACGCTCATACACACATCTATGTGCGTAGTTTCATTCAACTTTTCTGCATGCCACAGCTAAATTTTCGATTTCGATATGGCAACGCCGCCAAGTCTAGTCTCTTGTTTTTGCCGGTTTTTGCAAAGTCATATGGTCTCAGTATGTGCGTCATCCTGCCCACCCGCAACTCCTGTAACGGTACCCGCATTTCTCTCTCTCTCTGGCTCTCTCCTTGTCATCCTGTCTATTTCCCAATCTCTATCTCCTGTTGTTCTTTTTAGTGGTGTGGCCGTTTAATTGCTTCTGCACGTTCGTCAAATATTTGCTCAACTCTTTTTAATTACATTGCCCACTACGCACACAAATGCACACATGTGTGTGTGAGCATGTGTAAGTATATGCATATGTGGGCCGTTTTTACCCTTTCACACGCACGCGATTTAGAAGGAAATCATGTGTAAGTGTGAGTATGCGAAATGCTGAGCACAGTGTGACTTTTCACAGTGACTTACAATCCATTAGTTTTAGAATAATTTGACGATCTCATACTGATAGCCATATGTGGATTTTGGATATTTCGATGGGATTAGTATTACGTTTTCTGCTTTGAAAACTACAAGCAAGCCTAAGAAAAAAAGAACACTCGCTATATTGAGACTAGAAGATATATATATTTTTATTTGTAAAAGTCTTATTTTGGGAAATAATATCCCTTATTCACACATCAATTTACTTTAAATGTTCACTATTCATCAAACTCAACTGCAATTAATCTGAAATTTTCTATTTTGGTCGGGCTACGGAAAATTTGATTTGGGAAACTTCCACTGAAGCATGATTGAAATAAGAGCAATATGTTGGATAAATTCCTTATGACTGCTCGCTCAAGATCTAAACATTCATTTTATGGTTGAAAGGCCTTGCACTAATCAAGTAGAGCAATTACAAAACAAACTCCACTTGATGTTTTAATTCACTTTGTGTGTGTATTTGTATTTGTAGTCTTTTTCGAGTGATTTTTATTGTAATGTACAAACGATCAAGACTTTTTTCTACGCCTCTTTAATAGCTTGTTGACAAGATACAAACATATACGTATGTACTTATGTATACAAAATTGTAGGTTCATATGCTTAGCCTTGCACTGAACTTAATTGATACTCTATTGCCCTGAACTGAACATTTTGTTATTTTCTTATAAGGTTTTTAGACTTCTAATATGCATTGACTACATTCTGAGCAGATACAAAGAGAATTATTTTGTACGATTCGATTTGAGTTTGATTTATAATTAGTCTCTAATTGTCAGACATTGTGCGCCTATGACAGAAGTCTTTAAGTACAATACTATGTTACTTCCCAGTTATAATTAAGAGTACAATTTCATAAGCTGAAGCATGAAAAATCACAGCGGCGTCCAGTTCGTCCCCACAAGGCCATGCCTTGGCCCACTGTGCGATGGAGGTTGTCAAAGCAAGAAGTAAAATCGCTCATTTAAGCACATTGCAGTCGCAGTCGCGGTCGCGGTCGCAGTCGACGCAGCAGCAGCACCCATATGAATTTTTGCACATGGATGCCGTTTTAGTTGTTGTTGTTGTTAGTGCTTTACTTTTTATGATTCTTATTACACGCTTTGCTGGCTTTTTGCTCTGCTTTTACTTTACTTTATATTTAACTTCACTTCGTTGACAGCGACGCTGACTGCGCTCTTCTTTTGAATATTTATGCGGCTACTGCGGACTACGACGACGACGACGTCGACGGCGACGCCGACAACGACATCTCTGCTGCTGTTCATTTTAATTTTGTCGCTTTGTTGTTGTTTTTGCGCCTGTCTCTTGTTGTTGTAAATATTTTATTATCGCTTGTTTCCGTTTAGGAACCAAAATGGGGAAAAATGTGCGCGACACGCACACACATACACACACACACACACACAGACACACACGTACGCATACATATTTAAACTTCTTTTGTCGCCATATTCATTTCGAAATTATGTACTTGGCTTGTTGCTTCACACGACGCTCCGTTGCGCATCGCTCTTATCCCCCTCCTCTTCCCTCACTTCCCCACCACACACTGCATTGTCAATTTAGCTATCTGTTTGTCTATCTATCTATATGTATGTATGTATACATCTATGTATATATATATATATATATATACATTTATACATGTTCTTCACTCCCATTCCAAGTCATTCCATTTGAATTTCTTGCTCTTACCCCGCGCTCTCTCCCTCTCTCTTGCCCCCTCTCTCATCTCATCAGCGTGTCTGACCCTGTGCATTTCTTGTAATTTCATTCGCGATTGTGGGAGGAAGGCAACAAAATAAAAGACTTCTTGTACTTTGCCTTATATATACATACGTGCGTATATCTCTCTGGCTTTCCTCTTCTCTCCCTCTTTCTTTCTCACCCCCTCACCTTCTCGCTACTCTCTACTGTCTGTCGCTTTGCATTACAAAATTAGCGCAATATTTTGTATTTGTCTTGTATTTTTAGCTGTGGTTTTTTTTGGTCGCACCGCATTTGTAAATTATATTTAAACATGATTCCTCGTTGTGTATGTTGCTGTTGTTGTTGTCGCCTTACATCGGATCGGATCAGATCGGAACGCGACGCGTTGCGACGCGACGCAGCTCTGTTACCAATGTGGGCGTGCAGTGACCCAATTTCTCTAATAGATTGCATTTTGCTACAGCTAACTTACACACACACACATAGAGATACACACGCATGCATACGCACGCTCACACTCACACACATACTCATAGAGACTTGCATTTCGTTTGTAGCTGTTGTTGTTGTTGTTGCTTTCGGTATTATTTAGCGCATTGAACTCGCTGCCCGGTTTTGCCCGGTATGTAACAGCCTCTCTCTCGCTCTCTTTCTCTCTCTGTCTGTCTGTGTCTGTGTCTCGCTGAATATTTAATCTCTGCCCAAGAAATCTGCCGACCATTGGAATCATTTTGCGCTTTGCCATTTCCTGCCTGCCAAATGTTACATAAACAACAACAAAAATGAAGTGAAGAAGAAAAAAAAAAGAAACAAAATTTGTCGCAGTATGCACACACATACACATACACATACACATACAAATACACATAGACACTTCAATTTGGGCGCTGTGCACTTTGCTGTTCCTGTGTTCCATTTCGTTCCGTTCCCATTATCATTTACATTCCCAATCCCGTTGCCATTCGCTGTCGCAGTTCGGTTCCCAGGCCGCCTTTAGCTAATTAAGTGCAGCACTTGACTTCGTCTAAAGCCAGCAATAAACATCAACAAATTGAGCACACAACCACACACACAACCACATACTCATACACACACACGCACACACACAGAGCCATAGGATTATATAGTTGTATTGCATAGCATGTATAATTTATATGTTCTTTTAGCACATTTTTGTGTTCCGCATTCCACGCCTAATTAGTTTATACTCATATTATGAGCTATATCGAAAGTTGTGTGTGGATTCTAATTTAGATCAAATCTAGCAGATACACATAAGATCATATAGCAAAATATATGAGTAGGATTAATCTTTAAATATATATATATATATATGTGTATATCTTCTTAAACAATTGTGTTTATTGCTTTAACTTTGAACTGCTCAAGTAAAACGATCTTAAGATCTACAGTTTGATATCAAAGCGAGGAAATTACACTTTGGAATATTCTGTTATTTTATAAAGAAAAAGAAAACTCAATCAACGATCGATTTGACATTTCTGTTATATTGGGAGAGTTATTAGATCAAAAAGCATGCTTTACTTTGCTGGAAAAAGCTTAGGATCCACAAGCTAAGCTGTGGATTGTAAACTATGGATGTTATATAATTTATAAACATGGCAAAACCACAAATATATATACAATTTATATATATATATAGACTATATATATATTTATATGCACACAATTACACGTATTGTCTTGGTCAAATTTTTTGCTCTGGCCTATAAAGAAATTGTTGCTGTTACTTGGTCGTACCACAGCTGGGGAACTGCTGACTGAGTAGCTCGTTTCACTTGCTCCCCGTCGCTGCGTCTGTCTTCCCCTAGAGACACTCATACCATGCAAAGCACAAATTATATATTCCTCTCTCTCCTCCCCCCCCCCCCCCTTGTTACGGTCGCGGCATGCAACGTATAATAAAAGGCGACTTGTAATTTGATTGAGCTGCAATAAAAATTTGTCAGCCTAGCCATAAAGAAGGGGAGAGAGCGCTGAGAAGGGGGAGAACGAGCGAGAGAGAGAGAGAGAGTGACAGAGAGAGAGAGAGCGAGAGTGATTCTCATATTGAAGCATGTAATCATATGTTTTTATTTTCGTTTAGTTTTATGATTTACAATGCAATGCCTCGAAATGTTTATAATAAATGTGCTCCCCTGTCCCCCGTTTTGAATTCAACAAGTGATTGATGACGCCCAGAACCCAATGATCAACTTGACTGTGTGAGAGGAGCTGTACATATAAGGTATACATATATATATATATATATATATACATATATGTAGACCAAGTAACCCCTCAAACAAGAGCACATCACGGCGTCAAATTACACAAAATGCATTTGCCGGGCGGCTACTTACGACTACTTAAGCATGTACGGGGAAAAAGACTGATTACACTGCAAGAAAAGTGGGGGTTAGCATTGGCAAATGAACGAAACTCATAAATAGTTAAACGTATGATGAATGTGCTGCAAAGCAAATGAATGAGAATGAATCTAAGATATACATTTCAAATAGATTTAAAGTCCACTAAAGTTAAGCTTAAACTCTACTAAATGGCTAAAGAAAGTCGCAAATATAATAGAGTTCTACTTTAACTATACTATTATAACAAATTTAGTTGTTTACAAGTTCCAATTGTATACAAAATACTTGCTTGAGGATTGCTATGAGATATATACAAAAAAGACTTAGGGTGACCATACTTACAAATACCATGTTATGCAATAGCATCTGTAACTGTTATATCAGAGAAACAGCTGTATTTACGAGCCGCTGATAAGCTAACAAGCTGAATTGTTTGACATGTTAGCATTCCAGCATGTTAAAGGATACTTTTCATATTGAGTAACAACATTCTTCAAGTGTACTTGCTACCAGCTGTAATGAGACACACAAGCACACACATACACACATAAACACACACATACACACCCCTACACACCCAGACATATCCCTGGAACAACTTTGAATGCATCTGTTCCGGCAAACTGACATTGATGACGCTGCTGATGACGACGACGACGACGGGAATGACGCTTATCTTGATCTCATAATCAGACAGCGAAAATGAGAGAGGGAGAGAGACAGAGAGATTAAAAAAAGAAGAAGAAGAAGACAACAGAGAGTACTTAGTTGAGTTAGCAATAAGAGAAGACTCAAATGAGCGAACGCGCGTCATTTTACCATTTTTGTGTGTACAACTCGCTTGTTTGATTCTGTTTTAGGGATCGGCTCGTCGCCTCGCATTGTTTGAGCAAGTGGCAGGTGCAACACGCAGCCGGTGCCCACTTTTTCTTGCCGCTGCCTGTGTGTGTGCGTGTGTGTGTATATATATCCTTAAGATACTTCTTATTCACTATGCATTTTAACCCTAAAAACCTTGCCCCGATTTGCCGTTGTTGCTGTAGCTGTTGCTGTTGTTACTGGATACGCGTCGCTTGCCGCCTGCACGCGTCGTGCAACATCAGCAACAGCAACAGCAGCAACAACAACAGCCCCTGCCTTGAGCACTCAAATTCGAACCCGATTCGGATTCCGTTTGCTGAAACCAAAGATTGCGCTGCAGATTTCTTTCATTTCTTTTCTTTTTTCTTTTTTCTTTTTTTTCCGATTTGGTTCTTAAAGCGGCGACAGATATTTTTCCTAAGGGTCGTTCGTCTCAACGGTCGCGTGTTGCTTTAATGGGTTTCCTTATTGTTATTGTTGTTGTTGTCAGTTTTAGTGCCCCTACAACATTGTTGTCCTTATACTTGGCTTGAGTAAGGGATTTGCCAAAAAAATAAAGTGAACAAGAGCTACATTTATATGCTTTGGACTCAAGCAGCTGCGTCATATAAATCAAACATATCAAATATGCATTTTTCAATTTAATCCATTATTATAAAAAGAATAATGAGGCGAAAATTTATTTATAACAATTTGTTTGGAATATTTCTATGGGATTATGTTTATATATATTTATAACTCTACTTAAAATTGTACTACGAGTACTTACTGTAGTTGGATGACATAGTAAACTTTTTGTTAAAGTTGTTGCAGTTGATTAGTTAAAGTGAGTTATTCGCAAAAATAAAAAATAAAAGTATTTTTAGTTTATTATGCAATTTGCTATTTATTGCTGTGGCAGTTACATAAATGATGTGATTTATTAATCGAATACAAAGAAATATAATTACCTGATTAAGTATATACAATCCTATATTTATTAACTTACTCAAAGTTTAATTAAAATTCTTTAAATTTGCTTGATAATAATAACAAAATAATATTGTATTATTATTTTAATGACTTGCTTATTGCGATAATAATTCATAATTTTTTTTAAATATTTCTTATTTTATATTTAAAATTATATTGTATTTAGAATTTACTTCTTAATATTTATACCCTGCACAGGGATATATTAGTTTTGTGCAAAATTTCCGTTTGTCTGTCTGTATAAACGCATCGATCTCAGCAACCATAAGAGCTAGAAACAGCAAATTTTACAGGAAGGTTTCCGTATATCATCCGCAGATCAAGTTTGTTTCGAATTTTGCAAATCGAAAAGAAATTCCATTTTGGCCACATTTCTCAACGCAGATGCTTCTAACTTGGCAGGTGCTTGGCGATTACCATGGAGAAGCAATGCTGAAAGTTTCATCAAGTTCGCTCTGTAAATAAGAAAGATAATCAGAAAAGAAGGAAATTCGAACTGCTTGCGCTTTGTACGTTGCAGCCAGCACAAATGTGCGAGTGATGTAGCACTCAGCTTTGGCGTGCAAACAAGCTTCATGAACCTGACCTGATGGCCAGCTCTAATAACGTTCGTTTTGAAGAATTACCACTGAAAAATGCATCGTGAGAATTGGGATATTTTCAGTTTAGTAGTAATACTTATGAAAATAATTTTACATTAGAGAACTGTTCAGTTAATTTCGTAATTTTTTAATTAATTAATATTTATATTACATATTTACAATTAATATATAAGTTGAAATTTAATTTTTATATTAACTTACAACACTTTTTGGACTTAACAAATTACTCAATGTCTAAGTAAATTTCCTTTTGCTTTTCCATTTAACTTCGATTTTCTCTGTTCAGGTTCTTTTGTAATTTTGTAATTAATTAATATATACAATTAATATATAAGTTGAAACTTAATTTTTACACTAACTTACAACACTTTTTGGACTTAACAAATTACTCAATGTCTACGTAAATTTCCTTTTTCTTTCCATTTCCATTTAACTTCGACTTTTCTCTTGAAGCAAAGTCCACATAATATTGCAATTTCTTGCTATTAATAACAAATGATTATATTTATAAACAATAAGCAGGAATTTGTTATGGAATTCGTATGTTGAATAAGATTATTTATGGAGTATTTATTTATGCTTTACATGATACTTGTATTTATAATATACATTTCCCAGCTGCTTTAGCGAGGCGTGACAAGGAGCGGAGTATGGCAGGCAGCTTGTCCGTCCCAATGGTTTCCATTTACTTTCTTGAGATTACTTGGAATGTGTCTTGAGGGTTTCTTAAGGTTGTTGTAGTCGTTGTCGTTGTTGTCGTTATTGTTGTTGTAGTCGTTGTCGTTGTCGTTGTTGTCGCTGCTGTTGCGGTGATTAGGAAGCAGCGTACTTGGCCTGTTTGACAATTAAGCTGCTTAACGAAGCAGCAACAACAACTCCGCTCCGCACATCACGAATTTAAGTTTAAATTTGAATAAAGTCGGCGACAAATTTGCACAAAAAAAATAAAAATAAAAAAAAATGCAAACTGAAGAGCATAAAAAAAGCTAATGTGTGGAAAGAAAATGGTGCTGAGGCTTCGGCTATATAAGGCGAGTTGTGTGCGCTGCCATTAAGAAGTCGAGGCAAATGTTTAATTTAATGTATTAATTTTGTGTCGCTTTTATGGGCATACTCTAGCAGCGGGTGTTATAGTTTTGTGCAGCAGTGTGTAACGCATTAAAAGTTATATATATACATATATATATATATATATATGATTGATCAGATTGATAGATAGAGTCTTTACATAACTTATCAACTTGCAACATAAGTCAGAAGTCAGTCGGTTTACTTTAATGTAGGGTATAACTGTCATTGGATCGCTCAGTGGTTAAACGACATTTAGTAAGAAAACTTTGTTGTTTCTGAGATCTTAACTAATCTCATAGATTATGTGCTAGACTATATACTATAATAGTCTAGTACATAATCTATGAGATTAGTTAAGATATCTCCAGAAACAACAAAGTTTTTCGTAATAAATATATATATATATATTGCGACTTTATTTGATTTAGATCGTCTTACTACTATAACATATATTGCTGCCACAGAAGCAGAGGGCATCAATTCTTCGTTGTGCCAAAGAAAACCTCTCTCTCTCTCTCTCTCTCTCTCTCTCTCCTCGTTTAATGTATTAATTTTGTTTCTATTTTATTTCGTTTTTCTTTTTTGGTCAAGCGCTTTGCACACGCACTTTGGCACAACAACATTGTTAGGTGTTGTTTTTATTGTGCTTGTTGTTGTTGTTGCTATTGTTGTTGTTGCTATTGTTTATTATTTTTATTAATTGACAACGGAAGTTGCTGTAAATGTCCACAAACATGAAAATATTTATATGCTTTTGATTATTATTATTATTCTATTATTATTTATGTGAAGAGGAAATCGAGTCCGCACTGTTTGGCGGTCCCTTAACAAGCAGCAGAGGCGCTGCTATGCTCCCTCCCACCTTGAAGGTGGAGGTAGCTGAACACCTCCCCTCCTCCCCTGTTGCCTATCTCTTTCTCCTATCTTTCACTTCAACTCTAACTCAATCATTTTATGCATATGACGTCATTTGGATAAACAGCTTGGCACGCTCGCTAGTTAAGCGTAGCTGTAGTTGTTGTTGTTGTTGTTAGTTGTTGTTGTTGTTAGTTTGCTTGCTTGCTTGCTTAGTTAATGACAGCTTTTACTTAGTTGATGATTATTATTTATGCGGTAAACTAAAAGTAAAAGTAATTACAGTAAATATTGCGATGTGGCAGCTGTTGCTGTCACTTACTTGCAACATGCTGCCAATTAGCTAAAAGTAAAAACTAGCTACACACACACACACACACACACACACACATACACCCACGACACACGCCACACACATTCTTGCCACCTTTGGAGGTCACTTGGCCACTTGGCCACTTGGGTGCGCTCAAACCATGACAATGCGATGATCTTGGAACATGCAACAACTTGGCAATTGTACGGGTCAGCATTGCGAATATAAGAGCGAGAGCAAGAGAGAGTTAGAAAGGGAGCGAGAGAGAGAGAGTGAGAGAGAGGGAGAGAAAGCAAGCTAAACCTATCCCAGCTAATTATGCTACAAATGGGGTCAGTTCCTAATGGGCCGCTTGGATTCCAGCTTAAAGCGACCACAATTGAGCATTAGCACCAACAGCATGTATGAGGCATGTATTGTGGCATGGGGCTAACAACGTGCAACCAACACGACGCAACAATAAAATAAGTAGTTCAGCAACTTCTCGACACTTGAAAGTGAGCTCATTTCTATGTTTTTTATTTAATTAGTTAATGTTGATAAATAATAGCAATAACCAAGAAAAAATAACAATTTAAATGAACAGTAAAAAATTAAAAACTGTTAAAATTCATTAAAATTAATATATATTTTTTTACTACAAGCTAAAATTAAAATTGCCATTAAAATATGAGATGCTAAATAAACATTAATGAACTTAAATTTCAAATAATTTAATTTAAAATAAAAATAAAGACGAATTTCAAGCAAATATAATTGAAACAATAAATTAAAAAATAAATTTAAAGGAAAACAAATAATTGAAATTAACAGTGAAAATAATTTTTAAAAATATAAAAGTAAAACTAATTTCTAAAAATATAAAATTTTAAATAACTTATTTAAAGACGACAATCACTAAAATGTAAATATAAATGAAGACTAAACATTTTAATTTAACAGCAAGCAAATTTCGACTGAAACATAATTATTATTTATCAAAATAAATTAGAAAAAAATATGTCAATTTAATATTTAAAACTTCGCGCAGCAACTGATAAAAATGAAGGTCATGGAATAATGAGAAGGAAGGAAGTGGGACGAGATCATGGACAAAGACAGGGGCAGGGCAGAGGCAGGGACAAAGAACTTAACCGCTGTGATAAGCGAAGGTCGCGTCTGTCTCTCTTCCTGCAACTTCTTTGCAACGGTTAATTGTGTTGTTGTTGTTTGTTGTTGTTGTTGTGGCGAAAACTTTTAGTACATTTACTTATTCGCATTGTGACGAATCCATTATCAACTTAGTTGTGGCTATAATTAGTAGTCTAGTGTGGCATAGAAAATGTGGCTTATAACATTGAACGAGATCACGACGAAGGTGAACAGCTAAAATGGGTGACAAGCAAAGCAAATGAAAGAACTGAATGTAGTAATGATCATTAACTACAGATTTATGTGGAGACATCAAAGTGGAAAGAGATTTGCAAAATTGAGAAATATAAATATCAATTCACAATAATGTCTGTGTGTGAAGGCTTAAATGGTCTTTGACTTTCTCTCTGTGTGAGACAACGACAGCGACAACGACAGCGACAACGACAGCGACAACTCGCCAAGATATATCAATGTACCAAAGTGCATTGTTATTATCATAATCAATGTTGTTGTTGTTGTTGTTCTTATTGTTGTTGTTGCTGCTGTTGTTGGCACTTAGCTGCGAGACGCTGCAAGAATCGAAAGAGCAAACGAACTACAACCACAACACGAACAGGAACACGAACCACGAGCGTAAAAACAAACTATGCAAATAACAGGTCGTAAACTAACAAGAGATCTGTGTGTAAAATATAAAGTCTATATGATACTGCGAGCAGCCTCAATATATCAATGTGTGTGGCATGCTAGGACAGTTGCACCCTGTAAAGGTGATGTGGCCTACAATGGGGTATATGTATACTAGAGTTATTATACTGCTGAATATTCCTCTTCAGCTCTGCAAGGCGAAGTAAACATTTAAGAAGCCTAATTTTATTAGTATATTGTTATTAAAATAAAAAAATAAATAATAACTAAAAAATAAAAGTAAATAAAAAATATATAAAAATAAAGAAAAAGTAAAATTAAATACAAATAAAAATACAAAAAAATAAAAGTAAATAAAATATAAAAATAAATATTAAATAAAAATAAATAAAAAAAATATATATAAATAAATAAAAAACATATATATATAAATAAATAAACATAATAAAACAGTAAAATAAACAAAAGCAAAAATAATTAAAAAATAAAAACAAATAATAAATAAAAAATAAAAAAATAAAAAAAATAAAAATAAAAATACAAAAAAAAATATAAATAAAATATTAAAATAAATATTAAATATAAATAAATAAAAAGTAAAAATAAATAGAAAAATAGAAATAAATAAACGTAATAAAACAGTAAAATAAATAAAAACAAAAATAATCAAAAAATAAAAACAAATAAAAATTAGTAATAAATAAAAATAAATAAAAATAAATAAATAAATAAAATATAAAAATAAATATTAAATAAAAATAAATATTAAATAAAAATAAATAAAAAAAATAAATAAAAAAATAGAAATAAATAAAACATAAATAAAAAATAAATAATTATTTAAATAAGTAAATAAACAAATAAATAACCAACTACATGAATAAATAAAAATAATAAAAGCAAAATATAAATTAAAACAATCAGAAAGTCGTGCAATTTAAATGCATATCCTTTATTTAATTTAGTTTTCAAAGATGATTTTTTTTCTTTTTTTTTTTTAAATATAATGTTCTCTATTTGTTTTTACTAGAAAATTTTTCCTTTTACTGGAAAGAGATTAATTAATTCACCGAATTTGATAGCAAATAAATACTTGAATTTTTACTTTAATAGCTTTTAGTTTGGATAATTTTCTCTAAAAATGTAAAATACAAATTAAAGAATGCTTTAATTTGTGAAGGTTTACTATAGAGGGTATCTCTTAGTTGAGTTTTAACTCTGGCTTGGTTAATGTTATTCTATTTGTCCGTGCAACTCAATTAGAAGTGCTGCTAGTGGTGGTTGTTGTTGTTGTTATTGTTGTATTTGCTATTGTTATTGTTGCTGCTGTCATTGAACTTTGGACAAACACAGGGTCGTCATTTCGTTGGTTTATAGAATGTGGAGAGGAATGTGAAGCAGAAGCAGAAACAGATGGGGAAGGGGAAGGGACGCAGAACCCATTCGAAATTGAAGTTGGATAATGGCAATAGTCAAAGCAAATGCCACTAAAATAGACACACAACACACACTCGCTACACACAGCAAATACACAATACACACACACACACACGCACACACACACACACACGCACACACACACACACACACACACACACACGCACACTCGGTTTATAGCACTTGAACCCATAAATCAACGCAGTCGACCAACCAACTGATGCATTGTGTGGTTTGCGACCTCATCATCTAACTCTCCTCTCTCCCCCTCTCTCTCTATGACTGCTGCCCGCCTGCCCCTCTGCGCAATCAGCGCCCCACTTATGCGCTTATCCCCATTTTATTTTCCGTTTTATGCGTCCCTGACTGTTATCAGCTGCGCTGCTTGCAGCGCTGCCACAGTGGCTGCCCTTCGTGTGGTGCAATGCGCACTTCGTTGCCGCAGAGATGAATGATGTGACAGACAAGACAAATAGAGAAAGATGGAGGCTGTCTAACAGAGAGAGGGAGAGAGAGCGATACAAAGAGAGAGAAAGAGAGTGGAGTCGCGTTGCGTCGCGTCGGTCTGTCGGTCAGACATGACAACGCCAGCAAGTGCCAATTACCGTTAAGCCTCCAAAAATCGTTTGTGACTCATTCGAGCGTTGAAAGCCGCCAAGTGACTCTCGAATGTCAGTTTAGCAAGTTTACCTGTACTGGTAGTTGTTAGCCGTCGTTAGCTGTCGTTACCTGTCGTTACCTGCTAAACCAATCAAGCTCGAAAGCCGTCGTAAATAGCATTAGCATTGACTGCAGTCTGTCTGTCTGTCTGTTCTTCTCCCTCTCTCTCTCCCTCTCTGTCTTTCTCTATCTCTATCTCTCTCTCTCTGTCTTTCTCTCTCTCTGTGTGTAACCCATCAATTAGACAAAGTTGAAGTTCAAGCGAAAAAGCTGATTGAGGGGCATCTGCCTTAACCCTGACTATGTTGTGTGTGTGCGTGTGTGTGTGTGTGTGTGTGTGTTGCCTAGAAACTCATGTTTATTGACTTGTCGTCAAGGGAGCTCTTCTGCGCACACTAAAAGCACTCTTTTTGAGTGTTGTAAAGCATTAAAGTTGCAATAGTTATTATCGCTGTTGACCTACTTTTAAAGCCATCATTTGTTACTAGTCTTCAATGCAACTAATTATGTGCTTCACTAGAGTTGCCACCTTATGCGGTACATTTAGAGTTGTGCAACGCCAAAGTGAATTCACACTATAACTAAAAATTCTTTTATTATTATGAATTTCAACTCATTATATATATATATATTATAGATAGAAGTAGTAAAATTCTTTACAGATTGTATATTTATTGCATTTTTCAACACTGTTTAAGCTTTTCCAGCTGAAAAGTGTTTTCGGTTTCATTTATTTATCTTTCAACGAAATTTATACCGAAATTTATACTTATGTAGTATTTTATGTCAATGTCAAGTTGATAAGCTGGCAACATCTGGAAAAAGGAAAGAAAATATATATAAATAATTGCAAAATATAACAAAATTCTAGTAGTTATGTAAAATTATATACATATATTATTTGGGTAACTAAATGAAAGATTATGTTGCACTTGTAAGCACTGTTTACTCTCATTTATTGACCATATGGCAACGTTTAACATCTATTTATAAATATTTGCAAATAGAAACAATTTAAATTGATAAAGCTAAAGGAAATACTATAATATTTTATATATATATTGCATAAATTATAACTGACCATAGATAATAATTGTTGCATTTATTGCGTGCAGTTGGAAACACTGTCCGAGAGCGTTGCCAGATCGTTGCTGATCGTTACAAGCAGTACTTAAGAACAGAAATATAAAAAATATATAAAATAATAATATAATATAAATAATAAATATATAAATAGTAAATAATATAAATAGTAAATAATATAAATAAGGAATACATAAATAATAAATATATAAATAAATAATAAATGCATAAATAATAAATAAATAATAAATGTATAAATAATAAATATATAAATAATAAATATATAAATAATAAATAATATAAATAATGAATATATAAATAATAAATATATAAATAAATAAATTATATAATTAATAAATATATAAATAATAAATGTATAAATAATAAATATATAAATAATAAATATATAAATAGTAAATAATATAAATAATAAATATATAAATAACAAATATATAAAGAATAAATATATAAGTAATAAATAATATAAATAATAAATAATATTTAAATAATAAATGTGTAAATAATAAATAAATAAATAATAAATGTGTAAATAATAAAAATATAAATAATAAATATATAAATAATAAATTCATAAATAATAAATATATAAATAACAAATATATAAATAATAATTAAATAAATAATCAATATATAAATATCTATTACTTAGTAATAATATTATTTAATACAATAATTTATGATATAATTAGCACTAAAATATAATTAATATTTCGCTTTTTTTAAACTTTAGTTGATTTAATGATTTAAATTTGATTTATACTTAAATTTCATAGTTCTCCCTAGTCACATTCTTGCTCAGTATAAAAACTTCTCTGTTTCTTGAGTTTATCTACTCAGATATTTCTGTGAATTGCAATTGAGATTTTCTATTATAAGTTGTTTTACTATTTTGACTGAAAAGTAACAACTGCATAAATATGATTAGATTTTCAAAGTTGTTGTTGTTGTGGTTTTTGTTGTTGTTATTATTGGAACGTGTTGAGAGTCGTAAAGCAGCTATAAGTGTGTGTAGCTCCTTTTTCTACCAATCAACTTCTCTCTCTCCTTCTCTCTCTCTCTCTCTGTCTCTCTGTCTCTGTCTCGTTTTCTCTCTTTAGATGCTGGCAGTTAGCCAGCTGCTGTTTTAGTTGCTGTTGTTGTTGTTAGTACGTGACTTATGCATTGAAGAATTACTTAACACACTGACAACAACAACAACAACAACAACTGCAGTGACTAAAGCGACAACTTTGAGGCGATAAAAAGCGCTCAATCGACAACATCGACAACAACAACAACAACAACAACAACAACGACAACAGCTGGAATAATGCCAATCAACTGAACAGAGGGGTTAACTAGGAAGGGGTTCGATGAGGGGATAGAAGCTGCTGCAGCGGAGAGAGAGAGAGACAGACAGGGGAAGAGAGGGAGTAGAGTCTTTGCGGCACAACTTTTGATTACATTTAGCAATTGTTGTTGTTGCTGTTGCTGTTGCTGTTGTTGTTCTTGTTGTTGTTGTTGTTGTTGTTGCTGCGGCTCAAACGGAAATGTGTAACGTGTTTAATGCTTCGAATTCGATTCGAAGTCTCGATTCAAAGTCTCGAAGTCGTTAATGCAGCTGCGATTGAGCGGCGATCAACGAGGTCTGAGCACGTACCAAAAGCGAGCGCTGATTGTGGCCACGTTGCTGGATCCGGGGAAAGAGAGAAAGGGACAGGGGGAGGGGTAGTTTAACTACATATTTGCAACGCCCGCGCCAAATGTGAATTTCCTTTCATTGCAATAAACGATTTACTTGGAAAACAATCAGACAGAGAGAGAAAAAGAGAAAAAGGGAGAGAGTGGGGAAAGATAGAGACTGGAAGTGGAAGAGAGAGAGAGAGAGAGAAAGAGAGGGAGCAGAGGAAAATAGAGATGAAGAAAATTAGAGGAAAAGAGGAGATTGGGGAATTAAGTGAGAGATTGGAGTAGAGATAGAAGAGCGAGAAAGCAATAGAGCAAGAGATAGAGATAGAGATAGAGAGATAGAGAGACAGGGAGAAAAAGTGAGGAGAGAGAGGGGAAGAGGGAGAAACAAAGAGAAAGAGTGAGAAATTTAGGGGATAACGTAAGCGATAGAGGAAGAGAAAGGGAAATAAAGTGAGTAATAGGAGGAGGAGTGAGAGGGAGAGAAGAAAGAGAGTGGAAAGAGGGAGCGATAGAGAAAAAGGTAGAAAATTAGGAAAGAGAGACCGGGAAAAAGTGATGAGAGAGGAAAGGGAGAGATTGGGTACGCAATAGGGGAAGAGAAAGAGAAAGGTGAGGACAAAGCGGGAAGATATGTGGGTAGAGAAATGGATAAGAGACAAGAGAGAGACAGTGTGAGAGTGAGTGAGAAGAAGGAAGAGAGAGGAAGACTAAGAAACTTGAAGAAAGAGAGAGAGAGAGGGAGAGAAAGTAAGAGAAGGAGGAGATAGGGTAAACGATAGGGGAAGCAAGAGATACGGGTAGAGAAAGGGAAGAGGGAGGCTAAGAAAGAGGGAGAGACAGTGACAGAAGCAGGAGATACGGGAAGAGAGGGAGTAAGGTGAGAAGAGAGAGAGAGAGAGAGAGAGTGAAGAGATGGGGGTAGAGAATGGGAGGAGAAGCCAAGACACAGAGAGAGAGAGAGGGAGTAAGATGAAGAGAGAGGGGAGATGTTAAGGGAGACAAGAGAGGCGGAAGTATTGACCTGCCTATATAACGGCTGAACCACTTTTGAACCGGTTCACAGACTCTTTCCATTGCTTTTACAACTGTTTCTTACGACGACTTCTGATTGATGAAACTCTCCTTTTGTGTTTGCTTCACAGATTAGCCAGCTAGCTAGCCAGGGGATCATCGTTGGCGGCATTGCCAGCGAAGGATCGGAGGCAGCAGGAGGCGTCATCGGAGCCACAAGTGGATCAGGTGGCAGTCCACAGCACAAGTTGCTGGGCATTGGCGATAGTTTAAGCGGCGCTGGCGCCGTCAAACTGCGAAAGCACAGCGAAAGGCAGACGACAACAACGTCAACGTCAACGTCAACGTCAACGTCAGCGACAACGTCAGCGACATCGTCGGACGCCAAATCGCACGCCTCGTATCGCATCTCCATGGCCAATCTGGAGGATACACAAGAGTCCGAACTGGATCTGATACTCGGCGAGCTGAGCTTGCTCGAGGCACAGATCACCTATGGCGAGGCAAGCTTTCTGCCCGGCGTGGCAGCACCAACAGCCACAACAGCAGCAGCAACCGTTGCTGGTGGTGTTGGTATCATTGCCACACCACCAACATCGCAACCAGCAGCAGCAGCACCACCGCCACCACCAGCCATGGCATCCATATCGGCAGCCTCGTCACGCACACATTCACGCACAAACAGCAGCATCTCTGGTGATGTGAGCACTGCATCCTCATCGTCGGGCATCTCAGAGAATGGGAATGGGAATGGGAATGGCCAGTGCTTGGGCCTGTCCATCGGTCATGGTGCTGGCGTTGGTGCAACAACTCTTGCTGGCAATGGTGGCAATGTGATGGGCCTGCCGCCTGGCCACATGACCATGGGCATCACGCTGGGCGTGGTGACGCCACGTGAGCCACGCACGGAGTCGCCCGATAATGATTCGGCCTTCAGTGATACCGTCTCCCTGTTGTCCAGCGAATCATCAGCCTCGTCCAACACCTCAACGCAACAGCAGCAGCAGCAGCAACAACAGTTGCAGCAACAGCAGCTGCAACTGCAACAACAGTTGCAACATCATCACCATCATCATCATCAGCATCAGCATCAGCATCAGCTGCATCATCATCAGCAGCAGCAGCAGTCACAGCTGCCACATGCCACATCTGGTGGCGGCATCTCGAAGGCAGCCAAAATTCAATTGGCGTTGCACAAACTGGAAAGTGCCTCAATCCGTCGACTCTTTGTCAAGGCCTTCACCGCCGATGGCGCCTCCAAGTCGCTGCTGGTGGATGAGCGCATGGGTTGTGGTCATGTGACACGCCTGCTGGCGGACAAGAATCATGTCCAGATGCAGCCAACGTGGTCGCTCATCGAACACCTGGCCGATCTGCAAATGGGTAAGTTGGAGTTGTTGCTGAATCAATGCAATCCTTCAATCATTCCCACATTAATTTTCACTTTTCACTTTCATTTAGAACGCCTCTTTGAGGATCATGAGCTGCTGGTGGATAATCTAATGACATGGAATTCGGATGCTGGCAATCGTGTGCTGTTCCAGCAGCGACACGATAAGGTTGCACTCTTTGCCAAACCGGAACTGTATTTGCCGGGGCCACAGATGGCGCCGGGCTGTCAACATGATGATCAGACCCGTCACATGCTACTCGAGGAGTTCTTTGAGACGCACGCCCAGCTGCAGTTGGATGGGCCGCTCTATATGAAGGCCGATCCCAAGAAGGGCTGGAAACGTCATCATTTCGTGCTCCGCTCATCGGGTCTGTACTATTTCCCCAAGGAGAAGACGAAGAACACCAGAGATTTGGCCTGTCTGACGCTGTTCAGTGGCCACAATGTCTACACGGGCATTGGCTGGCGCAAGAAATGGAAATCCCCAACGGATTACACATTTGGCTTCAAGTCAGCGGTGGATTCATCCCTCGGCAAATCCTGCAGATCCCTGAAGATGCTCTGCGCTGAGGATGGACCAACATTGGATCGTTGGTTGACCGCCATACGCATCTGTAAATATGGCAAACAATTGTGGCACAATCACAAGCTGCTCATGGATGAGCTCAGTGGTGGTGGATCGAGCGCGGGATCGGGTTCGGGTTCGGGTTCGGTTGGTGGCGTTGGCGGTGGCGGCGGCAGTTTTGCCGCCTCGATGCGCAGCGAATCCATAAGCAGCATCTCATCGGCGGTGCCATCGCAATGTGGCAGCGTCTCATCGGCCATTAGCAGCATGTCCAATTCAAGTGGCCGCATCTCGCGTGCCTCCAGCTCCAGTTCCAGTGGCTGCTTGTCGGATGAGAACAATGCCTTCGACTCGGAGTTCACCACCGGCACCATTAAGCGCAAACCATCCATGAAACCCAATCTCCCATTGACCACAATGACACGACAACTCAAGGAGGTCGGCGAGATCACAACTGGTCCCGTGGCAGCGGCCACAGCGTCGTCTGGTGTTGGCGATTCGGCTGCCTCGCCCGAGCGCAGTGGCACCCTGACACGTCGCCACAGTCGCCGCAAGTCGCAGGAGAGCAACGGCAGCAGCGGTGGCACTCTCAAGCGTCGTCCCGTTGTTGCTGTGAGTGCGGCGGTGAAGCGTGAGGTGATCTCCTCTGTGGCACCCGATAACGGCGGCTCATCGTCGTCCAGCAACTCGACGCCGACGCCCACGCCCAGCATTTGTGCCAAGCCACCGCCGGGTCTCACAGATGCCGAGCTCATGTGCTCCTCCACGTTGTCGCTGGACTCGTTGCCACCGCCGCCGCCGCCGCCCGCTCTGCATGTGGATGAACAGGATGTGTATGGCTCGCAATTGTCGCTGGCCTCGTTGCCGCCACCGCCGCCGCCCGAGGAGGTGATGGCCTATGTGGAGCAGCCGACAACCCCATTGACACCCACGCCCATGTCCATGGGCATGAGCCTGGGACTGGGACTGGGCATGGGCATGGGCATGCCCATGAACATCATGTCCAACAGCAATGGCACGTTGCCGCCTGCGGTGCCCGCCAAGCCCATCAAGCCGGCGGTGAAGCAGACACTAAAGGCAGCGCCACCCTACAAAGCGCCGCCGGACTATGTGGGTCCTGCAGCCGGTGCCGCAGCAGCGGCCGCAGCGGGAGTGGGATTGGGAATAGGTGCGGCAGTGGCTGCCCAGCAGTTGCCACCGCCGCCAGCGCCTGTGCAGAAGAAGGTCTCGTTTGCGGATTCGCCAGTGTTGTTGCGTCGCAAGATGTGCTCACCGGAGCCGCAGTTGCCGCAACGCTCGCCAAGCACGACACTCAGCTCGGGCTCCAGTTGCAACTATCAGGCGCAACCGATATATTCGCCAGGTCCATTGTTGCCGCCACGCAGCGACTTGTCGCGTCTGTCTGGGTGCAGTCAGAATGGCAGCGATGTGATCACCTCACCGAAGCGTCTCCAGGAATCGGCATCGAATCCGCCGCGTGACTTCCTCAAGGATCTGCAGCGTGTGATGCGCAAGAAGTGGCAAGTGGCACAAAAGTGCAAACTGGAGCCGGCAACAACGCCGCACGAGGTGCTCGGCTTTCGCGATTTCAACAATGATGATCTGCTTGCCGCCCACAATCTGAATTCCGGCGCCAACTCATCGCACTACTATCGGGAGACGGCAAACGTGAGCCACTGGGTGCAGGAGCATTGCGAGTATGCGCACAACGAGTATGCGCTCTATGAGAATGTGCATGCCCAGAGCAATGGAGCACCATCAGCAGCAGCAGCAACCACAGCAACAACAACTGATGGTGCTATTGTAGTTGCTGGGCCACCGCCAGTGCCACCGCCAGCAGCTGTGGCAGATGCAACCGCTGCATTGCGCAAGAAGCGTCCACCGCCGCCGCCGCCAAAGCGCAGCGATTCAACGCATCTGACGCATCGTGTCTAAAGGAGCAGGCGTCTCCTTGATGTCAGTGCCAGCAGTGAGTAGCATCAATCAAACGTTCAATCAATCAATCAATTAACACTCAATTTATCTTGCAGAACACACACACACACGCGCTCTCTCTCCCACTATCTCTCTCTCCCTCTGTGTGCGTGTCTCCCTTGAGCTGCAACTGTTGCTACTGCGATGATGGATGGACACCACAAAACGAATATAGCAAAACAACTGGAAATGTTGGAAAATGGAAGAGGGAAGAGGGAAAATGGGAAATGAAAATGAAAAATGGAAAATGGATAAACCACATCCAGCATTCGCAATTTCTACATGTCTAAACTTAAGTGCAAAACAAAAATACAACAAATTCCTAACTAAGAGCATAAAAACAAACCCTAAATTGTAGATTCTAAGGCATAGGCGTGGCCACGCCCACTTCTCAAGTATTATATCAGTTTTGTTTAGCAATTTATTTAGTTCTTTTCATTTCTATTCTCATTTTCATCTTACTCTGCGGCAAATTGTGTATTTTTAACTGATGTGTAACAGAACTACTAATTGCGAGTGTGCATATACCGCTGTGCATTTCAATAGATACATTCAAAGTATATATATATTTATTATACTGGCATTTGCAATGTTTTGATGTGAATTATATTTAAAATATTTTAAAGAAAATGATGTAAATTTCAATTTTTAATTAATTAGAAATGAAGTCATATGAATTTGAATTTAAATTTGGAATTAATAATATTAATTACCAGACATATGCATATAAACAATTTGGCAGCAATGTTTCATTTATTATTGATTTGATATTTATTATTAATTGATTTCATGTGATTATTATGTGTATCACCGTAAAGTGTATCTATTCAAATGCACATTGCTGTATGTCCTACATTTGCATACATATAGTTATGTATATTTCATATATTTTGTTATTTTTTTAATTTTTAATGTAAATGTTACCAATTGCAATGCAACATTTGCCGCACACAAATCGAATATTTCGCGAATTTTTTAATTAATTGCAATTAATCAATTTCGAAAAATCACTACAACAATTTTTATATGAATTAAGCTAAATTGTAGATTGTAAGAGCGAGCTAAAAATGTTTTGTTTTATTATTATTATTTTTTTGTATTATATAAATACAATTACTATTTTTTTTTTAAATTCATTTTGATTTTTAATTTGCAAATTATTAATTTTTTTGTTGTTTTTTTTTTCTTTTAATCGTAGTTAACAATTTTTTTTGTTTTTTTTTTTTTGAATATGGCGCATGAAATGCGCCAATGAAATGAGGAAAAAACTACGTTGCAAGCAAGCCTTATACAACTATTAATCAATTAATGCGTAATAAATAATAATTATTATATTATTAATAATAATAAATATAATAATAATAACAACAACAACTATAATTAAGTCAATATACAACTATGTAAACTAAGTGCATATATACATATTTATACATATAAGTCATAAATACATAGAGAATGTCATTAAATTTGCTTTCGCTTCGAATTATACATACGCTGCCTTTATGTTTTGGAATTGTAATTGTAATTGTACTTACTGCAACTCAATACAGTGACAGCAGCCGATTAACTATATAGAAAATATCTATATCTATAGTTGTGCATATTATACATATACATATATAGTTTAGATATCTAAGTACTATATTCATATATGCGCTAAAATGGAATTTATGTTGTCTCTCAAATATTTTATGTTTGTTTGTTTGTTTTCCTTTTTCTATGTTGGTTCTAACTGAATGTGCAGCAATCAGATTAGTTCACAATAGAGACAGTATGAAACAGAACCAAAATCAAATTGCTATCATTGTAACTGTAAACTTGTAATGCATAATTGTAATTGTAACTCATTTGCCATGTTTTTTTTTATATTTTTTGTTGTTGTATAATTTTAAAATCCTCCACGAACAAATATCAAATCGAAGCGTAACAGTTCATACATAGAGCGCCATAGATCGAAGAAGATAACACCTATATGGATATATACAGTATACTTATATATATAAATATATATATATATATATATATATATATATTTATACTTATATATATTTATATATAATATGTTATTATATTATGTTTAAGACAATGCTTAAATTGAACCACAAATCGAATATATACAATATCTTATATAGAGTTTTTACATTTGTTCTGATTCGTATTTATTTGCTAGTAATTGTTGGCTAACAGTTCGATAACTATTCGATATATAATCGATAACTATGGCTGGTATTCGCTTTGGGAGTGCTGTCTGCTAATCGATTGACAATCTTGGGGAATCTAAAGCCATTTATACACATCAATGTAAACTTTTTGCTATAATCGATAACATAATCGATTTTGCAAGCGATTATCCCTATGGGATATACATACATCTATTGGGGAAAATCCAAAATTAAATAACATCTTGAATAAATATATTTATATATATATATATGTCTGGTTATCTATAGCATATATAGTGATCCGATCCGTTCGATATTAGTAACTACAATAAAATGAAGCAACTGTACCAAGTTCCAGCCATACAGCTCAAGTGAGAACCTAGTTCAGATAGAATAAATATGTTATATCTATCGGTATCCCTAGGATTTCAATGCTATCTGATACAGTACTCCCTCAGTGCGTGGACAAGGCATTGCAATTGATTCGATGTGAACTGTTAGCTACCATTTAGGCCATTTAATGCCCGCCGTCAAATCAAAAAAAAAAAAAAAAAAAAAAAAAAAAAAAAAAAAGAAATGGAAACGGAAATAGATAGTCTGTCCTATATGATAGCTCATATGAACTGGAAGAACTGCCTATAAAATAGAGTTGATTTTTGTATTATTTGCATTAATGTTCAGATTTGTTTGCTATTATCGAGAAACGAAAAATAATATATATATGAATATATATATATATATATATATATATATATATATATAAATAAATGCTATTTATGAACATTTCATGAGTTTTCTTTTCTTTTCCTTTGTTTAATTTCTATTTGTAACATTACAAACTAAAAGTACATGTAATGTGCATGTATGTGTGTCTCTCTGTGTGTGTGTGTGTGTGTGTATGTGTGTGTGTGTGTATGTGTATGTGTATGTGTGTGTGTGTGTGTAAGTGTAAGTGTATGTGTAAGCATAAATAAACTAATGGAAATGCCAATTTTAACGCTTGCATAAAAATAAAAGAAATACAAATACATGAAGCTATTTTTTAGATACTATTATTATTATTATTATTATTATTATTATCATTATTATTATTATTATGAATACTATTATATAGCAACGGTAAACATATAAATAAATAAAATAAATGCTATGCTTGATAAGAAATGTGCCATAGGCGCCAGCAAATGATGGAATACCTTTTGCAAGTATGCTAAATCAATGTACTAACAATTAATATATAAATACTAGCATAAGCTAATACTAATTGAATCAAAAACAAACAAACAAAACAAAACAACAACAACAACAAATCAACAACAATTTTTTAGCATAATATTAATTAAAAAATTGCAAAACGTAACTAAAACAACATGAGAAATATTTCAAATACTTTAAGTATCTACAGTTTTTATTTTTTTGTAACTTATACAGTTTATAGATTGGTGTAATGGCAACCGTTTTCGGGTTTTCTTAACAAAATTTTCATAAATTTTATGGACTTTGGAATAGTAAACAATAATATTAACATTTTTTTTTTTAAAGAATATTCTATAAGTTTAGCTTTGAAGACTTTGGTATTACATTGAAAAAGCGACAAAACTGAGACGTTCTAACAATATCTAACTATCCGTATGTGCAGCCTAACTATGTGAACTCATTGTTCAGTTGAGCTATGCTGTTGAAACTTGATCAGTTTGCTATATTATATATTATATAGAAATAAATTGAAATAACAGCTACAGTTATCAGCTGAATCTTTGGCCAAAGTCAATGTGAACTTTACTTTTTTACTTTTCGTCTTTTTTTTAACGCTTTTTGTGTAACAAAATGGAATTTTTTGATATCTCCAACCTCAAAGCAAATCAAAAACAGAATGCAAAATGCAAAATGCAGCAAGAAATCCTAAATGAAATAAGAGCATATGAAATAATGAATAAAATTAAAATTATAAAAATAGATAATCGATAGACGATAACAAATAATGAGAAATGCAGCCACAGACAACAAAGAAGAGACTTGAACAACAACAAAATGGGAAATTAAACAAAACTTCATAATTAATATCTAAAAACTAAGAAAATACATAAGATTAATAATGTATGCTAACTACAAATTTACAAAAAAAAAAAAAATAAATAAATAAAATAAAATAACAGAAAAGAAAACAAAATACAAACAACAAGATGAAGAAGAAGGAAAAACAACTACAACTACTAAAACTAATAACAAGTAAAAGTAAAAGTAAAAGTAAAAGAAAGCAAATACATGAAATTTTTTGCAGGTCTATTATATAGTGAACAATGTTGTCATTTGATACGATTTTTTTCCCACAAAACATTTGATATATATACATACATATATACCTTATATTCCGATTAAAATGGAATTTTTGTAATTTTGATAGAAACATTAAAAACATTAAAAAAAAATACAAAAATACAAAAATACAATAAAAAATACAACACAAACAAGGAAACAAAAAACTGCAAAGGAAGTGTGTTAAAAAAAAGAATTAAAAACAAATGAGAAATAAATGCAACAAATGCCTAAAATCCAAAAAGAATAACACATAAATTTGTTTTTCATTTGTGGAACATCTTTTCAGGGCTGCCAACTTGCTAGAGAGTGCAGAAACCACTTAATCCTGTAAAGCTGTTATAGTAGCTCTAATCCAAACTTTCCAAACTCGACTCTTTTGCCAGTTATGTTGAGGCAGCTTTTTACAGTATTTCGAAAGTATTTCGAAACTTTGTATACTCCTGTAGTGTCAGTATATAAATTCGTGAATCGATATAGCCATGTTCTACTGTCTGCAATCTAATAAGAAATCGCTTAATTTTAAAGCTATCTTGCTGAAACTTATATGTTGAAACTAGTCGGTTTGTATTACTATAATTTATAGCTGTCATAGAAACGATCGATCTAGAATCAATCTTTTGTATGAAAAGCTTAGTTGTTTTTTGAGATATCTTAACTAATTACATAGATTATAGTCCTATACATTCCAAACTAATTTGCTTCAAATTGAAGACAATTCCTAACACTCAATTTGGCATCCACAATGATCAAGGCAAACCGTAGCCACTTCCATATAGCAGCCAGTTGTATACTTAAAACAATTGAGGGAAATTCATACTCTGCAAAGGTCATTCAACAAACGTTATGATCTTATCGTGAAGAGCAAGAGATACTCTCTCTCCCGACATCTCAGTCATTAACGTAAATGGAGCGAGAAGCTGTCTTCAACCCATTTTGGCAGGAGTACAAAGCAATGTCCAAGGTCTACAAGGCCCCACCCTCTTCAGCATTTTCAACTCTGATTAAAAAGTCCTTAATATCGCTCTATGTGCTATGCAAATCCTCCTAACACATGGGCTACTCCATGTTAGCTCAGATGTACTTGAAAACAAACTTAGACTGTACCTAATTATGGAACACAAAACTCTCGCCATATAAATGTGTACAATTTATCTATACACAGATACATTCCAAACCAGATTAAAAGAGTCTTACTGCTTTCTTAAATCATCCTTATAGCTTGTATTGCTATCCAAAGTACTCAGTACTTTGGCCATGTGGGGTAGTCTCCTATTTAAACGCTCTTCAATCAAAAACAAAAACAAATAATGAGTGAACTGTTGGGAAAACCCTTCACTTGCTAGAAACATTATTACCAGAGACCTATATATACCGAAATTAATGGAATTGATCAACCAAATCGCAAGAAAATTCTCTCGGGAAATCTCATATTTTAGACCCGCCTCAAGAAGAAGACTTCAATGAATATTCATTGACCAACTAACTTCGAGTATAAATTAGGTTTGGGCTTGCAACATAGAGACGGACGGACGGGTGAACAGACGGACGGACGGGCGAACAGACGTACGGACGAATGGACGGCAGACAGACGGATGGACGGACGGATGACGGACAGAAGAACGAATGAATAGACAAATAAACAGATGGACCGACAAACAAAGTAACGGATAAACGGGCGAGCGGATGGACGCACCGACGAATGGACGGCAGACGGACGGACGGATAAACAGATGAACGGACAAATAGACGGACGGACAAAGAGAGGAACGGACAAAGGAAAGAGAGGATGGGACATAGCTTTATTGACCTGCTGTTTGATGCTGATCAAGAATATATAATATAAACTTTATAGGCTCTGTCATGCCTTTTGCTGCCTGTCACATCACTTTAACACAAATTTAATATATCCTTGTACAGGGCATAAAGTGAGGAAAACTATATTAAAGAGTGTTTAACAGTTTTCCGTAAAAGATTATCAAGCAAACATATGAAGAAGCTGCTGAAGAAGCTGCTGAAGCAGCCCCTGCACCGGCACCTGCGTCGAATTAGGGAAATTCAAAAGGCGCAACCAGCAATCAGCTAGCCCATAACAATCCAGACAGTTAGACAGACTAGTAAATCATATTACTGCAGTCACTGGACTGAGGCAACATGAGCGAGCGGATTGAGCAAAATGAAGGGGAGGAAACATGAGTAACCAGGACGCAAATCCAGTCAAGCGCATCCCCCCGCATGCCAAGGTTCTAAAGAAGTGAAAAGAAAGGGAACATTTGGTTCTGTTGGGCAAAGGGGAACGGTGAAGGGGTTACACAACATATGCAACCGAATCGAAGTGTGGCGCGCGATTGCCTCATGTGGCATTACACATGTATACAATACTCGTACTCGTATATACTACATGCAACACACGCAATGCCACCAATCATTTGCCCTGTTGCTTGAGATGTCCCCTGGTGGACTTTCACTTTCACTTGACAGTGGTCGAAATACGACAAATAGTGGGCATAAAATATGAGTGATGTATATGTATATGTATAAGTATATGTATAAGTATATGTATATGTATAAGTATATGTATATGTATATGTATATGTATATGTATATGTATATGTATATGTATATGTATATGTATATGTATATGTATATGTATATGTATATGTATATGTATATGTATATGTATATGTATATGTATATGTATATGTATATGTATATGTATATGTATATGTATATGTATATGTATATGTATATGTATATGTATATGTATATGTATATGTATATGTATATGTATATGTATATGTATATGTATATGTATATGTATATGTATATGTATATGTATATGTATATGTATATGTATATGTATATGTATATGTATATGTATATGTATATGTATATGTATATGTATATGTATATGTATATGTATATGTATATGTATATGTATATGTATATGTATATGTATATGTATATGTATATGTATATGTATATGTATATGTATATGTATATGTATATGTATATGTATATGTATATGTATATGTATATGTATATGTATATGTATATGTATATGTATATGTATATGTATATGTATATGTATATGTATATGTATATGTATATGTATATGTATATGTATATGTATATGTATATGTATATGTATATGTATATGTATATGTATATGTATATGTATATGTATATGTATATGTATATGTATATGTATATGTATATGTATATGTATATGTATATGTATATGTATATGTATATGTATATGTATATGTATATGTATATGTATATGTATATGTATATGTATATGTATATGTATATGTATATGTATATGTATATGTATATGTATATGTATATGTATATGTATATGTATATGTATATGTATATGTATATGTATATGTATCTTCTTTCAGAACTTTTTATCAGTCAAAATTGCTTAATTTGCCGACTGTGCGACGATGTGGACGCTGCTGCTGAGAAAGATAGCAACACACACACACTTCCGACTGCCCACACACATACATAGAGACACGCACACACACACACAAATACAAGCACACACAGACAGAGAAGCCTTGCAAATTTACGCATTTTAATGTCCACGCACTGACCAACGACCAGGCGCAGACTAAACCCGAAGCCCGACGAGCAGCAGGAGTGAATGGTGGAGGAGGAGGAGGTAGAAGCAGAAGCAGCAGCAGTAGCAGAGCACGACATGGATAACTGTTCAAATGGCGCGAACGAGGCAGCAGCAACAACGACGACGACGACGACAACGAAGGCGACTCCATAATTTTGAATTTCTTTCTCTAGGTGGACACGACGACAAGGACAACGAGGAGGCTGAGAATGTGGCCGAGGATGCGAATGAGAATGCGAATGCGAATGGTGATGAGAAGGAGGAGGCAGGAGGCGGCAGGAGGAGAAGGTGGAGAATGTGGTGGGGGAGGACTCCAGCTGGCCAAAAGGGTTGCCTGTGTTTGCTTTTTATTTAGCTTGGCATTTTATTTATGCTGCGTGGTCGTTTCGTTGCCAATCGCTACGTTTTCGTTGCTTTGATACACTTCAGCTGCAGTCGGGTACATTAGCAAAGTGATCACATGTGGGAAAGTAAAAAAATGAGAGCTTGTCTTAGATTAAGCTGCAATTAGGAAATGCTTTGAGCGCTTTTGTCTTTGCCTGCTTGGTTAAGGTTTCTTCTGGAAATGTTTCTAAAGTTAAGGGATTTTCCTCTCCATAAGATGGGAGTCTACAAATGGAAGTAAGTGAATGAAATGAAGAGTTTAAATAGGTTTTTGCCTGCTATTCTTTCTTGCAGTCAGTATTTACGCTCTAGAAGTTATCGTAAGATCTATTAATCTATTAATAAGTAAACTCTTATATATTTACTTTACTTTACTTTATGAAATTAGCTCAATGTATATTCTATTATTATTGCTAGTTGTGTTAAGCCAAGGAAAGAGTATTCCACTATTCGGCATGCGCTAGTCAATTATTATATTCTGGTTTATTTTTTTGCTTTTGTTGTGCTTTTTAAATTGGCAAGCGCCAGCGGGCAGCTCAGCAGCCATCAAAACGCAGCACCACCCCGTCCATTAGCCAGCAGCAACAACAACACCACAACCACCACCACCACCACCGCCACCATCAGTACCATCAGTACCATCAGCACTGGCCGAGCGTTGGTGGTGCGAGAAGCTCATCAGCAGGAGGCTGGGATGCGCCACGATCTGGACCTTAACCCGTTCGTGCGTTGCGCTGGATGCTTCGTGCGTGCGTTGTCCAGTGGTTGGTGGATTGCCGAGTGGGTGGCGCTGTTGATGGTGTTAGCGTTGATGCTGCTGATGGGTTGGGTGGTGGGTGATGGGTGGTGCGTGGTGGGCAGCCGGTGGGCTTAATTTAAGCGGGTTTTATTTTTTCTCAATTTTGCGTTCTTTTTTTACGTTTTTTTACATGCTTTTCGTTTTGTGTTTTTTATTTGATTTCGCTTCGTATATATATAAATATATATATATATAAATATATATATATATATAAAAGGGGTGGCTTATTTTTGACTGAACTATGTGTGTGTGTGTGTGTGTGTGTGTGTGAATCTCGTTATGTTGTCTGTTGTTTGAAATGACCGCTGCTGCTGCTGCGCTGCGTCGCAGTCGACGTTGACGTTGTTGTAACTCTTTTTTTGTTGCTTTTCTTCCTCTTTTGCTCTGCTTTTTATTGTTGTTGTTGTTGCTGTTGCTGCTGCTATTCTATACAATTTGATATATAATGTATTTTATGTGTTTTCATGTATATTGTGCGAGTTGGCAACTTTTTCGCCTTAGCTAAGCAATTTTAATTGAATTTTTAACAAATATACAAAATCCATTTATTTAGTTTTTTTTCTCTCTTTCAAGCCACAGGGTTTTGTACAGAATGGAGTGTGAGTGAGTGGTAGATAAGTGAGGGGAAGGAGTAAGTGGTTGTTGGCCAAAAGTATTTGCATTTGTTATGCACAACAATTCAACACACACACACACACACACGCACCCACAGAGCTTCGGCTAAGAACAACAATACCAAGCAATTTTAATTGCTTGTGAAAAAAACTGTTGCCTACTTTTCAGCGCACGCAGTAAAATTAAAATAAATAAAACCTAGACTAAACACAATGAAGGAAAAACAACATTCTATACAGCCAAATTAATGAAGGTCCTCAATTATAAAATATTCCGGTGCAGAAAGGATAGTAATGAAATGAAGTTCTTTTTAGTTAATGCGATTGCAAGAGCCATTCTCATTTTCAAATGGAAAATAATTGGAATTTGAATTAAAATGTAAATTTATAAATTTATTTATCTGTTTATTTGATTTTTTATTTTATTTATTTATGTATTATCTTATTTATTTATTTTTTTATTTAATTATGTGTTTATTTATTTACTTATTTATTTATTTATTTATTTATTTTTTTATATTTATCCTATTTATTTATTTATTATTTATTTATTTATTTATTTATTTATTTATTTATTTATTTATTTATTTATTTATTTATTTATTTATTTATTTATTTATTTATTTATTTATTTATTTATTTATTTATTTATTTATTTATTTATTTATTTATTTATTTATTTATTTATTTATTTATTTATTTATTTACTTATTTATTTATTTATTTATTTACTTATTTATTTATTTATTTATTTACTTATTTTTGATTTATTTATTTATTTATTTTTAATTTATTAATTAATTAATTTATTTATTTATTTATTTGTTTATTTATATATTTATTTGTTTATTGTTTTATTTGTTAGTTGTTTTATTTATGTATTTATTTATATATTTATTTATTTACTTATTTACTTTCTTTTTTATTTAACTTATTTATTGTTTATTTATTTAAAGTGGACAGCAAAAATTAATTAAGCATTAGCTTCTAAATTATATTAAATTATATATTAATTAATAGTTTATTCAAAGTTTTATATACACACTTATTAATTTCGATAGTTTGGTGAATTATTTCCCTATAATATTGTAAGAACTACTTCATAAATATATTTTTTTTAGTAAAATACATATATTTTCGATCATAAGTTAATTAAGAGATTGATTCAGAATTTATTAATATTTTTTTGCTTAAGTTAAAAACATTTTATTTACATTTAAAATAGCAAGGTTTGCATAGAAATATATTTCAACTTATGTCTTTAGACTGTCTTAACTTGGTCAAACTAAAAAGTATGCAAAATGTCTATTTAATCAAAACATAGTCTGTAGATTAAATCACTAGTTAAGTTATTAAATGAGTTTAATTAGTAGAAAGCGCGAATAATTAAATAAAAATTCAATAAAATGAAGAGGGAAGACAAATAGAAAGTAGAGAATAAATTGAGAAGATTTAATAAGAAATTGGAAACGAAACTAAGCAAATGTCACACAAAATAAGCAAAGGAATATTATGTATAATATAATTATTATATTTAAATATCTTAACAAATCCATTTGAACTGTGATACAAAATAGAAAATGCAATGTTAGAAAACTCACAAGTTAACGTGGATAAACTAAGTTAAGCTGATGAGTTGCTCATAGTAATCGATCAGTAAATTGGGAAGTTAAGTAAATGAGTTTGAAGGGATTTAGAGGAAGAAAGGAAAGTGTGAGCGGATTTGGATTTGGTATCAATGACAAATGAATTGCCATGGCAAATGATGCAAATTTAATTGGCAATGCGAGGCGAAGTAACATCAATAAAATGATTGATAAACGAGAATGCGAAATCAAATTGAAAATGGTAAATGTAATGAAAGGAAAATGTCTTTGATATTTAATATGTTTAAATATGCGAATCCTTTGAAGCTAGCCAGCAAAAAAAAAAAAGGACTCGATAAAAATAAAAGAAAATAAAGTACAAAAAAATGAAAGAAAAGCTAAAACAAAACACACACGCGCCGGACACAGCATATGTGTGTATGTGTGTGTGTGTGTTAGATATATGCTGATATAGTAGTCGAAAGAAACATCAGCAAAAGGGCAAGTGAAATTCATTCAAACGAAACGAAATGAAACGAATTCAATTGAGATGACGACGACAAGGACGAGATTGAGGACGAAACGAAGCCGGAATAATGCCAATGAAGAGTAAAAAGTAGATCGATAGATAGCCGCCACTACGCACACACGCACACACACACACACGCGCACACATGACCAGCATGTGTGACCAGTTGGTGGACGGGCAGAGTGAGAGAGTGAGCGAACGAAAGAGAGGGAGAGATCGTAATGCAAACTGTCAGAATGCGTAACTCAATTTACAATTTTGCTTTTACTTTCACTCGCTCTGCTTCTTGCTGCTTTCCATTTCTTTTCTCCTCTTTTTTTTTGCACAAAAGAAAGTGCGTGTGTGTGCGTGTGTGTGTGTGTGTGTGTGTGTGCTTGCGAGGGTGTATGCTGAATTAAAAGAAAATGGAAAATGCTAAAAAACGAACAAACTGGACACGAGGCAGCAGCAGCCAACGTCGCTCTCGTCTCGTCTCGTTCAACTCGAGGGTTGAGCTGCTTCCTCAACTGCTTTGGTCCAAGCTGCCCCATGATAAAGTCAGCCGAAAATGTGCGTGGCGTGTGCCAGGCCAGCTACGGCTTAATGGGTGGGAGAAAAAGAGAGCATAGGGGAGTGTGGGAAGTGTGGGAAGTGTGGGGAGGGAGGCTGGTCAACTGGACAGGCTTTTTGTTTCGCACGAATCCTTTCGCCTGCGCCATGTTCCCCAACTACCTGAAGCCAACACCAACAACAATAAACATATAACAACAACCAGAAATGTATGTATGTGTGTATATGTGTGTGCATAAAAAACCGAGCGAAAGTGCTCTAGTTGAGTATGCTCGACTGGCAGTTGCCCTGTACACAAGCTAAACTATAAGATTTTTTATACATTCATTTTACTTACATGTATTAAAAACATATTAAAAAGTTTATATTTTAAAGTGATCGACAATGAGATACCCTGTATGTAGTTGCAAAATGACTTAAAACTTGCATATTATGTGTAGGATAACATAATATGCTATGTTTGCCATAGAATATAACAAAATTTGATAATAAAAAAAACATTCAAGCTGTGTGTACTCGACTGTTAGATACCCTGTATATAGTTGACTTTAAACTTGTACTTAATATGAATGATAACATAATGCTTGCCATATAATATAACAATTATTACTTAAAAGCATTTTAGTTGTATAAGCTCGACTGCAACATACCCTGTAATTACACAATGACTTAAAATTTGTATGTATTATGTGGGATAGCATAATATGATATATTTGCCGTATTGTGTAACATTAATTAATTAAAATCATTCCAGTTGGATATGTTCGACTGGGAGATACCCTACAACTTTGAACTCAACTCTTTAAAAGTGACATATTGGAGAGTGCTCTAATATAAGATACCCTGTGTTTTAATAATGTGGAATAACATAAAGTTTACTACTTACCGATCGTTGTACCAAATCAGCTGAACCAACAGTTCTGAAATATTCAAGATAGATAGAACATAAGAAAGGAACTTAATATAATATATATATAATAAATTTAAATTAAATATAATACTAATATATTCATTACATATATATTACATATTAGTGTTATAAGATCAGCCGAAAGATTGATAGAGAAATATCAAGAAGAAGTATAAGTCCACCGATGACAACCCATTGCGACTCGCTGCCTGTTTGCAGGGTATAAAGAGCGAACCAAAAATTGTAACAAAAGCTGATGCTGTGTGGGCGTTCAAAGGGTGTAAGACATAGAGGGAAAGGAGGGGGTTGGTTGTTAGGTAAGAGCCAAAAAATGGGTTGCTTCTTGTGCCAAAAAAAAAAAGAAAAGAGAAAAAAATGGAAAATGCTACACACACACAGACACACACGCACACATACACATGCACGCTCGTTTGGACAATTGGCCATGGCTTCCATTTCTTTCCTTTCTTTTTTTTTGGCAAAGTCCTTTCCCCCTCTGCGCCCCCCGTTTCTGTTGCTGTTTGCCAAGCGTGCAGAAAAGCTGACCAGCACAAAAAAGCAAAAGCAAACGCACCAAATTACATAGAAAATGTACAACAACGACAACAATAACAACAACAACAACAACAACATTGCACATAAAAAAGGAAAGAAAAGAAAGTACAACAACAACAACAACAACACAACAATAACAACAAAGAGGAAGAAAGCTGGCAAAATCTCTGAGCAACAAAATAGAAAGAAGCAAAAAAAAAAAACAAAATCGTGGTAAAAAAAGGGTTACGAAATTACGATGCCTTCGCCGTCGCCGTCGACGTCGACGCCGGCATCAGCGTTGGCGTCAGCGTTAACGTCAACGTCAACGTCAGCGTTCAAGTAAAGAAATGTAAAGAAAATTACAAAATCACCCCCTTTGGCCAGGCTTACATGCTTACAGTTATTACCGCGATAAGGTGAGGGTGTCCACAGGGCCAGACGGCGACCAGGACCACCAGGACGACCAGGAGTGGGGGGGTGGAGGGGAATGGGAAGTACGAGGACAGTTACTTTGGCCAGCCGTGGGCTTATCAGAGTTCAGGAAATGAGTTGTGTAAGTTGCAAGTTTATGTTAACTGCTGCTGCTTCTTTCCACTTCCAGTTCTTCCGCTTTGTCTACTTCCCATATTCGTCTACTTGACTTTATAGCGACATTTTTCTAGCGATACGATCTAAAACTATTGCGACTAATAGATTAAAGTAGCGTGATCAAAGTGCACTCAGCAGTGTGGGGTGACAGCAGGAGTGGCAGGCGGGAAGAGACGGGAGTTTTTTTTTCACTTTTCAATCGAAACTGAGTCGAATTTCCCAAGTGAAAAGCTAACGATTATTGGTCATTAGGGTGACCATCATCAATACGTTTGTATTAGACTGAACAGCCGCAGTTATTTCTATTAGAAAAGTGACCATCATTCATATTTGTGTCGGAGTTATTTATGTTAAGAGTTCGAGCAACCTAAGATATTTGTGTTAGTAGTATTTACACTAATAGAGTGACCATACTTAACCAAATAGAGTATCAGACTGATAAAACTCATTGTCCAACCTAAGATATTTATATTAATAGAGTTAACATCATCTAAGCTACTGTTAAAGTTACCACTCTAAAGTATTTATATTAATAGAGTGACCATCATATATGTTTGTGTTAGAGTGACCAATCTACAATATTTATATTAATAGAGTGACCATCATCTATGTTTGTGTAAGACTGACCAATCTACAATATTTATATTAATAGAGTGACCATCATCGGTGTTTATTTTAGAGTGGCCAATCTACAATATTTATTATTTATATTAATAGAGTGACCATCATCAATGTTTGTGCTAGAGTGACCAAACTACAATATTTATATTAATAGAGTGACCATCATCGGTGTTTATTTTAGAGTGGCCAATCTACAATATTTATTATTTATATTAATAGAGTGACCATCATCTATGTTTGTGTAAGACTGACCAATCTACAATATTTATATTAATAGAGTGACCATCATCGGTGTTTATTTTAGAGTGGCCAATCTACAATATTTATTATTTATATTAATAGAGTGACCATCATCTATGTTTGTGTTAGAGTGAGCAATCTAAAATATTTATATTAATAGAGTGACCATCATCTAAGATTGTGTTACGAGTTTGTCGACATATGAAAAGTATTTCAATCGATCAATAACAGAAAACATTATAGAGCATCTTTGAAAGATTTAAATACAAAGATAAAAATATTGCTTAAACTAAACTTTGGATTGCTTCAGTTAGGTATATAAACAAGCAATTAAAAGAAAATTAAATGCATGTAAATTCCTCAAATTATCAGTATTGCGATGCAATATATTTGAAGATAATGAAATTTAAAATGCTATTGTATTTAATTAAATTCACAATTCATATTTCAAATTGTTTTATATAGCGCATAAAATATGCCAACAATTTAATAATTGATCTAAAATTGTTGCAAAATGCATGGCAGCAGTTAAACTATTGTGAGTTCCCAAATATGTTTAAAGAATAATATCTTTCTAGTTTCATTTGGTTGTATTTAAAAGCTGCAGTCATCGAAATCTCTAGAGATCTCTCTAAAGATCACAACTGATTGGAAAATGTTGCTCAACTTCAAATTTATGCACTTTTGCTATTATTGTTAATTTATCCTCAATTTTATTAACAATTTGCTTGGCCATAACTATTAAATGATAATGAAAATAAAAATAATATTGTGTCCAGTGTTTGAAATATGTTACAACTTGACGCAGCTGTCAAAGCAACAACAACAAACATGAGTCGAAGATGTAGAAGAGAAGAAGAGAAAGCAGGGCAAGATGAAGATGAAGATGCTGTTGTTGTTTGTGCACATTAATAAACAGCTAGCAAAAGTGCTGCCCATACCCAAGCAACGCAGCACAGCACAACACACACAGAGAGTGAGGGGGAGGAGAAGAAAGCGGGCAGCGGGGAAGCAGCAGAAGTCGCACATGTTCATGCATATGCATATACATTATAAAATGTGGTACAGACAACAACAGCAGCCCTGCTACGCACACACAATCACACACACACACACACGCACACACACACTCACACACACACGCACACACACACACACACACACACACACGTTGGTCAAGCAAATACGGCAAATCAAACGCAGTCGTCACTCGGCCCAACTACCGTTACTTTCCCCCTCCTCCTCCCCCCCTTCACAGACGCCACCGCTCCCACCACCCCCCTCTACAGGCACACGTTGCCTTTTACTTTGCGCGCCAAAGTATGCTACAAAAAAAAATTAGGCAAAAAAAGAAGCAGCGAGTAAGAAGCAGAAGGAGAAGAAGCAGCGGAAGAAGAAGAAGAAGCACACATATACAAACGCTGACCAAAAAGCAGGCGGCAGCAGCGACGCGTCGCTGTCAACGTCGACAGCGGCAGCAAATGAAAAATTACATAAAAACCAAATTTATATACGCATACAAATACGCACACACACACACACACACACACATATGCATGTGCATATGCACGGAAAAAAAAGTGAAAATAAAAGTGAAAAAGAAAAAAAAAAAAGAAGCGAACGGAGAAAAATCTTCCCTTAACTTTTCATTTCAATGTTGTGTAGTTGACAGTCAGACGCACTCCTACCGCATCCCCCCTCCCCCCCTGTCGCATTGCTGCTGCTCCTCCCACTCCTACCAACTGTCCGCCCCCTTTTGCCAATTGTTGTTGCTGTTTTAAGTAGGAAATTGTGTCCGAGCTGCTCATCGTTGTCGTTCTGTTCACTCTCGCGCTGTCCCTCTCCCTCTCCCTCTCTCTTACTCTCTCTTACTCTCTCTCTCTCTCGCTCCCTCTCGCTCTCTCTCACTCTTACACGCGTTGTTATCAAATGATTTTCTTTTGTAAACTTGCTGCCCGTCAAGGCGAAACAGAAGGACACGACAGACACGACAGACGGACGGACAGGCGGACGGCCAGAACAGACAGGACAACAGACAACCCTTTTAAGTTCTTCCCCTTACCCTGTGCTGCCTGGCGAGCGGTAAGGGGGAGTATTGGACTAATGCTAATGTCGCATACGCTTGTCATTCGCATTGCTGAATGTTCCCAAAATGTTTTTACTTTTCCCTTTATTTTTTCTTTTCTCTTTTCTCCGCCCCCTCCCTCCTACTCGCTATGTGTTTTTGCTTTTGTTTTCTTTTTAACGTGATTTTGCATTCGGTTTTGCTTTCGTTTTCATGTTATTTATTTTTTTTTCAACGTTTTTCCCGTTTGTCGTTGCTGTTGTTTCTTTAGCTTTTTTTTTTTTGCGTTTTTGGCCGATTTAAAAGGCGTCAGTTTAACCCAAATTTTTGCAGTGACTGTGGGAACTAAGTCAGTGTGTCTGCTGTCAGTAACCAAAAACTAACTCACACACACCCACCCACACACACACACACACACACACACACACATGTCTGTGTGCTGTTGTGTGTTTTGGCTATAAATTAAGCATGCAGCTTTCAGTTTCAGTCGACGCTCCAAAAGTATGCTACACCGATGCGACGAACCGTGCAAATGCCACGCAATCAAAAACTTTCGCTATTCCCACACACACACACACACATACACTCTCTCTCTATATATATGTATGCATATTGCTGTCTCTTTCCAGCTCTCTGTTATCCATTGCCCACCTATGTGTGTAGACAGAACTATGCGGTCGCAGAACTTGAAAACTAGTTTGCATAAGACAACAACTTGCCTATCGCTTACTCTAAATGTAGCTGTATGTGTGTGTGTGTGTGTGTGTGTATATGTGTGTTGTTGGGCAGTTGGTCTGGCTTATGTACAAGCCAACTAGCAGAGCGCTGCCTTGATTATAAATTTCAACTTAATTACATAAACAGAATTTAATCCTTTCAAACTGTGTCGCACATATATATACATATATATATATATATATATATATATATGTGTGTGTGTGTGTGTGTGTGTGTGTGTGTGTGTCTATGCTAATGCGTATTTTGTATCAGCATAAGTCTGTCTGCTTGTGTGTGTGTGTGTGTGCACTAATTTATGGCCAGCATAACTATCGCAACACAAACAAAAAGCGTCTGCACAGTGGGACACAACTTATTGAAAATTTACAGCAACATAAAAAAGGGAAGGAGAAATATGTAAATTTGACTTTAAAGCACTTTTCGAATATTTGATACTTATATATATATATATATATATATATATATTATATTTTATTTAATATTTTATTTATTCATAAGATTTATGTAATATTTGTATTTACATTTCTAACAAGGAAAAAACTATGTAAAAGCACAAAAAGAGGAAGATAAATGTTGTTGTGGGTAGAAAGAGAATTTGAAATTTTGGAAAGCGAAAGAATTTATTCGGCATAGATAAATTTGCATAAAATTTCATTTCAATATTTCATTTCCCAGTATCAAGTTGCTCATCCTAAACTATTTAGCTTGTATACACTAACTACATTTATATACTTTGTGATCTGATTGGGTTTTCCCCAATCCCAGCAACAAATGTTGGATCAATCAACGCTTGTTTGATTTCCCCAGATTTGAAATTTGAAATTTTAAATTTAAATTTAAATTAATCTTATTTTAAACTTAAATTTTAAACTCATTTTTACACTTAAATTTCATTTGTAATTATTTTTAATTTAATTATCTTAAGATTTTGATTTTTAATTGGGTCGACTGCTGTTAGTCGACGTTAAATAAATAAATAAATAAATAAATAAATAAATAGATTTGTAGTTTAAATAAGTATTTCCCTGATTGAAACTGAGAAGCAAAAAAATATATAAATTATAAATTGAAATATTTATTTTAATTAATAATAATTAAATATATCGTACTTTTATTAATCGTATCTCTATTAATTATTATTTTTTATAAACAATTTTCATTGCTTGCATTGTGATTTTTAGGTGGCTCATTTTTTCTTGCCGTCCAACTTGCCCCACTGTGGCACAGCGAAGGACAACTGAGGACGAACTCGTCCATGATGAATATTCCAAACTTGTGCATTAGTTTTGGCGTACCCCTACCATAATCACACACACACACACACATAGTTAAGAGTTGTGTTAAGTGTAGCATAGAAATAGGCGTCAACAACGCATGCTGCCCCTGCCCCTGCCCCTGCCACATGCCACATGCCCACATGCCTCATGCCCCTTGTATTGGGTCTATGCTATATATTATTTGTCAGCCCAGGCTGATCAGCATGACATACACCTGCCCCACACACAGAAACAGAGAGAGATAGAGAGTGAGTGAGTGGGAGAGAGAGAGAGAGCGCAATGTTAAACCAATTTCCACACACAAAAATTTTAAATTTCCGACACACACACACACACACACACAGAAGGACACAGGACACAGGACGCAGGACGTGGGACTTAGATTTGCGAATGCCAAATTGAAGACCTGGCCTGAAGCGTACTCCAGCCCCTCACGCACACACACACACACACATATACACACCTAGCCTTAACTTACAATAAAAGCCATTGCCAGCGTCGCCTGCCTTTTGCCTCCCGCTCTCAATCACTCTTATTGTTGTTGTTGTTGTTGTGTGTAAAGTGCGTAAGTTGTGCTACATTTCGGGGGTAGGGCATACATGTGTGCGAGCGTGTGTGTGCGTGTGTGTGTGTGTGTGCGTGTGTGTGCGATTGAGCGCACTATTTTACATACGTAATGCCAACTTCATGGCGCTTTTACTAAAGCTCATAAGCGCCGTTGGCTACAGCATCGAAATTAGCGTTTGGACCTTGTCTTGGGCATTGGGGAGTTTTCGGACCGTTAACAAACGGTAGATTGAACTACACACACACACACACACACACATAAGATATACATGTGTATGCTTAAATACTTAGACATAGCTACAAGTACGCTTAGCGAAAAGAGGCTTTATGACATTCCAGTTAAGCTGAACTCTAGAGCAGACTAACCCAGCTATTGTTAGTCTCTTGCTTTAGAACATATAGAACAATATTTCAGCTAACTATTCCGTAGTTGCCATAGTACCGTATCAATAAATGTAGATAACTATGTTAAATAACTTTAAACTTTAATTCTATTAAATAGAATTACAGATACTTCACGTTGAATGTTGGCTATATTAAATACAAGCGAATCAGTTGAGCGCACGCGACAGTAGAATGCCCTGTACAGCTCGCTATAAGAAAAGTATTTTCTTGTTTATTAATAATAAATTCCAATTATCCCCATTTCAATATTACGTAGATACAAACTTCAGAAATGCATTTTTTTAGACTTGCAAATTGTTGGCAAGTCTGAATTTAAACAGTGTTGATCAATTCCACAATGAAGTGCCGTAACACTCAGCTTTTGATAGAGTATGTGTAGATACGGAAAAGTTTGCTGCTATGAGCAAGCAATATGTTCTATTCTTTCCTCATTATTTTCTAAATAACTTTCTTATTTCTGGAGCGATCTTTATGAAACTTTTAGATATGTTTTAAAAGAGTATGCCTCATACACCTGTAAGGTTAAAAGTGTGTACATTAAGAAATACAGTTTATAATTAGCTTGCAAATGCAATTTGTTTGCTGAAGAGGGGGGTGGGGGCGGGGGGGGGATTATCAAAGAGATAGCTGAGATCAACGCGTTCCTGAAAGATGGATGAACGGAGAGAGGGACGGATAGAAGTAAAGGGACAGATGAAAGGACAGAGGGACGAACGGATAGAAGGACAGAGAATGGTTGGACGGACAAAGGGACGGACAGAGGGACGCTTGGAAGGACAGAGGGACGGATGTAAGTACAGACGGACGGTTCAACATACAGAGGGACGGATGGAAGGACAGAGGAACGCTTGGAAGGACAGAGGGACGGACAGAGGACAGAAAGACGGATGGAAGTACAGAGGAACGCTTGGAAGGACAGAAGGACGGATGGAAGGACAGAGGAACGCTTGGACGGATAGACGGACGGTTGAACGTACAGAGGGACGGATGGAAGGACAGAGGAACGCTTGGAAGGACAGAGGGACGCTGGAAGGACAGAGGGACGGACAGAGGAACGCTTGGAAGGACAGAAGGACGGATGGAAGGACAGAGGAACGCTTGGAAGAACAGAGAGACGGTTGGACGGACAGAGGGACAGAGCAACGAACGCACGAATAGACAAACAGACAATGCTCAATCGACTGAGCTGTTGATGCTGATCAAGAATTTATATACTTTATGCCCACCATTTATAGGGTATGCCACGACTCCTTCGGCCTGTAGCATACTTTTCCACAAATCGAATGTATCCCTGTACAGGGTACAAAAAATATAGTCAATAAAGTTGAAATAAAGAAGCGAACTTAACGACTCACTGATTGCGTTTCTTCTTTTCTTCTGGCAGCTTAAAGTTGGTTTTATAGCAAAAAGGTTTCTGGTTTCTGGACGAGAGTTGTTAATAGTTATTATGATGCTTAACATTTGATTAAAATTAACTGAACTTGCTCTGACAATTCGAGTTAATTTAGTTTTTGGGGCCTAGAATTCGATTGTTGGCCAACTGTTTGTTATTCAATTCGCAAGGCATAATCGAATCCAATTTGAAGTTGAACTCTTGGCCAATGTGGAAATCAGTTAGTTGAGCATTTTATTGTTGTTGTTGTCACCAAAATCGTGGCAGGAATTGCCAGCAGCTGTCCAGGAAAAAAAAAGAGAAGTAAAGAAATCAAACACACACACACACACTTACACTCACACACACGTGAGCTCTAAACAGAAGGCAGCTGACTCTGCCACAGTCTGTGCCTTAGTCTGTGCCTCAGTCTCAGTCTCAGTCTCAGTCTCGTCCGCGGCCACATCCACTGACGCTGTGGCAATGCGTGCGTTCGACCGTGTGGCGCGTTCGTTGAGCCGTTGCGTCAGGACGCACAAAACACGCATGAATTTTTTACAGGACTATGGAACAGCCGCAGCACAGTTTGAGATGGAAATGGAAATGGAGATGGAAATGGAAATGGAGACGTTGTGGGAGACGGACGGAGTGGCAACTGAGGCAGCGCTGTGGCGGAGGCGGCATCAGAAGGCAATGCCAGCATCAGGACAGTTACTGGCAGCTTCCTGTTTTCGATTTGCTTTACAGTTTAAATACCCTGTACATTATTATTTTGCTAAAGGGTATATGCAATTGCGAATGAATTACAGCTCTGACAGTCTCAATTGACATGCATGAAGTTTCCTAAGGAGTTGCCAAGCAGCAATTGTAAAGTCCAATTAGATTATCATTAGATGTTAAAATACTTTCCAACTGTTAACAGTAACAGTGCTCTGTTAAACGCGTTGTTACTGTTACTGTTATTGTGGCTAGTTAAATGGTTTGTTCAACTCCTTTACTGTGCGTTTCTTGTAATGGAATAAAATGTTGAGGATATTCAATAAAGTTGCAGTTGAAAATGTTAACTCAAAGTTTTTTATGTTTAGCCTTTTACTTTTACATATGTTGCACTGTTAGAGTAACATTTTACTGTTGCTGTTAACATGTTGCATTGTTTAATGATGTTAATATTGATCTCTTTATTTGTGATTTTCTTGTTAGAGAAGAGAATGCATAAGATATAAACTCCAACTTGAATCTGTTTAAGCTATTGCCTTTTACTTTTTAAGACTGTTAACATCATATTGCTAAACTGTTACTGTTACTGTTGCTGTTATTCGAGCTTGTGTTATTAGATTGTGTTATTAGATTGTATATATTTAGAGCTTTCGAATTGTAGAATTAAATTAATTATTTGCTCAACTTATCTGCAGAGAGTTTCGTGTTATACAAAATAATGTTAAGGTTCTAGTGCGACAAGGATGCATACCTTTACATGATCTCCAGCTGTTAACAGTGACAATCTGTTAAATCTGCAATATTCATTTTCTCAACTCTTTTACAACAATTTTCTTGGAAAAACATATCATAGATTTAGAGTTATAAAGTGAAAATTTCATATGTAAATTAATTTGATATTGGAATAACATGCTTGACAGCTGTTAACACTAACAGTATTTTATGATAACATGTGAAATACTCTAACTTTTGGTACTCAACATAGCCTATTAGCTTATGCGCTAGTAATCTAGGGTAACTTGCAGTCGTTCACTTGTTCGCGTGTGTTTCTTTTTTTTTTGCATTTTTTACTGGACGTCACGACTTACGTGCGATTACGTTCTTTAGATTGTACATGTGTGTGTGTGTGTGTGTGTGTGTGTGTGTGTGTGTGTGTGTGTGTGTGCTGTTGCCTTGCTACCCCCATTTGACTTTCACATACGTCTGGACGTCTAAGCGCCTCCCCCTCCCCCTCTCTCTCTCTCTCTGCTCCTCGTCCACCCTCCCACCCCCAATCACTTATTTCTCTATCATTTCCCCTTTGCCCGTTGGCCAAAAGCTGAAAGCAAAATACGTTTGTCTGTCTCGCTGTCTATTTGTTTATTTGACAACATTTTAGAGCACATGTGTATTTCGTGTCAGAGTCTGCATGTGTGTATGCGAATATGTGTGCGAGTGTGCGAGTGTGTGTGTGTGTGTGTGAGTGTGTTTGTTATTTATGCGCCCAGTCTGTAGGCTTTTTAATTTTTCATTCATTTCGATTTGCCGTGATGTTGTTGCCAATTGAAATTAGGCTTAAACTTCAAGTTCAAACTGTTTCAATTGCTGGCCAACAGATGGCGACGCAATTAAAAGCAAAACGCTTAACCCTTTGTTGGCCTTTTGTAGCCAACTGTACTTTTGAAGCAAGTGTTACTTCAGCTCGCCTCGCGTCTTGCGTCTCGCGTCTCGCGTCTCGCATTAGCAAAATGACATTGAAATATTACAGAAATTTAAAAACCATTATAAACAGACAAGAAACCTTCTTGATACCCTACCCCTTCCCTTCTCCCCATTCCATACCACTGCCCCACTCTCTCCATCTCTCTCGCTCGCTCTTTCAGTCGCGCTTTCTATACATAAATATCTTATGTAGACTCTACCTACATAAAGGGCGAAAGAGTCCAAATTCTTAACACCGAAAATTGCGCGTGAATAAAAAAAATGAAGAAAATAAAGAGAAAAAAAAACAAAATTTTGTATATAAATAAAGAGGAAAATCAACAGCAGCCAAAAGCAAAAAAAAATAAAAATAAACAAAAAAAAACCATCCACTTTTCCACTTTTTGTTTTCGTCCTTGTCGAGTCGCTGTCGACGGTTCCCCCCCCCTCCCTCCCCTGCGTGTCTCCCCCGCTTGCTGCTGTTCCAACTGGACCCGGCATCAGCCGCGTGGGAGGTAGGCAGAAGGGAGGGGGGTCTCATCCTTTCGTACTACCAATTTGCTAGTGACCATAATCAACCCCTTTTTTTCTTGATTTTTTGTTGTTGGTATGCAAAAAAGTGCGTAAGGCGATTGCTGATGGATGTGAGGCAGGAGCAGGAAGGGGGCGAGGGAAAGAAGTAAGCAAGTAGAGGGAGAGTAACGAGTGCAAAGTACAGCTGTACTACTCAAGGAAGCAGTGGCGTGGGCAGTACAAGGGGTGAGCAGTACGTTTACTTCTCCATTAAATTCTAAATTGAACTTTATGGATAGACTTGTCACATTAACTCTTCTTCACATTGAACCATCTTAAAAAAGAGTTTCCAGGGGGTTAAATATCAAAATGTTAGTGCTAAGTACTGTTATGGTCAATAAGGTATATCATTCCATAGATATCTTTAATCTATTGTATTTTGATATGAATTATTAACATATTTGATAACTCAAGTAAATTCTATAACATGTATTAAACATTACTAATGAACAATTTGAATAAGAATAGTAATATTATTATAGTATTATAGTATTATAGTATTATAGTATTATAGTATTATAGTATTATAGTATTATAGTATTATAGTATTATAGTATTATAGTATTATAGTATTATAGTATTATAGTATTATAGTATTATAGTATTATAGTATTATAGTATTATAGTATTATAGTATTATAGTATTATAGTATTATAGTATTATAGTATTATAGTATTATAGTATTATAGTATTATAGTATTATAGTATTATAGTATTATAGTATTATAGTATTATAGTATTATAGTATTATAGTATTATAGTATTTTAGTATTTTAGTATTTTAGTATTTTAGTATTTTAGTATTTCAGTATTTTAGTATTTTAGTATTTTAGTATTTTAGTATTTTAGTATTTTAGTATTTTAGTATTTTAGTATTTTAGTATTTTGGTATTTTAGTATTTTAGTATTTTAGTATTTTAGTATTTTAGTATTTTAGTATTTTAGTATTTTAGTATTTTAGTATTTTAGTATTTTAGTATTTTAGTATTTTAGTATTTTAGTATTTTAGTATTTTAGTATTTTAGTATTTTAGTATTTTAGTATTTTATTATTTTATTATTTTATTATTTTATTATTTTAGTATTTTAGTATTTTAGAATTTTAGTATTATAGTAGTATAGTATTATAGTATCACTTATATATATATAGGTTGATGAACTTATACTCCTTCCAAGAATATAAACAGGCATACATCTAATATTCCTGCATATACTTCTGTTATAGACAACATCTCAAGTTATCCTTAACAGAAACACAAGTTATTGCAGTTTCTTATTCATATTATGAACAGCACTTAAACGATCTTTTTATTATATTCATGTTCATATCACAAACTCTGAACATCATGATGTACAAGTTTAACTGTCACTTCACTGATTTACATCACATATAAATTTCCCCTATAACTAACTTATTTAACGATGTCTCAGCGGCTCTATTGGCTTACAAATCTAAGCTCGCAGCAAATTCTACCGATGAAGCTGCTCGACTGTGAATGACTCTGTATGTGGATAAATATAAACATACAAACACAACACACACACACACATACATACGCACTTGCATAAATATTTTAAAGCAAATTACACTCATTAACAATTCTCTATGAAATTGTTGCTCAATAAACTTCCAAGCTAGTTAATTATGCGATCGTGATGAAATTTTAACAATACATACTAACTATAGTTTGTATTATAACTATTCTAAAACAAACATGGATACAAAAGTACCTGTATTACAAGTTTGCTAGCTCTAGGTGTACACACAGACAATGCAGATGCTGATTCAGAATATATATGTATGTCTATACTTCTTCTGGCTGTTACGCACACTTCTCCATCGATAGTCTGAGTAGACGCTTTGTATACTTTAAGTACAGGGTCTACAAATGTCATAGAGCACCCATATGATAATTCAGTGTTATTGCTGGGAAATCAATTGAATTTGATTTCTGAACTAAACTAACCCTTTTTTTGCTTCTGCATTTGCTCCCTTCGCATTGCTTATCATATTTGGTCAGTGTCTACGCACGTGGCATGCAACAAAGCGTTGCTACAACGTTTCATGCATATTCAAATTGTATTGCGTGAAGGGGCAAAGCAGGAGGAGGAGGAAGGAGGAAGGAGGCAGGAGGAAGCAGAAAGGAGGAGTAGAAATCACAGCAAACGAAAATCAAGCTCACGCACTTAAGTGCCACCAAAAAACGTGGACGCCCCAATCAAAGCACTTGGCCCTTTGCCACACACACACCCTCCCACCACAACCATGTCTATCTCTTCCCTGCCCCTTCCTCAATTCCTTTTCCAGGCCATAAAACGCGACAAAAAAGAAAGCAAATAAAAAAAAAAAGAAGAGAGAAGAAAAATTAAAATACGCACAAAGTTTTGACAGCTGAATTGGCATAATGATGGGGTTAGTGACGCTCAGCGTGGCAGGAGTTGCATGGTGGGTGGGGGTTTTGGGGTTGGGGCAGATGGGTCTTCAAAATGGAACGGACAGCCATTGTCACTGGTCCGGCCAGCTTTGTTAAATCCTCCACCAAAACTTTGCTTTGGTTCTTGGCATCTACAATTTCGTTTTCTTTCTTTTCTTTTCGCTTCTTTTCTTTTCTTCACTTCACTTTTCCATTCTCGCCATATCCCCCCTCTTTGTTCGTATTTCGGTGCTTTTTTTCTCTTGTGCCATCATCGTTAATTTTATCTACGCAAATGCAAAATAATTACTTTACTTTTTCTTTGGTTTCTCATACCCGCGCCCCCAACCGCTTGAGCCCTTATTGTAATAACCCTTTCGGGGCAGCGGCTGTCGAAATTTATGTACTTTTCCTTCGTCTTTTCTATTTCTTCTTTTCACATTTTCTCCGTTTTTTTTTTACTCTTAATATTTTCTTTTTTTTTTTCTTTTGCTTTGCTTTGCTTTTTGGTATTGAAAAGCATTTTAAAATTCAGCGCCAGCTGTCCTGTTCTATGCATATATATCCCCTATATATATATATATTTCCCTATATATATATTTCTATATATATATAGATTCATTTTCGTCTCTCTTTTTTTTTTTTTGGTGTTTTTTAATTAAACAAAAGGGTTAAAAAGTTTTCCAGCAGCGTCGCAACTAGTGCTAGAGAGTGGGAAAGAGAGAGCACGAGAAGGAGTTGTGTAAAGACAGAGAGAGAGAGAGAGGAGGGAGGGGGGTGCAAGTGAAACGGGGTTAAAATCAAAATTTTTGCCCTCAGTTCGGGCCGCGTTTTCAGTTTTCTATTTAGTTTTCATTTATTTTTAAAAGGAAAATTTTAATAACAAAGATAGGGTTGGACTCGGCCTCATTACCCTATCCAGCTATTCTCCTCATCGGACTCGTCCTTGCGCCTTGCGTCTTGGGGTTAGTCGCACACAATGAATACGAAAAAACAAAAAAAAAAAAAAAACTTGCAATAATGCTCGATTCATAGATATCCTGTAACCAGTTAAAGTCTAGCCAAAGCTTACTTACTTACATAACTTTTATGATCGTTGCTTAATTCTCATCATAAAATTAAGTTTTGCGAATGCCAGATACCCTACTCACTTATGTCAGCTACTGATTTCCGGTCTCAGTCAGAGTATTTAGTTTGTAAGTTAATTAAAAAATTCTAAAACTATATATAAATAATTAATTGTAGAGTGTAGACTAAACTCAGCTTAAGCTGACGAACTTGCTGCTTTAGTTTGTAGGGTATTGCTTCTGCTTGCACTTCTAGTTATACTATATACAATTTAAAACCACACACAGTAATCGTTTTGCTCGAAAGAAAGTTTATTGAAGTTTTGATACGCCTCCATTTCAACTGCTCATTCCTAAGACAGTTATATAATAAAGTATTCCGAGTTTTAGCAAATTCAGTCAAGTTGTTTAAGACAACAACAAATTTGCAATCAAGAAAGTTTGATATTCCAGCGATAGCTCCTATGTCAGCTATATGCTGTAGTAAATCCATTCGAATATATATATATACATCTCTACTTACTACAGCAAAAAGAAAGCTCTATACCAAATTGCAATACGATACTTTCCTAACTGCAAGAGTAGTCTACATAGAAACAGATGGACAGAGAACTTTTGATGCAGATCGACAGTACATACATATACTTTAGGGGATTGGCCACGCCTTCTTTTCCCAACCAACTTATTATACGCTCATACGAATTGTGGACTCATATTGAGCAGCTGCTTTCTTATGTATGCACAACTTAAGACAAGTCTTTTGATATTATAAAAATATAAAATATATAAAATATAAAAAGCCACTTAATATACCCTTTTGTTTAATTTCAAAATGATTACAGGGTATTTAAAAAAATACATAAATGTAATTTTTCTGCAGCGTTTCATTTTACTCTTTAGAGCTTGAAGCTGCTGCTGAAGATAGAGAAGGAAATGAAGCTGAAGCTGAAGCTGAAGCTGGAGCTGGACATGGAGATGGACAAAGAGCTAAAGGTGGGGAAGGAGCTGAAGCTGACATTGGAGCTGGTCTGCGTCGCAGCAGTTAGCCCTTTCCCCGTCCAGTTTGTCTTGCGTTGTATTTGTATTTGCCTTCCTTTATTTTAGTCTCTTCTATATTTTTTTTTTAAATGCCTTTTTCTTCATACTTTTAGCTTGCCTTTCATTTCGGCATGTGTTTATCTTCACGTCTCAGTTGTCCGATTTACACTGGTAGTAGGTAGTAGGGGGTGGGAGAAAAGGACTTTTCTTTGACTTAACTCACTGGACAGCAAATGGAAATTGTATAAATGTTTCATTACATTAATTTCACTTTGAAGCTAACTGCAAAACTTGTAACAAACTGAGCATTGCCAGCTGAAACTTTAGATAGTTCTTTGTTCTCACAACTTGATGGCATTTGAAATGTTTAAGTAATTATGTCGAAAATGAACTGAATTCTGGCTTAAAAAGTTCAAATAATTGTTAAGCAACATGAATAAATCAAGTTACAGATTTTATAGAACATATATACATATAAATTAACTTATTTTGTCAATTGCTTACGTACTTGCTAAACCATCTATAAGCTCTAATGAACTCTTTCACAATTATATCCTGTAATCCAGCAAAGAAGAAGTTTTTATTTAAAGATTATAATTTTTGGGACACAGTAGCTCTCTAAATAGTTTATAAGAAACATTGTTGATCTATTCGATATAGAAACATAGTTTTTATACCAGCTTAAAACAATTAGGGCAATCGTTAATTATCGATTAGAAACTGCGAAAAACTTTATACGCTGAATAGAATGTACTTTCATTTTTAAGCTATAAATATTGTTTTAGACTCTCATTACAGTTTCCTTAATAACCATTCTTTAACTTTCGATTTATCGATAACTGATCACTTGCAAAATGTTCAGAGGAGCTTAGATTTTAAGCCATAAATACTCTTTCAGATTCTCATTCTTTCTTTTCTAAAATGATAACAGAACTATAAGCTTATCGATAACTTATCGGTTGCATAAAATTCTGAAAACCTTTTCAAGCTACGAATACTTTTGCCTCTCATAATTTTAGTTTCATTAGAAACCATAACTAAACAATCGACTTATCGATAAATAATCGATTGCACACATCTTTATCTTGCTGAAAGTGTCAGCTTGATTTTCATTAGAAGCGTCAGTTCAGTTAACATCAGTTAATTCGATCGTTAATTATCGATTACGATTATGATTCTAAATATTGCACATAATCTTATCGGACTTGTCGATAATTCATCATTTGCCCACAGTTTAAGTTGAATTTGCAGTTCCTTGAAATTCCCCCCGTTCAATTTACCCGATCTCGTTAGAGTCTTGAGCTAGCAACAAGTTTCGGGTAATGCTTACATTAGCCTGCTTTCACTGCTGTTCACCCTCATTGCAACCCCTGCCCCCATTTTCACCCCCTTCCCCATTCTTATTTGTAGCAGAAATCATACTGTTTCCCCACCCCACCACCCAACGACGTCCTCGCACAATTTAAACTCACATGCAGTCGCATTTATTTCTATTCAATTTGATAATAACCCAAGTGTGCGTGGCTCTCGCAGGACTTCAGGTCCTTGTGGACTTGCACAGCGAATGTGCGGGTGCGGGGATATATGTGGGAAGGGGGTGTATGTATGGGTATTTGGAGAGGGTGGGGGGGAAGGAAGCAGCAGCTGCTTGGGCGGCCACAGTGGAGCATTTAGAGTGGACGCAATGTATCAACGGCTGCTGTTCCTCCATCCCATCCTTCTTCAGCTCTACGCCTACTCCTTTGGCCTGACGCTGATGTCTTCTTCTGCTTCTGCTTCTGCTTCTGCACGCACTTTCACTTTCACTTTCGCTTTTACTTTCACTTTGAGCGCCTCCCGCTCGCCAGCAAAAGTGAAACTCATTTTCCCCTTTTTTTCACTTTAGGCCACAGCAACGCCTCCAAAAAGGCCAAAAAAAAAAAAAAAAAAAAACAAAAAAGGAAAAAAATGAAAGAGGACGAGGCAAGTGGAGAAAAAGAAGAGAAAATACCCCCTTGAGTTTATAACTTAAAAATTCAAAGCACGAACAAAGTTCTAATTTAAACACCGAAAAGAAAGCAAAAAAAAAAAAAAAAAATAAGAAAACAGAAAAAACGCACGCGGCGAAAAAATTGGACATAAAGTGCACGACAGGCGAGGCGAGTAAATAAAAAAGAGGAAGAAGAAGCAGCAGGAGCAGAAGTAGAAGAAGAAGAAGAGGAAAGAAAGCCAAGGCACAAGACCCGGACACAACGAACTCCGTCCTTTCTCCTGTGTCCTTCCTCCTGCCCTACACATCTCCTTTGGGCTCGCTGCGGACAACGGTCCACATACACACACACACACACACCCTCATACACACATACACGCACGCAAAAAAAAAAAGTAAAGTAATGTAAAGTAAAGGGTGGCAATCGCAAGTTCTTTTGCGAATATAAAGCCAAGAAAAAAACTGCGTAAAAAGCGTCAAGAAAAATGCCAAGGAAAATATTTGAGCGAGTAAAGCAACAGTCGCTAGTGATCGACTAAAAGATGCCCTAGAGTCCAATAGTCTAATTATTCAATTAGAAATTCAACTGCAGCCAGTAAAAGAATTTAAGAATAGAGAGAATAGAGAAGAATGGCGAGAGTTGAAGGATGAAGAATGAAAAGATAGAATAACAGAAGAAACCCATAGACAGAGAGAGAGAGAGAAAGAGAGAGAGAGAGAGAGAGAGAGAGAAAGAGAGAGACAGAGAGAAATAGACAGTGTGAGAACCAGACAGAGGGAGAAAGAGACAGAAAAAGAGACAGAGAAAAGACACAGAGAGAGAAAGAGACAGAAAGAGAAAGAGACAGAAAGAGAAAGAGACCTAGAGAAAAAGAGACAGAGAAAAAAGAACACGAGAGAGAGAGAGAGAGACAGACAGAGAGAAATAGACAGTGCGAGAAATAGACAGTGTGAGAAACAGACAGGGGGAGAAAGAGACAGAGAAAGAGACAGAGAAAGACACAGAGAGAAAGAGACAGAAAGAGAAAGAGACCTAGAGAAAAAGAGACAGAGAGAAAAAGAGAACGAGAGAGAGAGAGAGAGACAGACGGAGAGAGGTATACATATTGAAAATAAGAGAGATTAAGAGGCATAGAGAGGAAAAAGAGACAAAAGAATAAGATTAAGTAAGAGCGAGAAAGATGCAAGCGAAACATATACAGAGAGAGAAAGGATACAAAAACACATACAGAGAAAAAGAGAGATAGAAATAGAAACAGAAAGAGAGAGAGAGAGAGAGACAGAGATTGGGAAAAAAGGGACAGAGCATTGTAGAAAAAAAGACACTAAGACTTGGAGACATAAAGAGAGAGATAGAGTGTCACTCGGGACACAGAGACACAGAGACACTAATATATAAAGGAGAATAGAAATACAGAAAGAAAGAGAGCGAGATAGAGAGAGAAAGAGAGAGAGAGAGAGACGGACAAACAGAAATATGAGAAAAAATATAAAGTGAGAGAAACAGAAGAAAAGAGCTAGAGAACTAACGCACTTATAACTATTTCTTGAGGAGAATTTGTTGTGGCCTCAACGTTTACGAATGCAATTCAAAGAGGAATTGCTAAATCAAAACACTTTAAAAGGGCAGAGTAAAAAGTGTAAAGCATATAGTGACTAGTATAAGCATATTCTGAGTCAATATAGAATATGAGACCAGTAAAACGTTTACGAAAGTCCTGCAAAACACGCCAAAAACACACTTTTAAAATTAATTGTTATGCAAACATTCTCTGGAGAGTTGGCGTTATACAAGGTTGCCCAGCATTTCTAGAAATCTATGTAAAACAGTTACGAATGTCAAGCGAAGGTACAGTGAAGAATGTTTTCACAAGGTATTACAAGAGAAACATTCAAAACTGACCTAGAACCCAGCAAATCCATAGAGAACTCAAGTTATATTCACGTACAGCCCAAAAGTAGGCAATGCAAACTTAAATAAGTAAGAGAGACGGCATAATGGAGGGAAAGAGAGAGAGAAAGAGAGGGAGAGGGAGTCAGAGCAGTAGACAGAGCTGTAAAAAGAAAGAGAACGAGTCACAGAAGAAGAGAGAGAGAGAGAGTTTGTGAGGCTTTCAATAGAGCTTCTTTCACTCTACCCACTTCGAATGCATACTTTCTTCTCTTTCGTTCTTCGGTATTACTAGAGCTGCCTCTTCCACTTCGTCGTCCCCTGCCACAGATCACTTGCCATGTCCAGTCAACTCGGGGGCAACGTTGTCTCAATTGCAACCTTGAACGGGGCAATTGACCAATGCTGAGACTCGGCCATGCCTTCTTATTAATTAATGTGCTTAGCGTTTATATACATATATTTATTTATGTTCTTCTTGTGCTTCTTTCTCCTTTTTTTATTAGTTATGTATTCAACATTAGATCTTCTCTCTCTTTCTCTCTTTCTCTCGCGTGTATCGCTGTCTCTCTCTCTCTCTATTCCTGTGCTTCTCTCTTTTTGTTTACAACATCATTTTTTTTAATGTAAGTATATAAATGTCGATTTGCAACCCTTGTGTGATTTGCGATTGTGAATGTGAATGCGAATGCGGGGGGATCTGGGGAATGGCGGGGATGGGTAAATGGGGAATTGGCGACAAGGCGGTACAAGGGAAAGGGTGTCAGCTCATTATGTCCGTCGTCGAAGCTCACTTATTTACTGGACATCGCTTTGCTTACAGGGCGAAGACACGAGAGAAAGCGCGTACATCATTGCCCTTTAATACCCCGCAGAACAGTGGTGAGTCAAGGGGTCGTCTGATTTTCAATTACTTTGGTAACTTTGGTAGAGTTTTAAAATGAAAGTGGTTTAATGAGCCTTAAATAATATATATCTATTAACAGTTTTGAATACCATTTGCATTTGTATCTATAAGATACTTTCATCGATAGCTATCGATATATCTGTCGATAAATGAGTTATTTTGTGTTCGTGAGAAGAATAACCTCTCACCTGTAACTATGTATCTACATATGTTTCTTTTCTTATATTTGCTTATATCTCTATCTATCTATCTACCTATCTATCTATCTATCAAACTAGCTCCCTCTCTCTCTCTCTCTCTCTCTTTCTCTCCCTCTCTCTCTCCCACTCTCTCTCTTTGTCTCTTTCTCTCCCTCTCTCTCTCTCGCTCTCTCCTTTGTATAATTTGAAATATATTTTAGAGATATATTCATATATATTTATCAGATATATTTATCTATCTTTCTTGGTTTGTTAACAAAATAATATATAAAATATTAATGAAGAAATCTCAATATTTTTTAGCTATTTCTAAAAAGATATTATCAGCATTCAAGAAATTAGATAAATCTACAAAATCTTTATAATTATATAAATTAATTATAATTATAATTGTATATAGATTTCTTAAACAATATTTAGAAGACGTTAACTCAATTAGAGATTAATTAAGTAATCTATTAACTGAGTTATCGAGTCTAAGAATTAGTATTGATTGACTTATCAAATAAGATAAGAATCTGTTACTGCAATAAATATTTAGAAATATTAAAAACAATATTTCAGCTACAACAACTCTCTCTAAGCTTCTCTCTAAGAAAACTCTATACTCTATACCCTTTTCTTGGATTTGAAGAGCATCATCATGTCGAGCATTCAATTCGTCACATTCAACTTTGTCTTCACTTTTCTTTTTGAGGACGAAGAAGAAGAAGAAGAGGAAGAAGAAGGGCAATAACTTCTGCGCAACTTTAGTTTTACCAGAGCCGCTTGCCGTGTGGGCGGGGCTGCAGAAAGGGCGGCCACGCAATTATGTTTAATTGGACCTTGTGGGCCATGTTCTTTTTTTTTTTTTTTTTGCTTTCCCTCTCCGCGTTTTCTTTATATTTTTCTTTTGCTGTCGACTTAAAAGCAGAGCTTAGATGTTTTTTTTTAAGAAAAATTTAGAGTGCTTATAAGAGAGTTGCGAATGATATATTTGAAACAGTGTGGGGTAGGCGAAGGAGTTGCAGAGGGGTCAGTAATAACAATTGAGAATCACTTAATGATGTCTCAACTTTGATATCCTTTTGTATGCAAATTGCGAGGGTCTCAGAAGGTTACAATCCGAGAATGTATCACTAGATAGATAGAGGTAATTTTGGAAGAGTCGAGAGCAGAGAATGTGATGCATATGAAATGGATTGATGTAAGAGTTAGATGCATAGATTGATTGAATGATTAATAGATCGCAAGAGCACTAAAGTAAGAGTGAATATATCAGTATAAAGAGAGATAAAGAGAGAGAGAAATACACATAGATAAATAGACTAATGAAGGGATAGACAGGCGATAGATAGATGGATAGAGAGGCAAATAAGTAAGTATAAAGTTAGCTTAATAGATAATTATATGCAGATAAACAGGGAGGTTTATATTTATATAAACAGATAGATAAATAGATAAATAGTGAGATGAATATATGTATATATAAGTAGATCGATTATTAGAGAGGTAAAAATGTACAAGACATCAATTTAAATAGATAATTTATAGATAGATGGATAGAGAGCCAAATATGTAAATATAAAGATAGGTTAATAGATAATATATATAAACAGATAAACAGAGATGTATATATTTATATAAACAGATAGATAAATAGATTTTTAGAAAGACATCAATTTAAATAGATAATTTATAGATGGAGAGTTAAATATGTAAATATAAAGATAGGTTAATAGATAATATATATAAACAGATAAACAGAGATGTATATATTTATATAAACAGATAGATAAATAGATTTTTAGAGAGGTAGAAATGTATAAGACATAAATTTAAAAAGATAATTTATTGAAAGATGGATAGAGTTAAATATCTATACATATAGATAAGTAGATATATGATAGATGAACAGATAAATAGAGAGATATTTAGAGATTTATATTTCAATACAAATAAACAGATTAAAATAAGTTGAATAGATGTAGACATACAAATCAATAAATGGTAGATATATAGATGGAGAGAGAGAGAGAGAGAGAGAGAGAGAGAGCAAATGTATGTAGACAGAAAATACATCAAAAAATACATAGATATATCTAGATAGATTTATAGACTACTGAATGAATATAGAAATATAAATAGTTGATAAATATACAGATACATAGAGATATATATATATATATATATATACAGATATATATATATATATATATATATATATGTATATATATATATAGACATGCAGTTTATTAGTTGATAGATCTAGATATCTATGTGATTAATAATGAGATCTGTATATATATAATAAGATTACTCATTAGAGAGGGATGCACTGAGGTAGTTAAGCACATAAATATATGCAAATAAAATAGATAATAAAATATATTATAGATTTGTATATAGATAGGTAGATCAATAGAGATAAAGACATGTATATAGATAGATTGATAGAGTGGTAAGTTATAGATTGATATTGATAGCTAGATAAGAAGATTACAGCTAGTATAAAGGTGGCTAGATTACTAGAGTTTTAGCTAATGAAATAGTCGTATAATTACATCGTTGATAGATACATAGTTATATAGCTAAATGAAAAAGTAGATGAGTGTATAGATAGATAAATAGATGATGTATATACATATGAAGAGAGAGAGACAGTTACATATCATCTATTATATAAAAATACAAGTCAAGCGCTTTAAAAAAATAATATTACTAATTTGTTGTGGAACTTAAAAATATTATAATAAGATTACATTAATTAATAACTATTATATCTAATAAGTTGTTGTTACTTCCATAGAAGTTACCATCTCTGCTCAAAAATTTATCATTTATTTTGCTTTTGATGGATTATAGGGGGACATTTTTGGCATCGATTTGAAGAGACAGAAGCCTTCAGTTACTCAACAAAGATATCAATTTATTATCATGCTCCAATTATTAAAACTAAGAACTAAGCTAGTAGAACTTAGTATAGAATTAGATAGTTGTTTTAGAAATGTAATAAGTGAGAAATTATTGTAGTTACAAGTCTGTAAAGTGTTAATGATTTAAATTACAATTGAGAAAGTTCTGGCTCAGCTTTGCAGCGATTGCATACGATTTAGTTGTAGTTGAAAAGTTGTTGTAATATTTTTTATATTTATTTAAATTTCAACTCTCACGTGAATCATTAAGGAGAACAAATTGTGTTGGGCATTTAAATGAAATGATTGCAACTGTAGCAACTAAGACAATGACAATCAAAGTGCAAAAAGTGTTGCGACACAACTTTTTGATTGCTCAAATAAAAGCACAGGAGGAACAACAACAACAACAACTACAGAGGAAATGAGGAAGAAGAAGAAGAAGAGCAACGACAACGACAACAACAAGGAACAACAACAACGATGATGGCAAACAAATAGCTAAAACTATGTAGAAATGCCACATTTACGTCACTTAAGCTGCACGTTTAGTGGCAGCTTACTCAACAACAACAACAACAACACACACACACACACACACACACACACTAAGCCACTCATATACTCACCCACACACACACGCTTGCAGTTACAACATAAATTAAGTTATTTTGATAATCAAAACTGAAAAGCGAATGTTTTTGTTAGACAACTCAGCAGGGGCTGCCCCAAGCAGAGGGGGGATTGAGCTGAGCCGTAACATGGGCATTCATTTGTAGTTTATAGTTGTAGTTAGTTAGTTAGCAGAGGCCGAGGCAGTGGCGGGGGGGGGGGGGCTTTGTTTTCTAAGGGTTGTTGCTGTCCATTGTTGTAGACGTTTTGCATTTTACAATGCCAGCAGCACACAACACACACACACACAACACACACACACTCGCATGCTCACACACTTGGACCTAACCCCATCAGTACCCATTCCCCCAAACCGGGCCCCACCCCCTTAGCAGTCACGACTCCTTTACAACCCCGCCTCTGGCAGGCGTCCAACATAGTTAGCACAATTGTATTGCATACTTTCTTGGGCATGCGTCAAAGCGAGCTGCCAAGTGCGTGTGTGTGTGTGTGAGTGTGTGTGTATGTGTGTGTGTGTGTGTGTGTGTGTGCTGTCCAACAACTGCCCAAGCTGGCCACCCCACAACATGCTACACACACTCATCCCCCTGCAGTAGACACATACAAACTTACAGTTTAAAGGCTCGCACCACCTTCACACACACACACACACACACACACACACACACACTTACACACAATGCTCATACACATATAAACTAATTTACCTACGCCAGCAGTTTTTGGCACACACACACACACACACACACACATATGTATGCAAATTTTGCAATGCTTTATTTTGGGGTTGTCCGCACATATGTGTGTGCGAGTGTGTGTGCGAGTGTGTGTGCGAGTGTGTGTGTGCGAGTGTGTGTGTGTGTGTGCGTGGTCGTCTGCTTACCAAAGCCGCCTTGTCATTGTACGCATTCTGCTTCTCAGCTTCCTGCTCTACGTACTCTTTCTCCTCTTCCCCGTTCTACATACCCCTTCCCAAAGACTTCCCCAACCACCTCCACCTCCTCCTGCGTATCCTCCTCCAGCTAGCTTGCCATTCTCAAAGTCGTTAGGCTGCCTTTTTGGCCATTGTTGGACTTATGCCTTCCCCTTCCCCTTTCACTTTCACTTTTCACTTGATGTGCGTATGTGTGTTGCCACCTCCTCCATCGCACTTGCCCCCATCCACCTGGCCACCTATTGCCAATGTCCATTAAGAGCAAGAGCAACAACAACGAAAATGAAACCGCCGCATGCTGCATACATTTTAATCTTTAATTTATGGCTTATTCAAAACTAATGACACTGAAAGTGTCCACGTCGCCGCCTGCTGTTGCTGCCTGCCGCCTTTTGTTGCAAGCCGGCCAGTTTGGTGGGGCAAGGCAGTCACAAAAAAAAAAAAAAAAAAAAGAAAAGGATTGAATGCCACATGAAAGGCTTGGACAACACTTTGTGCCATTGTTGGTGACGTTGGGCACAGCAAAAAGGAGAGAGAGAGAGAGAGAGAGAGAGAGAGAGAGAGACAGAGACAGAGAGAGGGCATTTAACGAGCCAACTCATTTCATTACCAAATTGCAGTTCTTTGAGATCTGATGCCATGGCAACCTTGCAACAAGATACTTACATCAACTTCAGCCAAAAACTTGATGAACAATTTCCACCACAATTTCTATGAGTTTGCGACATTCATAATTAAATGCTATTTAAGATTACTTTCAAATTGTTTAGCTAATTAGAGATAACAAGCTAAAGGCATTCGGATGCCCTGTAATCAAAGTATTCAATACGCAGTCAAATAGAGAATTTAATATCTTCAAATTTTGTAGTCTTCAATTATTTTCAAATTAAAATATATATTAAACTGTACTTAAAAATATATAAGCAGTTGCATTTTATATTAATGCATTTAATTATACACTGAACAGGAATATATTAGCTTTGTGTCTGTCTGTCTGTATGAACCCATCGATCTCAGCAACTTTAAGAGCTAGAGGCACCAAATTTGGCAGAAAGGGTTCCGTATACCATCCGCAGATCACATTTTCAATGCCTTCCCCTCCCTTAGCAGCGCAAATCGAAAAAGAAAACCTATTATCAAAACCTATTCATCAAGTTCGGTCTATAGATAAGAAAGATAATCAGAAAAGAAAGAAATTCGAACTGCTTGCGCTTTGTTTGTGCGACCAGCACATGTGTGCGAGTGATGTAGCACTCAGCTTTAGCGCGCAAACAAGCTTCATGAACCTGACCTGATTGCTCAGCTTAGATTGCGCTTGATTAGAGGAATTACCACTGAAATATTTTTACTATAGAGAACTTTTCAGAGTATTATACTGTCGCGGCCGCTCGACTTTTGTAATTTTTGTATAATAATATTCCAGAATTATAATAATTGTTGAGCATTTATATTATTTATTATAATTAAATTATGATTTATAATTTATTATTGATTATTTATTTGTTACTTTTAATATTCATTATTTATTTTTTATTCTTTAATTATTCTTATTTATAATTTATTATTTATTATTTATTATTTATTATTTATTATTTATTATTTATTATTTATTATTATTATTTATTATTTATTATTTATTATTTATTATTTATTATTTATTATTTATTATTTAATATTTATTATTTATTACTTATTACTTATTATTTATTATTTAATATTTATTATTTATTATTCATTATTTATTATTTATTATTTATTATTTATTATTTATTATTTATTATTTATTATTTATTATTTATTATTCATTATTTATTATTTATTATTTATTATTTATTATTTATTATTTATTATTTATTATTTATTATTTATTATTTATTATTTATTATTTATTATTTATTATTTATTATTTATTATTAATTATTATTATTTATTATTTATTATTTATTATTTATTATTTATTATTTATTATTTATTATTTATCATTTATTATTTTTTACTTAATATTATATATTCTTATACTATTTCTAATTCTACATTCAATTGATATTTTCTTCCAATCAATTTGCATTTGTTAATCTCTATTCTGTTCAGTTTGGCAGACTTTTAATCTATTTTCTATTATTACTACGCATACATATTTCAATCTCATTTTGTGTACTTTCACTTTCTTCTCTCCGCTTCTGTTTCGCATTCAGTTTCTTTGATGAAACTGTAGAACTGTTCACTTGACCGCCGCTTGACGCAACAATTCAATGTCCATGGAGCAGCTAAAGATACGAGTAGTTGGCAGTCATTAGATATGCCTGGCAACCCTTAAACTCTATGCATACATATCTACATACTATATATAAATATACATATGTGTGCTTGTGTGTGTGTGTGTGTGTGTGTGGTGAGTGTCTCAAATTGTTTGCCATTTGTAAGCGTTGTATGTTTTAGGCCTTTCTCGTTTGCTGTTGTTTTAAAATTAAATGAATGCCCGCAAGCAATAACTACGACAAGCCAAACCACCCAGCACCACCCAACCACCCAAGCGCCCAAGCGCCCAACTACCCACTCTCACTCCATCCGCCCAGTATACCGCTCTACTACACCTCTTGCCCATACTCTTACCAATCACCCACTAGACGCCTGCTGTTGCTGCTGTCCAAGACAAGCCAACATCATTATGCGTAGCTGTGTCTACATATGTGTGTGTGCTTGTGTGTGTGTGTGTACGGGGATGTGTGTGAAGGTGTGTGTGTGTGTGCGAAATAATCTCGTAAATTACGCAAAAAAGGAAACACGCCGCCAGGAAGACACAGCCTGCGCTGGCCAGGAAGCAAAACGACCAAAGCCGAAGTCAAAGTCGAGTCGAGTCGAATCGAGTCGAAGTCCCATCGAGTGGTTGTCGTGTTGTCGTGTCTATCGGTCGGTGGTTGCCAGACGAGCACGCACCACGTGGACCATACACTTACACACACTCGCCCACACTCGTTTTCAACTCTTGGCCATGGCAAAAACTAACAACCACCGGCAGAAGCCATAGTAACAACTCGTTGGAGCCGCTTAAATAGTTGAACATTTTCAAATTTTAAACTCTACTTTTGCCGCTTCACTTGAACTTAGTTTAAGTGCTTTGATTAAGTAGAGCTTCTCGTCTTAATTTTGTAGTTAAAGCGCAGCTCATAATCATTTTATTATAAGAATCTAGGAAACTCTGAAGCTGCGGTGTTCTATATGTTAACATTCTGTTAACATAATTTTAGTAACAGGTGCATATCTGCTCTTACTAACAGTTCTTTAACAGAGAGAGAGAGAGAGAGAGAGATCGATAGAAAGTATATAGCTTAAGAAGAAATTATGTTGAATCATTTTGACATGTTTAGCAATAGTAGAACAGCTTTTCACTTAACATTCTAATAACATTGTTTTAATAAGACTTGAATTTGTGCTGTTACTAACAGTTGTTTAACAAATAGAGAGATCACTGCCTGTAGCTTAACATTGTCAATTTTTTCAAATGAAATATTTCCGATTATTTGCAATTGAAACAGAATTGCGTGTTCCACAACATTTCTCTCTCTCATTTAACATTTTTAATCACTCCTACAAGCAATACTTTAACAGTGCAGCTTAAGAATGAATTGAATGAGCAAAGATCTCGGCTATGACTGAGTAGCAAAACTTAGAGCTGTCGTCAGACCTGATTAAAATGCTTTGACAAGAATTATATAATTATTCATATACTTACATACATACATACTTTATATATATATATATATATATATATATATATATATATATATATATATATATATATCATGCTCTTCTCTAACAGTTTTTCAAACTGATAAGCTGTTAACATTTCAGTCGTTAAATTGATTTTACGATTATTTTTTATACAATCCCTTGATTGTATTAAAATATATCACATGTAGCATAAGCTAAAGTGCACCTGCTCTCATTAACATTTTAAGTCTTCTGTTACTAACAGTACCTTAACATTTTAATTGATAAAATTCACCCTACGCATGAATAACTTGTGTCAGAAGCTATAAATGATTGAGCAGACTAGATTGCACTACAATATCATATGTCGTGCTAAACATATGTTGATCTGGCGCTCTCATTAACATTTTTGGCTTATGTTATTAACATTAGATTAATATTTCTGCTTTTCAGCTTCTAATTAATCTTCAAATAACTCGAATAAGAAGCGAAATGTCACTAATAAGGCTTGATTAAAGTGTAATAACTTATGTCCCACTTAACATTTGTAAATTTCTAGCGCTGTTTAACATTTATAGCTTCTGTTATTAACAGTACTATAACATTTAGGCTATAAAATAGATTTATTGAACGTAGAACGTGCATTTTACAATTCTAAAGTACGCAATTCCAATTAAGCAGCCCTCGCAATAGTCACACACACACACCCACTCATACACTTTTACACACGCACACTTCAATCTACATACGTGTGTACATATTCGTATGCCGCTCATTGTAAAATCCGTTCCGTTCAGAGGCTACTCCCCTTCCCTCCTTTCACTGCCCGCCCCACCGCCCCTCATGTCCACAAACCAATTTTGACAGCGCCCAGCATCGTGTGTCCATTCACAACACTTGCGACGCACAATGTAACTCCCCCCACTCCACTCTCTCTCTCTCTCTATCTCTCTTCCTTGCCCCCGTCGTCATAAACACACACACACACACACACTTATATACACACACACTCTGGTCCACTTATGATGAGTTTACATTTTCGAAAAGCGAGACATGAAAATGAAAATTGGGCAAGGAAACTTGCCGGAAAGCCAGCAACAACAACAACAACAACAACACAGAAAATCGCCCTCAACTCGCACGCATCTCTCATAGTTGAAAGTCGTTGTGTTGGTAGGCGTGGCAAGTGGGGGGCGGCTGTCACACATTCAAAACAGCTCAAAGCAACTTGTGGAGGTCGTAAGTGGAAAAGCGGCGGAGGGGTTGGGGAAGACAGCAGAGGCAAACAGGAAGCCAAATGTGGCCCGTCGTCATCGTCGTCGTCGTCGTCGTCTATCGGCCAACAACAGTGCGCACCCCTTGCCCGCCCCGACCCCTACTCTACACTCTACTCCTCTCTACTCCCCCTCCTTCTGCTACTTGTATACTCCCCCTCCCCTGCTCAGCATCCTTCACTGCGTCTCTCAGCTGCCCGTTACGTATGCATATTTTGCAAGCGCGGAGGCAGGAGTAAACATGTCAGGCCAGACGACAACGACAAGAAAAGCCAGAGCAAGAGGAACAGTAGCTGTTCCTGAACAGGGGGAGCTGGCAATGTGCGCTACTGAAGGAACAAGGGTACGGGGGAGGAGGGCTGTTGGCGTGCGGACGACGCGACGTACAAATGAGCTTGAGCAAGGACGCAAGATGTATGTGCTGCATGTGTGTGAAACAGGAACGCAACGTAGACGATGGCCAGCAGAAGTGGAGGGACAGGCAGGCATTAGGCGGGCAACAGAGGAATGGGGTAACGAAGAACAGGGAGAGGGAAGCAGGCAGAGGCGGGCGGGCGGACGGACGTCGTGTGGACGACGGCGATGCTGACTTTGAATGTCCATGTAGACATTTTGCAATTTTGAAATACATGCGCAGTCACACACACATACAGACATAACACACGCACACACAGACATAGCACACACACACACACGCACACAAATACGAAATGCTTTTAACATTTTCTAAGATTCAAATTTCGTAAATTATCCCTTTGCGAGTTGCTTTGCGGCCTAGGCGTATATGTGTGTGTGTGTGTGCGCCATGTGTGTGTGCCATGTGTATGTGTGTTGCTCTTGTTGTGCGTCGCTGCTCTTTGGTTATCGATGTGCGGCTCGTGTTGCGTCCATTGGCCAAAAACTAAACATGCACGAGGCACGAATTTCTGGCTTCTGGTTTTCTCATGCTGTGCTGACCCCCCTGCCCCATTCCCCTTGCCCCTTGCCACACTGCACACCACCCTCTGCCCACTTTCTTCCCCTTCCCTTGACTTAAAGCTAAAGCTTCCCCCTCTAATGCCTGGCGCTTGAGCCTGCGTAATTGTGCTTCTTATTCAGGTAAGCAAAAGCACAAATTTTGTGGCCAGGAAAATTTGCATTGCATATTTTTAGGCGCCAGCTGCAAAAGTGCAACATTGTGGGGCAAGCATGGCGTATGTGTGTTGCATTAAGTGCATCAAGTTTATAAATAGCATTAATGTTATGAATTTCGATACATGTTATTATCTATTATCTATTATTTATTATCTGTTATCTTTTATCTTTTATCTTTTATCTTTTATCTTTTATCTTTTATCTTTTATCTATTATCTATTATCTATTATCTATTATCTATTATCTATTATCTATTATCTATTATCTATTATCTATTATCTATTATCTATTATCTATTATCTATTATCTATTATCTATTATCTATTATCTATTATCTATTATCTATTATCTATTATCTATTATCTATTATCTATTATCTATTATCTATTATCTATTATCTATTATCTATTATCTATTATCTATTATCTATTATCTATTATCTATTATCTATTATCTATTATCTATTATCTATTATCTATTATCTATTATCTATTATCTATTATCTATTATCTATTATCTATTATCTATTATCTATTATCTATTATCTATTATCTATTATCTATTATCTATTATCTATTATCTATTATCTATTATCTATTATCTATTATCTATTATCTATTATCTATTATCTATTATCTATTATCTATTATCTATTATCTATTATCTATTATCTATTATCTATTATCTATTATCTATTATCTATTATCTATTATCTATTATCTATTATCTATTATCTATTATCTATTATCTATTATCTATTATCTATTATCTATTATCTATTATCTATTATCTATTATCTATTATCTATTATCTATTATCTATTATCTATTATCTATTATCTATTATCTATTATCTATTATCTATTATCTATTATCTATTATCTATTATCTATTATCTATTATCTATTATCTATTATCTATTATCTATTATCTATTATCTATTATCCATTATCTATTATCTATTATCTATCATCTATTATCTATCATCTATCATTTATCATCTATCATTTATCATCTATCATCTATTATCTATTTTCTAGTATCTAGTATCTATCATCTAGCAAAATATGATATCTCATTAATTTTTAATGGGAATCCTCGGAATACTTCGCTTGAAATTGAGTTTTCTTAACATTAAGACTATTGAAACTTCTGCTCGACTAAAGAACACCCTGTAGTCAGCTAATCACTTAAATATGTTCATTTATGCAACAGCTGCTGCTTTGATCAACTGGGTATAATAATAATGCTGAAGTTCAGTGTGATCGACTATTTACATACCCTGTAAGCAACAATGAACTGCAAATGTCTGCGGCGTTGAATACTCAGGACTGAATACTTTCTCCGTTTAGTAGCTGATCAATAATTAATCTACCCAACATGTAGATACCCTGTAAACAGTTCTAAGCTTCGATATATGCACATATAATGAAGCTCTTCTTCTGCTATTAGCTCAGAATACTTTATACGCTTAGTACCTGATTGTTAAGTTAACTGCCGTACTAGTAGATACTCTGTAAACTGCTCTGAGCTTCGATATTTTTACATCTGACGCAGTGTTTGTTCTTCGACAACTCTAAATACTTTCTGCATTTATCAGCTGATGACTTAGTAAATTGCCTAACTAAAATATACCCTGTACACTATTTTTCCCTCATATGAGCTTGCAGTTGCAACGTTGTACATCTCTGAAATTTTCACAATATCTGTGCGATTGTTAAGAAACAGAATATGAGATACCCTAGTTTATTTGCAGCGCTGCAAAAGAATACAATAATTAACTCTCAGTTTAACCAGCCGTTTTCATAATTACAGGGTGTAAAAGTAAACCAAATCATAATTTCTTTTTAAAATTTTAAAGAAACTTTTAAAGCAGAATAAATAAAGGACTTTTCAGAATATCAAACATTAATAAATTAAGAAAAATATTAAATGCAAATCAAAAGTTTTAACTTACATTTAGATTCAATTTAATCATAAAGTTAAAGTTTCTTTTAAGCTTAAGTGCAAGCCTCAATGTGATCGCTAATTGAAGTCTTAGTTTAAAGTAAGGCTTAAGTTTAAGGCTTTACTTTAAGCTTAATATTAACTAGAAATCTGAACTTACTTCTAACTTCAATATAATTCGCAGCTTAAGCTTTAAACTTAAAATAAGTTTGACCCGCAGCTAAATCTGAAGTTTTACTTTAATCTTCCTCAATATAACTTATCTACTTGTCAGCTTTAATTATAGCTCTATAAAATTTAATCAAAAATTTAAATCGTATATTGAAATAAGTTTAAACTGAAGCTTAAGCGTGTAAGCTTTATCTGAAGCTTAATTTTAATCAGCAACTTCAACCAAAAGCTTTATTTTAAACGCAAATTTTAGCTTTCTTTGAAGCTTAATTTTGCATTAATATTAAAACGTTTTTAAATGGAAATTTAAGCCTCTGTTGTAAATTGAAATTAATAAGGAATTAAGTTCAAGTTGGTAAGCTTAAGTATTCCCAAGTATTCCTACGTATTTCTAAGTATCTTAAGTATTCCTTTCTATCGACATATCTCTATCTATGTATGTCTGCCTCACTCCTCAAAGCTAATGCGTTGCCAATGCTTGTGGTTGATTGCCTCCCCACCTTCCTCGCGCCCACACTGCTGCTCTTATTGTATTGGCCACTGTCAGCGTGTGTGTGTGGGAGTGTGTGTGTGTGGGTGTGTGTGTGGATGTGTGTGTTGAGTAGTTCAAATTGTATTTACTGTGTGTGCTTTGCATACTTTGCATACACGCAGCAGCTTTGCGTTTGAAATTAATTTATTTTGCCAAAGCGCGACAAGCAAACCACTCACACTCACACACACACACACATGTATATATATATAAATGTATACATATATATATAGAATTGGCCATTGGCAAAGTGAAAGTGTTGGACGTTTGCTCGCTGTCGCGTCGCTGTTGCAGCGGCGTCGACGTTTGGCGCTCATCTTTGTGCCTTTTGCCTCGAATGTCCGCGCTTTTGGTTGGCTGCCAACTGAACTTTACGCTGTCATCCGGCATGGACATGTGTGTGTGTGTTGTGCGTGTGTGCGTGTGTGTGTGTGTGTGTGTGTGTGGGCGTTATGTGTGTAGTTGCCATGCGGTTAAAAAGGTATCTCAAAGATACTAAATACTTTATGCATGAATGTGCCAAATAGATTTACGAGAAACGAGAAAGCAGCAGCCCCGACTCTGGCCCTGGTCCACTCTCACCCCCTCCCACACTGCTTAAGTGTATGTGCGTGTGTGTAATGTGGTGGTGGCTTACACATACATATCTGTCATGTGTGTGTGTGTATGTATGTGTGTGCGCGTCGATATTAAATTTAAATTGGCGCTTGGATATTTTAGAGTCAGCAATGAAGAAGAAGTGTGGGAGCTTAAAGGAAGAGAGCCAACGATGAAGAGAAGGAGGAAACACAACGGTCACGATGCCTTGCAATTAAGCTTTATGTGTGCTGTGTGTGTGTGCGTGTGTGTAAAATTACATGAACATGGTTAGTTGCCCATTTGCTTTGAATGTATGTATGTATGTATGTATGTATGTATGTATGTATGTATGTGTGTGTGTGTGTGTGTGTGTGTGTGTACGCATGTATGGTATGTATGTGTGCTTATGTAAAGCCTTAAATATTAATAACAGTTACAATTTTTAATGATTAAAAGTTGGCGCATGTGTGCGGCCAATCCCTCTCGAACTTCTGTGTGCGTGTGTGCGTATGTGTATATATGTGTGTGTGTGTGGGTTAGCAAAAGTACAGTTAGACAAATGCCAGTCAAGTTTTGTCAAGTGATGGCCACCAAGTTACCCCCACACCTCCATTACTTCCACACTTCCATTAATATGCTTTGCTTAAATCTGCCTACAAATCAAAGAGAAATCAAAGTTTACAGGGCATCAAGTGCAGTTGCTATACTAAAGAGTTCTTGACTATTTGACTAATTAAAGAGAGAGAAAACAGCAGCAGCAGCAGTGCAATGTTAAGAGCGAACTTCAAAGCGAAAAAAAAAAAACAATTATAATGACGACGCTACGCTAATTGCTGTCTTTACAAATGCAAAGACGCAAGCAGGCAAAACTTAAAGAAATGGCGGCAGCAACGCAACAACAAAGCGCAAGCAGAGCTTAAGCAAAAACAGCGATAACAACAGCAACAATGCAAATGCAAGTGCAAAAACAAATGCAAAAAAAAGCAAATGCACTTGTTGCTTGCGACTTGCCCTTATCATATGCTTTGTTGTTGTTATAGCTGCTTGCTGGATTGAGGGCGGGTTTGTTTACATTTGCTTTGCACAACGGTTGATTCATAAAAACGCCATAAACGTGCAAAAAGACAAACCAAAAAGAAAAACATGAGGAAAATCAAAGCCAAGCTGTAGCCAACATGAGAAGCGCTATAACGGCAAAATTAGAACACACATTAGGGGGCAAAGGGACGTGAAAAACTGAACACATTTTATGGACATACGCATGAGTGTTAGTTTAAGTATGTGTGTGTATGTGTGTAACACACGTGTTGCACATGCAATGCAGTTTGCAAAATGTTCAGACTGCGCACAGCAATAACAACAACAAAAAAAGCAGATGAAAATACAATGTAAGTACTGCAGATTAGACACGCACAACGGGCGCAACAGCAGCAGGCCAAGCAGTTGATAGACTGCGACTGCGACGCCGACGATGACGGCGACGGCGACGACGACAGCGCTGCACATTTTATTTGCCAGCCATTTTACAACCCTCGCTCAACTCACACTCACTCGCTCGTTCGAGCTCACTCTCTCTCCCTCTCTTGCTTTTGTCTGCTTGCATTGCTCATTTGACAGTTGTTGTTGTCGCAGTCGACGCTGTTGCTCTCACTGACGTTTCATTGCCATTTTGTTGCAGTTGGCGCGCAATGCGTTGGCATGTTTAACAATGTCTATGTGTGTGTGTGTCTGTGTTTGTGTGTGCTCATGTGTGGCTGTTGCATTGTTTGCATTTCAAATTGAATTCCTTTAAAATTCAATTCCTGCCCCTGTCTGTGTGCGTTTGCGTGCCTGCCTGTGTGTGTGTGTATGCATGTTTGCGTGCATGTGTTGGCATTTTTGTGCGTTGTGCATCTGCTGTTTTTTCTGTCTTTCTGTTTTGTTATTTTTCCCATTGCTTTTGCGTGCTGTTGTTTTTGTTGCTGTTGCTGCCGACGTGCATTTTTCAATTATGATTGAGCAGCATTTGTCGTTCGTTTCGTTGTTTTGGTTTGGCTTAGTTCTTTTCATAAATATATTTATGTGTGTGTGTGTGTGTGTTTATGAGTTTTTCTCGCTTTTCACGCATGCTTGTTCTTTTGCTTGCGTTTCTCTGCTTTTCTAGTTTTGGCTTCTGTGCGCTTCATATTTAAACGAAGAAAAAACCAAACAATAATACCACAACTAAAATCATAGCAAAATCTCTAGAAATATACATATATAAATATATATATGTTTACAGTATACCATATAGTTTACCTATGCAAATGTGAGACAGACGAAGCCCCGCAGCTTAAAGAAGTGTTAAGAAAACAAACGCAAAGAAAATAAGCAGAAGAAGAAGAATTAAAATACTGAAACCAAGGCGAGATTGTGCAAACAACCAACAACAAGTTATACACTGAGCGAAATAATAACAGCATTATATACACTTGTACATACATAAATAATAATAATAAAAAGACTTTTTATTCACCTACTTGTGTTGCATAGTTTTTCTGCGCCTTTCAGCTTTAGCATCATCGCACTTTTTCCCCTCTACGTTTCACACACTTCTTGTCACATGAATTTTCGCTGTGTAATCGACAATTGTTGTCGTGTGAAGAGCAAATAGATCTTACATGAGATGTTCAGCACATAGAAAACACACTAAACACATGCAGATGTAAACATACATATCGCATATACTATTTATATATATATATATGTATATGTATAGACAAAAAACATGCGAAGTTTCACTTGAACAAATTTAAAAAAATTACACGCAGAACAAACGTCACAAACACTCACGTGGACAACTCGCGGTACTGTCATGCAAAGCAAACCCTGCTTAAAGCTTTTGATCGGCAGCTGAGAGCTTTCCATCTCCACTAGGAATATCAGTTGAGAGCTTTCCATCTCCACTAGTAATATCAGCCGTGAGCTTTATAAAGAGGAGTCGCCTTTGAAATTCTAACACAATCAAGCAGAGAGCATATATAAGAGAGACGATCTAAGAGTTTCATCATGCACTGTTATACCTATATTAATGTAAGAGAATTGACCTAATATCCGCAAAAGGCTGCAAAGCGACAAAGCGACAAGGCGACATACGGCAACAATGTGACGAACCCCAAAACTGCGCTTATTCATTATGTATGTATGTACATATTTACACATGCATACATACATACAACTCTGACTCTGCCCCAAAGTCAACATCAAAATGCCAACACCAACAATAATAATAAAAATTAAAAAAAAAGAAGCCGAAGAAGAAGAAAAAATAACACATACAGGCAGCGCAAACTTCAAGCCGGCTTTAGCAAAAAAAGAAAAAATAAATAAAATAAAAATAAAAGAAAATAAAACAACAAACAGGCGCAGGCGTAGAGAAACCACAACAAACGGCGCAGTCGCGTCGCCGCAACGCTATACGCTCTTTCACAAGGTGGCGGCGGGAATGGCGGTGGTAAGGGCATGACTTTGGCCCTGAGCCATGCGAGTGTGTGACTCACTGCTGGAGAGGGGGCAATATGCTGCGACAACAACGCCAGCGGCGGCGCCAACAGCATACTCTCATATGAGAGTGGCGCTCGCATTACATAAGCCGAAGTTGAAGTCGCAGCCGAAGTCATAGTAGAAGTCAAAGTCGAAGCCGAAGACAGTAAGCGCAGATAACGAAGTCCAAAAAATAACGAAGTTTTTAACTGAAGCTGTGTCAGAGGCGAAGACGCAGACGCAGCCGCAGACTGCGGTGTCGGCTTAAACTTTTGTTTGTTCTCACACCCGCGAGCGCTCTTACACTCTCTCTCTCTCTCTCTTTGCCTCTCTTTGCTGTCTGTGCGCACTCTCACGTAATTAAAAAGTAACGGCGCTGACTATGACAGCTGTACGCGCTCAATTAAAAAGTCATTAGCTGACACACATACAGATGCATACACACGCACACACACGCATATGCAGTCGGTAAGATAGTAAACTAAAGAAGAGATGGACACTGGACACGCATTAAGGACTTGCAATCGTACGCTGTGATTGACGCTGACACGCAAAGACCTCTACCGACGTCATACACACACACACACACACAGACACACGCACCTTGTAATTAGATTTGAGTTAGGCGACGTCGACTGCACTGTCGGTGGGTAGTGTCTACCTGCGACGGCAACGGCAACGGCGACCATAACTGCGCACTCGCAACTGTTGCGTGTCATAAATGCGCCATAAAACTGCCTAATCCCGCTGCACACTTGAGCCGGCTGCAGCATCAGCTGTCTTAAGATCAAAACTACCTCCCTCTCCCCCTTGGCCTGTCTTATCTTCACGCCACCACACCAGGCAGCTTTTAATCTCTGTTCGAGTTGTTGTTGCTGCTATTGCTGTTGCTGTTGCTGTTATTTTTCCTTTATTCATTCTTCTTCTATTTCTTATTCTTGCTTGCTGCTCCTTGGCCTTGTCTTGCACGATATCCACATGCTCGAACTTGTACATACAGTATATACAGTGAACACTCCTTAAGTGTGACAACATTATGAATTCCTTATGAAATTTTGCAAAAATTCAAATAAAGGAATTTCGTTTTTTTAAGATATTTTTATTTTTTTTTAATTTTGTTTTATTTTAGAAGGTATTTTATTTATAGAAAATTGAGAATTAATGTTTAAAAATAATTAATTAATATAAAGATTAAGTTACAAAAAAAAACTAAAAGATATTAGTTATAGATGAGCTCAAAAAACTGTTGAATATTCTTAAGAGAATACAGTGAGCACAGTTTACGAAGAACGACACTTAAAGTACAATTTTCAAATTGTTAAAAAATAAAATAAATTAAATTTGTTTATTTGTACATTAAATAAATAGAGAAATTTAATAAATGCAAAAGTATTTTATATTTAAAGAACTTGAGAATCGCGAATAAAACAACTGTAAATACGAATAGATGCGATAGATAACCTAAAATAAAAACAAGGCAACATTTGAAAACATAACAGTTTAATTGCAATTTCTATTTACAAATTTTAAATTTAAGTGCAAAAAGTTGTAAAAAGTATTAAAAATGTTAAATAATTTTGAAATAGCTGCAGGTACAATCGAAATCCTTAGAGTTGCTTATAATCTCTGCTCACTGTACATGCACACACACACTCACAAGCGCACGCACAGCGAGCGAGCGAGAGGGTAAGGGTAAGAAGAGGGAGAGGAGAGGGAGAGAAAGAGATTTTTTAAGCTTGCTAACCGTTTTGTGCCCATACTTCTGCCTGCCTCTTGCGACGTCTTCGGCGTCGTCTTCTTTATTGTTTTATTGTCAGTTTAGGGATTTGACAATTTGCTTGCTGATTTTTTATGACAATCATGTATGTAAATTTTCGGCGTCGCTTCTCCCTCTCTCTATCCATCTCGCTCGCTCGCTCTCACTCTCTCTTACACACTGTCGCTGTCTCTGTCGCTTTCAACTCTTCCTCAAGGCCCCCGCATAAAATGTACGCAACGTTGTGTGTCCATGTGGATCTATATGTATATGTATTTGTGTATCTGTAGTTGTAGTTGTAGCTGTTGTTGTAGCTGTGGTTGTAGTTGTAGTTGTAGCTGTATCTCTGTATCTGTATCTCAGCGCCATTAGCTCTGATTTTTAAATACTTTTGGGCATTCATTCATTCCCAACTTTAACTCCAGCTCCAAAGCCCTTCATACACCTATTTTGAGTTAATCGCCTTGTTGTGTTGTCATATTTTCTGCATTTTTTTTATGATTATGTTGAGTTTATTAATTTTAAAGCGTTCACAAGTTTTATGAGACCAGAGACGCCTTGTTGCCTCAAAATGGCAACAACAACTAAACTGCTAAATATTCAACTTCAACTAAAACCGAAACAAAAACTGAAACAAAAGCAAAAGCAAAAGCAAAAACTAGGCTAGTAGTGTGAGGTGAATGTGTGATTCTTACTGCGATATGAGTCTGGAGTGGCTGTGACTCAAGCTGGCTAATAGAGCTGGAATGTGGCCTAATAATGGGCGACCAATCAAGCCAACTTAATCATGCTAAAGATTCCACAATGAAACAGCTGTTGGATTTACTTTGTTTTTTCTTAACAAAACAATGAATATCGAATCATTTTACAAACTACATGTAATTTGTTGCACTACCCTAGCTGTTCTACCAACCCACGTTGCAATAGCTCTTAACGTTTCTTCGTTTATAAAGCAGAAGTCCGAGTATCGAATCATACTGCAATAGTTAAGGCTTGCAAGACAAAGCTAATACAATTTGTTGCAGTTCCTAGCTGCTCTACGATTAACTTTTTGGCATTTCTTCGCTTACATAGTGGGAACCCATGTATCGAATCAAATTACAATCGTAATGTCCTTCAAGACGAAATTAAAACAGTTTATTGCAGTTTCCTAGCTATTCTACGAGCCGAGTTACAATAGCTCTAGAGATATGTTTTTATCGTTTCTTTGCTTTTGTAGTACGAACCGAAGTATCGAATCATACCACAATAATCAGGACATTCAGGCTAAACGTAAAGCAATTATTCACATTTCGCTATCTATTCTATTAGCCGAGTTACAATAGTTAGGCTCCAACAAGTTACCCTTGCTCATAAGTAGGAGTTCTTTCATTTTAACACTAAAAATTTTTTTTATACATAAAAGTTGAAGTAAATAAATAATCAAAAGCAGAAAGCAAATGAAATGCAAAAACGAAAAAGAACAAAAACAAAAACAATGCAAAAGCAAAAACAAATGCAGTAATAGAAAGAGACAGCTTAAGCGGCAGTGACAGCGACAGCGACGGCAACGGCAACGGCGACAGCGACGTCAGCGAAAACACAAAACGCACACAGCACATAAACTCAGACGCTGCCGTCGCCACTGTATATACAACACACATACACATAAGCACAATGGCAGCGACAGCGACGCTAGCAGCAACCACTGTGCGGCTGCTGCTGCTATGCTCGCACATGTGTGCGTTTGCGTGTGTGTGTGTGTTTAGCTGCTGCTGCTACCCGCGCTGTCGCAGCCGCTGTCGATGTCGCTGCTGCTGCTGCTGCCAGAATGCCGCATGCACGTCGGTCATTTGTATTTGGAAACACAATTCCGTTCCGTCATTTGTATTTGGAACGCCGTAGCAGAAAGAAGGACACGAGCGAATAAGCGACGAAGCGTGCGAACGACGGAGTGGAGCGGCTATTTTAGCTTTTAGCGCCCTTTTTTGTTTAATTTTCTTTGTATAAAACTAAAAAAAAAATCAACAACAACAACATACGGCAAAAAATCAACAACAAATTTTTGGCAACATTTTCGGCAAAAAAAAACAAAAGAAATACAAAAACTATTTTTCGGACTAAAACAAACAAAATAAAAACAAAAAAAGAAAGGAAAAAACATTTCAAGTTTTAAATATAATTAACGCGTTTTGTATTGTTTTCTATTGTGTTCGTAAACATTTTTTTTTCTGTTATTAAACCCAAAACCGACTAAAGAATCGAAGAAGTGATCGTGGTGTTAAACAAAAATGTAATGTAACCAAAAAGAAAATGAAGAGAGAATAAACGTACAAGAAGTTAAAAGGAAACGGTCAAAAAACTTACCGGCGAACAGCAGGCGAAAGCGAAACGAAATTATTTCGCGCTCGCAAAATCAAAATTCGAAATTCAAATAAAAAAAGAAGAAAAATCAAAGTTTAAACAACAAAAAGTCAACAGTTCTTCAAGTTCCTCGTTTCGGTATTTTTTTATGTTATTATTCTTCAGTTGTTTTGTGTTCGGTGAAGAAGAAGAAGAATAAGTAGAAGAAGCAGAGAAGTCGAACGTTAGCATCAAGCCGCAAAATATATATTAAACTGCACAAAGCGAAGGCGCAGAAAAGTAAGCAAAAGAAACAACAATAACAACAACACCAACAACAGCAATGACGACGATGGCGATCGATTGAAACATTGATTGATCATCAACAACATCATCATCATCATCGTCATAATTATGCTGTATAGTAATTGCTCTTTTTTTTTGCCTGCTTGTATGTGTTTGTGTGAGAGTGTGTGAATGCAAAACTATGAACAAGCGCAAAATATAAGAAAACAGTGTAAAAGCAGCGCGGCAGCAGAAGCAGCGACAGCAGCAGCAGCAACAGCAGTAGCGAATGCAGCTGCATAACATCCCTGTAATTACTAGCTGTTCAGCACGCTAGTTGCATTTGTTGCGTATTTATTTTTAAAACTTTTTTTTCTCACATTTATTTAACAAAAACAATCAGTGTAACTAAAGTGCTGAGAGCAAAAGCTGCCACTTCGACTACAAGCGCTGCTGCTGCCGCTCTTTGATCAGCAAGCGTACGTTTTTTTTATTTTCTCTTTCTGTGTGCAATTTTGAACTAAATAGAAGGAAGAGAGACCAAAGCAGTGCAAGCAAAAACAAAAGAGCTGCACCGTTAGCTAATAACTAAAAGCAGTGTGTGCGTGTGTAAATGTGTTAATGTAAAACTATAAATTGAAATTGAAATTAATTAATAAATTAAACAAATTAATATATTTGCAGTACAAATACGAAAAACAAAAAACAAAGAATAACCAAATACAATACAACAACAACAACAAAAACGAGCGGGCAAAGCAGCCAACGAATAAACACAAGGAACAACAACTAAGACTACAACAAAATAGTAAAGCAGTTTAAGTTGAAGAGGAAGCAGTACAGAAAGCAGCAGCTGCAGCAGCAACAAAAACTGCGCGCCAAAGCAACAACAGCAAGAACAGCAACAAGAACAGCAAGTAAAAGAAGTTCAGCAACAACAAAAGCAACGAGCCACATGAGCAGCAGCGTGACGCCGACGCAGACGCAAACGTCGACGACTTATGTGACGTTATATGGCGAGCATAAAAAGTGAAATGCCGCCACTGCATGCGGCAGAGGCGCTTGCCTCAAGCAGCAGTGCCACTGACAGCGGCGGCGGCGGCAGCAGCGGCGGCGGTGGTGGTGCTGGTACTGGCGCTGCTGGTGGAGGTGGTGCAACTGGAGGTGGAGCTGCTGGCACAGCAGCAACAACAGCAACATCAGCAGCAGCAGCAGCCGCTGTGACAGCAACAACAGTTGCTGCTGCTGGCTCAGGCTCGGGCTCTGCACCGGCAACGCCAAATGCGAATGCAACAATCAGTGCCGCTGCCGACTCCAGTGATAATCAGCCGGGCACACCGCAACCAACAACACAACAGCAGCAACAGCAGCAACAGCAGCAACAGCAAACACAACAGCAACAATCGCTAATGTCGACCGATGCACAACAGCAACAACAACAGCAGCAGCAGCAGCAACAACAGCAACAGGCTGCTGGCATCACACATCAACCGTATGCAACACACCACATGTACGCGACCAGCGCACAGCAGCAGCAGCAGCAACAGCAACCACAGCAGCAACTCTATGGCAGCCTCTATGCCAGCGACATGCAGCAACAGAGCTACGCTGCCAGCAGCTACATCAACAGCTATGAGCAATTCTATCAGCAGCAGCAGCAGCAACAGCAGCAACAGAGTGCCGCCGACTATGGCAGCGCCTATGGGGACTACAGTAAGGCCTCCGGGGTGCGCTATCATCCGTACTTGCAGCAGCCGACATCAGTGTTGCCCTCATCGGCAGCAGCAGCAGCGGCAGCAGTTGCCGCCGTCGATGAGTCAACGGCAGCAACCGTTGCGGCGGTCAGCACATCAACAGCAGCGGCAGCAATGAGTCCACGTGTGGTAAGCAGCAGCAGTCCCACCTCAACCTCATCGCACTTGCAACTGGGCAGCGCCGCACAGACACCGAGCTCCCCCGGGGCCAGCGGTGCCGGTTGCAAGTTGCAGTGCAAAAAATGCGGCATTCTCACCACCAACGAGTCCGAGTTGCAAGAACACATTGCCAATGTGCACGGCGAGTCGCCGTACGGCAGCAGCGGCTACGCAAGCTCCCCCTACATCAAGGAGGAGATGCCGACGCCAACAGCCGTTGCTGTCGCCGCGGCAGCAGCCAGCGGCGATCTGCTCGACTTGGACTCCCAGAAGATGGTCTACCATCAGCAGATGTTGCAGCAACAGCAGCAACAGCAGCAGCAGCAGCAACACGAAGCGGTGGTTGTCGGTCACTTGCCACTGGCACTGCCACCCGATCCGTTGCACTCGATGCAGTCGATGCAGCAGCGTGCACTGCACAGCTGGGAGCAGCCACAGCAGTTGTCGTCCACCGAGGGCCTGCCACCGTACATGCAACCACTGGTGGATAAGTCCCCCTACTCGTACTCCCCCAAGCAGTCGCCGTATCACCAGGCGAGCATCAAGCAGGAGTACGCAATGATCAAGTCGGAGTACGCGGACTCCCAGCACTATGTGGACAAGTCGTTTGATCCGACGGCAGCGGAGGTGACTGGTGCCCAGATGGCCACCAGTCCGGCGGAGTTCCCCAGCACCACAACGGGCCCAGGCCAGGATAATGGTGGTGCCGCCCCATATCGGGGCTTCGAGCCGCCAAGCTCCAGTTCCGTGTTGCCGGCGAACAGCCTAACCGCCAAGGCGGCCACATGGAAGTCGAATGAGGCGCGTCGCCCGAAGACCTACAATTGCACCGCCTGCAACAAGTGGTTCACCAGCTCGGGCCACCTCAAGCGGCACTACAACACCACGCTGCACAAGAATGCGGTCAAGTCAAGCGGTCAACCCGATCCTGCCACATTGCCAATCTCGGCGCATCATCATCCCTCGCGGGATCCCGTGACGAAGACAAGTCGTCGTGGCAATGCCGCTGCAGCAGCAGCCGCGGCAGCCGCCGCAGCGGCAGCAACAGCAGCTGCGGCAGCGGCGGCGGCGGCAGCAGCACAAGAGACGCCAGTGCCGCCACCAGAGCCGCCAAGAAGTCCGCCCGATTATGGTGGTGGCGGTGGTTGTGGTGCGACGGGCGTGCAGGTGGGAGCCGCCATGTCGCAGTATTCGGCATCGCCGTCACCCACCACAGCTCAGCAGCAGCAGCATTTGCTTGCCACAAACGGTTATGCCACCAATGGGCATGGCCACGCCCACTATCACGGCTACAACATGCAGCAGCAGCAGCAGCAGCAGCAACAAGTGCAATCGACGACAAACGCTTCGCCACAGCATGCTAACAACAACAACAACAACAGCAATCACAGCAGCAATCACAGCAGCAGCAACAACTCGACAACCGTTTTGAACGGTCACCCAAACGGGCTAGCAGGTCCCTCCGCCCCAATCAACAACAACAACAACAACAACAACATCACACAAATGCCGTCCTCCCAAATGAGGGGCCTGCTGAACAAAACAACAATCAACAACACACGAACAACAACACCCACACCCACAGCCACAACCACAGCCACAGTCACAGCCACAGCCACAACAGCAACCACAACAGCCACAGCCACAGCAACACCACAACAAGTCACAGTCATAGCTATAAAGAGCGAACTAATGGAGGACAGCAACAACTCAACAATGGAACAGCAACAGCAACAGCTGCAGCAGCAGCAGCAGCAGCAGTTGGAGCTGGAAGTGGAGGAGCAGGAATTGCAGCAATTGGAGGAGCAGCAGCAGCAGCAGGAGGAGCAGGAGCAGCGCGTCTTGCTGGCAGCAGCAGCACATCACCAGGAGCAACATCAGCAGCAGCAGCAGCAGCAGCTGCAGCAGCAGCAGCAGCAGCAACAGGTCAGCTATCTGCTATCATCGCGCCCATATCACAGCAACAGCACGCACAGCAGCAACAGCACGCACAGCAGCAACAGCAACTCGCCCCTTACTATTTACCACCACCACCAACAGCAGCAACAGCAGCAACAGCTGTTGCCGCTGCCGCAGCAGCAGCTGCAACAGGCAATGGATTTCTCGCGCACCCCTCCGCCGCTGTTGCCGCCGCTGCCTATGGGAGCGCTGCTGCCGCCTATGGCAATGGACTACAACATGCTGGCTTTGGATATGCAACAGCAGCACAGCAGTATGCTGCAGTGCAGCAGCATCAGCACGCAGCAGCAGCAGCCGGTTATTACCACCACCACCATCACCACCAATCAGCAGCAGCAGCAGCCGCCGCCGCCGCAGCAGCCGCAGCAGCAGCAGCACCACCACCACCACCACCACCACATATCGGACATCCACACGCAGCACACGCAGCACACCAATATGGACATGGAATGCACCACTATGCAACAGCAGCAGCAGCCGCAGCAGCAGTTGCCGGTGGTGCAACATTATCTGGAGCAACAGCAGCTGTCGCCGCAGCAGCAGCAGCAACTGTTGCTGGCAGCGGCAGCGGTGGACAACAGCAGCAATCACAGTATAGCCAGCAGCAGCAGCAATACGGCCAGCAGCAGCATCACCAGCAGCAATCACAGCAGCAACAACAACAGCAGCAACAACAGCAGCTCCAACAACAACAGCAGCAACAGCAGCAGCAGCAGCAACATCATCAGCAGCACGCGCACACCAACGCCGCCGCAGCAGCAGCCGCAGCAGCCGCACATCACCACCATCACCACCACCACCACAGCGCCGCAGCTGCTGCCGCTGCAGCTGCAGCCGCCGCCGCTGCCGCCGCACATCATCACCAGCAGCAGCAGCAGCAGCAACAACAGCAGCAGCAACAACAACAACAGCAGCAGCAGCAACAGCAACAACATCATCAGCAGCAGCAACAGCAACAGCAGCATCAGCAGCATCAACTCCACCAGCAGCAACATCAGCAACATCAACACCCTGCCATGCTACCAGCAACTGCCGCCGGTGCTGGAGCACACAATGAGCTATCACACTATTATTGGTAACGAGGCTGGCTACGATACGGCCTATACGAGTGATGGCCAGATCTTGCAACTGATGCCTGCCTCGCTCTTTGCCCCATACGCTCCACTCTCCCCTATTCGGTGGCAGCGCAACGTTCGCCGCAGGAGGGTGACTTGCCGCCGGTGCATACGTTGACAACGGCATTGCATGCGCAGCAGGAGGCGCAGCAGCAGCAGGCGATGCCGACAACGACAACATTAACGCTCCTGGCCACGCCCACACCGTATTCGCCCACCGTGAGCAGTTCACGCGCAACGCCAGCGCTGGAGATGGACATGGCCACGCTAATAGCACAGCAGCAACATCAGCAGCAGCAGCAGCAGCATGAGTATGAGCTGGAGCAGCAATATCAGTTGCAACAGCAGCAACATCAACTCGAGCAGCAGCAGCAACAGCTCGAAATGCAACAACAGCAGCAGCAGCAACTCGAAATGCAACAGCAGCAACAACAGCAGCAGCAGCAGCAGCAGCAACAACATCAGCAATTGCAACAACAAACTGTCGCCGTGTTGCCGAAGAAGCGACGCAACGCCACTGCGGCAGCAACATCGACCACAAGCGGCGCCCAGCAGCCGCCAAGCAAGCGACGTCGCTACAGCAGCATTGGCTCCACATCGCCGCACTCGACGACACTGCCATCGGGGCGGATCAAGTGCTTGGAGTGCGACAAGGAGTTCACCAAGAACTGTTACTTAACGCAGCACAACAAGAGCTTTCACTCGGGTGAGTATCCATTCCGTTGCCAAAAGTGTGGCAAGCGTTTCCAGAGCGAGGATGTCTATACCACACATTTGGGGCGACACCGCACCCAGGACAAGCCGCACAAGTGCGAGCTATGCCCCAAGCAATTCCATCACAAGACCGATCTGAGGCGACACGTGGAGGCAATCCACACCGGGTTGAAGCAACACATGTGTGATATCTGTGAGAAGGGTTTCTGTCGCAAGGATCACTTGCGCAAACACCTCGAGACCCACAATCGTCCACGTGTCGTTGGCAAAAAGGCCGCAGCGGCAGCGGCAGCAGCAGCAGCAGCCGCCGCCGCCGCAGCAGCCAACTCAGCAGCAACAGCAGCAGCAACAGCAACAGCAGCAGCAGCTACAACAGCAACTGTTGCTGCTGGCATTAAGACGGCATTTCGTTTGGCTGACGCCAAAGCAGCCAGAGTTTTGTCCGCCTTGAAGCACGACACAGTGGCAGCCGATGACGATAGTTTGCTAGACGACGACGATGACGATGACGATGATGAGCGACAGCAGCAGCAGCAGCAGCAGCAACAGCAGCAGCGGCAACACCAACTGCTGCTCGGCGGTGATCATCATCTGATTAAAAACGAATTTGTTGAGATTAAGCATGAATATGAGGAAGAGTTTACCGAGGAATTTCATATTATCGAAAAGGATATCGAAATGTATTGAGCCAGCAAGCAAAACTACATTTTGCCGTGGGTAGGGAGGGAGGGAGGGGGGGGGGGGTATCATAGGTGATAGGGACTATGGGGTGTAGTTGTTAGGTGCTAGGGACTAGAAACTAGGGACTAGAGTATAGTTCTAGGCTTGCTTCAAGGGGGCTGCTGTGTGTGTTCTCAAAGGCGCAATGCTTTGCCTTCTCCCTGCCTCCTCCTCCCCCCTCCCCATCCCATGCCATTCGCCAAAAAAAAGGGGCACAAAGATCCTCAGTTGCATCTTGCGCCTTTTTTCTTCAACTTCTTCTTAACTCACAAAAAAAAACAAAAACAAAAAAAACGCATTTTTATTGCGCTGCTTGCAATAAATTGTTGTTTTTACAAACTTTGAATTTCTCTTAAATATATATATATTTTTTTTAAATAATATTACTTGTAAATGTTGTCGACACACAAAGCGTGCCGCCTTTGAAGACACGCCCACGCAGCACAGCTGTAATTAACACAGATTTTGCCATAATTAACAAAAGAAAAAACACAAAAACACAAAAACAAATAATTTACAAAAAGTTTTTTGTTCAAAATTCCTAATTGTTGTAGCAGCAAATTTAATTTAAATTGTATGTAATTTAATTGTAATTATAATTATAATTTTAATATTAATATTAATTTTAATTTTAATTAATTTTGTATTATTTGTAATTTGTAATGAATTTAATTTTTTTTTTTTTTTTTTTTATAATTTTAATTGTAATTGTAATTGTTGTAAGGGCCGCGCATACCTCAAGCACAAAGCAAGTAGTGAAGAAAGAGAAGCAAAGAAATATGTTAAATAAAAAGAAAACGCTTAAAATATATACACACACTCACACACACACACACACACACATGTAATCAGGGCAAATCACAAAAATAGCACATTTTAGTTGATTTTTGTTTTAATTGTATTAATTATGAATTTTAATTTCATTTTTCTTTTATTTTATTATTTTCTTTTTTTTTTTTTTTGTATAAATATGTTTAACTTTTGTTGTTGTTGTTTCTACAAAAAACCATGTAAACAAATGCCATATAAATAATTATGTAAACTAACTAAAACATAAACAAAACGAAAACAAAAACAAACAGCAACGCAATGCCAATTGATATATAGTTTATATAAATATATATATATATATTATATTACACTAGCCTACAAAACGCCAAATTGTCCAGCAACAAAACACAAAACGAAATGAAAATAAATCAGGGATATTTTACAATTATATAATTATGGCATGTATATCTATATATATATATATAAAACTATATATTATAATCAAAGTTTATATATATAAATATACATGAGTATGATTTTATATGCATATATATATACACATATATATATACTTATATATATATATATATATGTATATATATATTAATTAATTTATTATGTTTAATTTTTAATTTATACAAAACTTAAAAACAAAACACACACACTTTTAAGCCAACTGTAATTATTTAACTTTAATTTCCTTTAATTTTTATGCTCTCTATATATACACATACATTTTTTTTAATTATAATAAAAATCTTATATATATATATACAAAATATATAATTATTTTTTTTTGGAATAAAAAATTTGCAACTTTCGAAATACTCAAATCAAAAAAAAAGAAAAAGAAATTCACAACCTTTCGTATTAGCTTTTATTTGATTTTAAATTTTTTTAACTATATTTACTTGAATTTGTTAAACTATGTTTTTGTCTCCCTAAGCGAAGATAGTAGCACTATACACAACTAGAGATATAGTTCTAGTTCCCTCTATATACATATATATATATATATATATATATATTGATAATTCTTATTGCTCATTATTTTTTTGTGTAACTAGCGCAACAAATTTTTTAACTATATATATATTTAGCTATATATCTAGACGATAACTCTCAACCCAATACACAAAACAAAACAAAGACAGAAAAAAAAGCGAAAAACAAAAGAAAAAAGAAAAAAAAAACAAAAAATAGCAGGGAAACACGACTATGACAAAAAAAGGCAAAAATAAATTATTGAAAATGTTTCAAACCAAAAAAAAAACAACAAATATTTTTTTATTTTTCTTTTCATTTATTTGCTATTATTTATTATTATTTTTTACAGTTTTGTACACACAGACAGCAGAGATACACTACAAATGGGCTTGCTTCGAGTTTCTATTTAATTTAATTTAATTTAATTTCCGCGTCTCAATTGCAATTTGCTTTGTCTGCTGCTTGCAACATCGACGAGACATGAGCAGCGCTGCTTTGGTTGGCAGTGGAAGCGCATTCGGTGTTCGTTTCGTTTTACATTGGCAAACGAGTTGATTTCACGTTAATTTTGTTAATTATTTTTGTTGAAATTGATGTGTAAAGTTTGTTGCGGCTGCTAGTTCCAGAGAAATTACGTGCGTGTGTTTAAATATATATATATATATATATATATTTCTTCTTTACGTATTTCGCTTGTTGTTGTCTTTGTTGTTGTTGTTTTCGTTGCCGTTGTTGCTGTTGTTGTTGTCTTAAGCGCAACTCTCGAGAGTTGAGAGGCCACAAAACGAAACTCGGCGACAAGACGAAGGCGAATTTTAGCAACGCAAAGAAAGACACAACAACATTATGTACATACAGCTGCCACACACACACACACACACTGGCACACACACATATATATACATATGTGCATATGCGTATTTGTATTTATGTATCTACATAAGCAAAGCAATAGCAAGTTCTGTTGCGGTTCCGCTTTCAACGCGATTCGTTTCAGTTTCGCATAGAAAAAGACAATTTTCAATTTTTGGCCTAAATGACAGGATATTATGGCCAAGAAGCTGCCACAGTTTGTTATGATTGAGTTACTTTTGTGATAGTTTCAATAGTCACTAGAGACTTAAGCAGATTGAGATACTTTTAGAGCGGATGAAGATTTGATTGGAGCAGCTATAAACTTGAGATACTTTTGTATCTACTAGTAGTAATGAATTAACAGATTCTAAGCTGCAGTTATTTAGATAAGGAGCCTTAAGACTCGCTTTTGGTTGTTGATTGAGCTAAAGAGCAGATTGAGATACTTTTGCAAACGATTGTGATAGACTTGAAGGCATTATAAGCTTGAGATACTTTTGTGTCTACAAGTAGTAATGAATTAACAGACTCTAAGCTGCAGTTATTTAGATAAGGAGTCTCAAAACTTGTCTCTGTTTGTTGATTGAGCTGAAGAGCAGATTAAAATACTTTTGCAACCGATTGTGATAGACTTGAAGACACTATAAGCTTAAGATACTTTTGTATCTGCAAGTAGTAATGAATTAAAAGACCTGAAGCTGCAGTTATTTAGATAAAAAGACTAAGAAGTCGAATTAGTTAGTTTATTGAGGCAAGGGACAGATTGAGATACTTTTGCAGTCGTTTCGGACAGTCTGCAAGTAGCTATAAGCTTAAGATACTTTTGTATCTACAAATAGTAATGAATTAACAGACTCTAAGATATTAGAGATATTAAGATAAGAAGACTAAGAAGTCGAATTAGTTAGTTTATTGAGCCAGACAACAGATTGAGATACTTTTACAGTCGCTTGTGATCGTCTGAAAGTAACTATAAGCTTAAGATACTTTTGTATCTGCAACTGATAATGCATTAAGCGGCTTTAAAATGCAGATATTTCGACTAGCAAACGCTGCTGCAGATAGCTACAATTATGAGCAGCAAATGGTCGCAGTTGGCAGTTTAGAGTAGTTTAACGTTCGAGATACTTTAGTATCTTTAGTGCTAAACATTAGTTATAGTTATTGATAGTAATAGTGGGTCTCGTGTTGCTGCCTCAGCACATTATGGCGACATTTAAGTGCCCAGCAACAGCAGCAACAGCAGCAACAACAACAAATCATAAGCAAAAGCAAAATATCTTTGTATCTGTGGCTGTAGATGTATCTGGCAAATGCCGAAGACAACAAGCAACAACAAAGCAAAGCAAAGCAAAGCAACATAACACGCACACATGTTCTGCCCTCGGTCCATGTGTGTGTGTGTGTGTGTGTGTGTGTGTGTGTGTGCAGGAACAGCAGTAAATAGCCAAAAAAAGAAGTATATACACACACACTCGCTCACATCTTACGCTGTCAGCAAAGACAAAGTGGAAGAAGAAGCAAACAAAATTGTACACGAAACGAACGAAAAGTGCGCGCTACAGCAAGCGGCAGCCGCAGCCGCAGCCGCAGCAGCAGCAGCAGCAGCGAGTGTATCTCAGAGATACGCAAACGCAAACAACCGACAACCAACAACAACAACAGCAACAGCAACAAAAATACAAAACGAAATAAAAAGACGTTGAAGTTGCGCGCATGCGCAGACGACGATGACGACGACGCAGCAGCAGCGGCAACAACAACAACAGCAACAACAACAACAGCAGCGTCGTCTCTTGGCTATGTCATCATAACATACAACGTCTTTGTCGTTGTCGCTGTCGTTGTTGTCTTTGTCGTTTGTACACTGCGAGAAACACTTTAGATGCTACACAAATCTCAACTGCGGAGAGCAGCTTAGAGTTGAGCTAATTTATTACTACTATTACTACTAATACTACTGATACTGCGAGTAGTACTGCTGCTACTATAGCTACTACTACTACTACTACTTTTACAACTACCACTTCTGTTACTAATAGGGCTACTACTACTATTGCTGCTACTTCTACTACTAGTGCTACTACTACTACTACTACTACTACTACTACTACTACTACTGTTACTTATACTGCTACTACTACTATTACGGCTACTACTATTTCTACTACTACTACTACTACTATTTCTACTACTACTACTACTACTACTACTAATACTACTACTACTACTACAACTACTACTTCTCCTACTACTACTAAAACTGCTACTACTACTGCTGCTACTATTACTGCTACTACTGTTACTACTACTGCTAAAACTGTTACCACTAGTGCGAGTATTACTGCTGCTACTTTTACAACTACCACTTCTGTTACTAATAGGGCTACTACTACTATTGCTGCTACTACTATTACGACTGATACTACTACTACTACTGTTACTTCTACTACTAATGCTACTACTACTACTACTACTACTGTTACTAATAGGGCTACTACTACTATTACGGCTACTACTATTTCTACTACTACTACTACTACTACTACTGTTACTTATACTGCTACTACTACTATTACAGCTACTACTATTTCTACTACTACTACTACTACTACTACTACTACTACTACTACTACTACTACTACTACTATTTCTACTACTACTACTACTACTACTCGTTACTAATAGGGCTACTACTATTATAACTGCTACTACTACAATTACAGCTACTACTATTTCTACTACTACTACTACTACTACTACTACTACTACAATTACAGCTACTACTATTTCTACTACTACTACTACTACTACTACTACTATTTCTACTACTACTCTACTACTACTACTACTACTTCTCCTACTACTACTAATACTACTACTACTAATACTGCTACTACTACTACTACTACTACTACTACTACTACTACTACTACTGCTACTACTACTACTGCTACAACAACTACTACTACTGATACTGCAAGTAGTACTGCTGCTACTGTAGCTACTACTACTACTACTACTACTTTTACAACTACCACTACTGTTACTAAGAGGGCTACTACTACTATTACTGGTACTACTATTACGACTGCTACTTTTACTACTACTACTACTTCTACTACTATTTCTACTACTACTATTACTACTATTCTACTACTGCTACTACTACTACTACTACTACTACTACTACTGCTCTACTAAAACTGCTACTACAACTGCCACTACTATTACTGCTACTACTACTAAAACTGCAACTACTACTATTACTGCTACTTCTTTTAGTACTAATACTGCTGATCCTGCTACTATTTTTACTTTTATTTGTTTCGAATACTACAACTGCTACTAGTCTTAAAGCTACTACTACTTCCACTGGTACTATACTATTATTACTACTATTAATATTACTACTATTATACTACTATTATTCTTAGTATTACATTTATTATTAGTACAGCAAAGACACCATTGCTCTACTGCTTGCACTACTACTACTTTAACTACTGTTACTACTACTACTACTACTTCAGCTGCTATAACTTCAGCTACTACCTTTAGTACTACTACTGCTATTACTACTATTAGAATTACTACTACCAACAGTATCTTTGCTACTGCAACTGTTAGTATTACTATTAATAATTTGACTATAAAAAACGATTACTACTACAAACAGTACTACTACTTCTAATATTATTACTATCATCACTATAGTAGTAATAGTAGTAGTAAGTACTACGATTGCTAATACAACTTCAACAAATTCTACTACTACTCTCATAACTTCTACTAATATTAGTACTATTACAGCTATTATTACTTTCATTTAGTCACCACTACTAAATTTATCAGCTTCAATACCACTACTACTATTTCTACTACTGCTACTACAACGAGCAACTACAACGATTGCAGACAATCTACTAACAATCTACTACAACTGCTACAGTCAAACCCTCTACAGTTAATGTACTCAGATCCACAAGTACAGTGAGTTCATGATATAGAATCAACTTCATAGACAACTCATTCTACAAACATCATTCTCTCATTAAAGAAGTTAAGCATAGAGCAGTTAAAGCAGCATAAAATTGAGAGTTTAGCGAGGCAGAAACAGTTATAGATAACACTGATTGAGGCTAGAGAATAGAGAATAGAGATAAGTTGGAAGTTAATGCTGATGATAAGAGCAACATTAATGATTATAAGAATATTATAATATATTATTATAAATAGTTATATTATTATATAAATAGTTAAGCAACGATCTTAAGCTGATCAAGCAGCTTTAGCTTGTTGTTTGTGGTTTGTTTGTCTCAGATTGTGAACGTTTTTCGTTCAGTGTAAATGTATCTGTGAATTTCTACTTGCTGCTGACGCTGCTTCTGCCCTTTGGCTGTATGTGGTTGTTGTTCGTGTTGTTGTTGTTGGTGTTCTTCTTCGTGTTGTTGTTGCCGCTGCTGCCGCGTTTGTTCTCGCTGTGCGTTTTTCTTACGCGGTTTGTTTGTTGAACATAAAACTGGTTTCCTGTACATATGCTCATCCAGCAACAACAACAACAACAACAACAAGAACAACAACACGAACAACACTAGCAACAACAACCATCTGTAATTTTAATTTTTCGGCAAGGCAGAGATTTCGATCAACGACGACGACGTCGCTGCCCAGGTAGAAATTGTGTACCTTTGTATTGTTTGCTTACTCTTCACGTACATGAGTGTGTGTGTGAGTGTGTGTGTGTGTGTGTATCTTGTAGATACCTTGAAGACAGTAGGCACACACACACACACACACACACGCACACACATTGCGCTCTTTCTTTCATTGTCGCTTGTGTGCGTAATCCTTGCTGCCTTTTCCATGCTGCTTCGCATGTCTGCTACTTAAGTGTGTGCGTGTGTGAGTGTGTGTGTGTCTTATTGTGGCAACAACAACATTAGCCATGTTACCATGATTCATAGTTGCTGCAGACCCTCTTATATACCACACTATGTATATCTGTATATTTGCTGCTCCTTTTACCACCGCACGAAAAACGCAGCACAAAAAGGAGACTGATACTCAAAATCGGGAGAAGCAGTGAAATGCCAAACAAAGAAGACGTCGTAGAAGACCAGAAGTGGCAGAAGAACAGGCAAAGCGAAATGAGGGAGAAGCAAAAAAAAAAAAAGAAGAAGAAGAAGAAGAAGAAGAAGAAGTATATGTGAGCACAGACAATAGTTGTGTTCGCTTTTGTCTTTTGCTTTTGTATCTTGTAGCGCACATCTTTGTATCTGAGTGTGTGTGTGCGTGTGTGTGTGTGTGTGTGTGTGTGTGTGTGTGTGTGTGTGTGTGTGTGTGTGTGTGTTCTTATGTGCAAATATCTGTGGCATACATTCTCATAGAACAGCCAAGCAGCCGCCTCAACTGTTTTTCTGTTTTTCAGTTTTTCAGCATTTTTTTTTTTTTTTTTTTTCTGTTTTTGTCTTTCTCATTCTTCATTTGATTCTTTTATTTTTTTTTTTTTTGGCAGCGTTTCTTTTATGATGGATGTGCAAATGGCAGGATCGCTGCCCCAGTTGTGCTCAGCTATAGTTAGAGCCAACAGCACACTCCCCCTCGATTCCACACACCTCCCTCTGCGGCAACTCTAACGCTTAACGCACATGTGTTTGTTGCTCTTACTCTTGCTGAGTTTATTTGAAGTTTATACAGAAATATATATTAAATATATATAGTAGTTTATATAGTTGACATATATATGCTCGTTCAGCATAGCCAACTGAGCTGATAAAGCCATGTGCTGCTCTGCTGTTTGACTGTTGCTTTGCCCTGCTGCGTTTGTTGTCTTAACTCAATCGAACTCAGTCAATGAATGAATGGCAATGAAGTTGCTTTAGTTATACTAACTAGAGGCTTTTAACATCGGTTTACTTTAACATATAGCTGCCATATGCGCGATCGTTTGAAACTATATGCAAAAACTGCTCAAGGGTATCAAATCTGCGGCTTGCCAAGGCAAAACTTTCTTTACTGTTGAGCTGTCTTTGTGTCTGTTTGTCTCTTGCCTTTTGTGCTGCTTCTTGTGGGCCTTTACTTTTATATTTTGCGACCTAACTGTGGTTTGGGCACAGCCAATGAGAGTGAGAGAGAGACAGTGAGACAGCATTAGCAACTGATCCCTATTGCTGCCACATTTCCAAGTTAAAAATATAATTTCCTAAAAACTGTTTAGCAGAAACATTTTTGGGGCCAACTCCTTGACAGCTGACTGTCTAATTGATGTACCCATGTTGGGCCGCACATTACGCACAAATTAGGCTTTTAAAAAGCGAAAGTGAAAATCAAATTCGAAATGAAAATCACAATGAAAATCGAAATGAAAAAGCCTGTAAATCTGTTGGACTGCAGCGCACATTTGACATTTAACACAAAAACTCAATCAAATTGGGCTGCAAAATTACGCTGATGTCAATGCCAAAATGGTACAACTTACCCCCTCCACACCCGCCACACCCCCTGCCGCTGTGCTGTCAACTGTTAGCTAACATTTTCCACGGAAAATTGTTCATTTTCTTTTACGCTCGGTTTCTATTTCTTTTCTGTGTTGTTTTTTTTGTCTTTTAATTACCAAACATTTGACAGCATCCTGATGCTGATATTGTGCTGTCTATTAAATGTAGATACACACACACACACACACGCACATACGCACACACGCAACACTCTTACGCTTATACAGACGTGAACAGTGTTAACCTTTTTGAGGTTGGCTTTTTGAGAAAATCTCGCTTATGTTTGCCGCGCTAGAAAAATCAACCCTCGAAATAGCGTTAGATATTTTTGAATTCATTTTTCTTTTCAATGCCAGAGCAGTAAGAGCTATAACAACCGCAGTAGCGTGGCCGCCATGCTGCTGCTGCTGCTGCATCATCATCATCATCATCATCATCAGTGAGAAGAAGAAGAACAACAACAACATTATCATCATCTTGAGTTTTGTATCTTGAGCATCTGCCAACGCCTGTTCAAGTTGTCTTCTCTTCCTCCCTCTCTCTCTCTCTCTCTCTTTCCTTCTCTAACTCACTCCTTCTCTCTCACTGCCTCTCCCTGTCTCTCTCTCTCTCTTCAGTCTCTTCTCTCATTCCCTTTCTGTGTATTCCCTAATTGTGACTGCGATTGCAAAATAATTTCATTTATAATCCTAAATCTTTTCTTTGCTTTCTGAATACAATTTGCTTTCATTATGCGTATTATTTAGTTTTCACAGTTTCTTCTCTCATAGAAACATATTTTCTATACATCTAGCTCTATATATCTTATATCTAATTGACAGCTTAAAATTGTTGTAACTATGTGAATCTTAACGTTGCATAGAAGTATAGTATTTACTTTTTTCTGTTTAGATATATAGATATCTTTATATATACTTCACTTCCCCATTGCTTTACCAATTTCTTTTCAATATTTCAATCAACTTCCTTTTCATATAATCACTTCTCTGCCAAATTTCTCTCTAGTTGTTGCCTACGATTTAAGCAAAGCTAAAAAAAACATTTGTTTCTATAAATTTCAAATTGTTTTAATACTTGAATGTAGCTATAAAATATTATTAAGTATATTTAAAGTATACTATAAATTTTGTTGTATTAATTAAATCAACAACAATTATTTTGTGGCAACTGGCTAAGAGACTATTAAATATTTCCATAGCGAGTGAGCAGAGATTTCAATAGAGAAAGAGAGAGATATGTGTCTAAAAGGAACTTATTGCCAGGCTTAACTACTTTGTTAAATATCGATTATTTTAATAATGATTGAACAAAAGTTGATATGCAAAAACCTTAGCTATTCAATCGTACTTTAAATATAATATACAAAAAATATCATTAAAAATTTAACAAAATTGTGTTTTTCAAACATTTTCTATAGTACCCTTTTCTTGGTCTTAGACTTATTAATTTGTTGAAAGAAAAGTTAATTATTTATAATTTTAGATTGCAGTTTCTGTAAATATTTGATTTGCTTTCTTTGTTAGTTATAACTTCAAAGTTTTGATGCACCATAGAATGCTACAGGGAATCTATGTAGGTTAGGGAGATTTTAATACATATAAATATGAAACTGTTATAAATAAAGATATATAACAATTTGTTACAGTGTTATACTGTTTTATACATGAACAAAACTGTGTCAGCTGCTGTTTTATAAATGTCTATAACAAATTTATGAATAGTTTTATAATATAGCTTATCAAATTTGTGTTATTTATATTTGTTTCCTTTTTATTTAGGTTCAACCAACGAAAAACTTTGATTCACATTTAAATTAAAATGTAAAGTATAAAAAAATATTTACAATTTACAAATTAAATTGCAAACAATCTAAAAGTTGGCATATTCAAATTAAAAGTCACACAATCTTTTATAGATTATAAAATTAGTTTCCATTTGATATGCATAGATAAAATCTTTTTGAATTGAAGGAAATTATTGAAGTCATTGTCAAATCCTAAGTAACTTGAAAAGTTAAAGTTAAAATAGTTAAAAAGAGTTTGATAGAATATAAAATTAGATAGCATTTGATATACCTAAATTATGATTATTTTTAATCAACTTTAAACAAAAAAATCTAGTTAAGTTCAAACATTTAAGAACAATTGAATAGTTTATAATTTCACATTTAATTTGAGAGTCATAAAATATAATCTAATATTATTATCAACTATCAATTTATGTTAACAAGATATTCCATCGAAATTAAACAATTTTATAGAAATGCTTTAAGCAACAAGATAGTAAGTTCATTAAGTTGCTTGATCAACTTATTTTAGGGCTATTAGCGCATCATTCTGTTGCAAATTGATCATGAATTGTAAATTGAGGTTACGTTCGCTTACCGCAGCATTTGTTAGATTCATTCATAATTGCTAATTGCAAGCGCAGGCGCAACCATTGATCTCAGCTCAACCAGCATAAGTATAATTTGTTAGGGCGTGGCTGAAAATACCAAAAAAAAAAGAAATAAATACAAAAAAACTGCAATTCGTTTGTCCGTTCTGCTCGCAGAGCATTACGTAAGCGCACAGCTGTGTGTGTAAGCAGTGTGTGCGTGTGTGTGTGTGTGTGTTTGTGTGTGTGTAAATTAAATTATTATTAATTATTTGCCACCCACCAAAATGCAAATTCAATCGCCTGCCACTGTAGCTGTCTCTGTCGCACGCGCTAACAGCTGGCCAAAAACAAAAGACTTAGGCAACGAACTTGGCCCCAGTCATTTCCTCTTCAAATCGAACAAAAACCAAAAAAAAAATATAATAATACAAAAAAAAATACAACAAAAAATATATAAAAATAAGCATAAAGGCTGCAAGGCTTGCGGCTTTAAAATACTATAAAAATGTGTGTATATAGACACATGTGAGTGTGTGTGTGTGTGTGTGTTGGTAAGAAGGAGCGTCAAATGGCGCACAGCTGCGGCACAGCAACAGTTGTTGTTGTTGCTGCTGTTGCTGTTGTTGTTGTGGCTGCTGCCCAGAAATTGTTGCTACATTTTGCTTGTTTTGTTGTTATTATTTCATGTGTGTCCTAATTCCAATTCAACAGAAATTTTTGTCTCACAATCACAAGAAAAACAACAACAGCAACAGCAACAGCAACAAAATTAAAGTAAAGCGAAATAAATCTTAGAGCCGAGAGGCGAGCGAAACGAGTTGAAAATAAATATAAAAAAAAATTTAAGAAAAAAAAGAAATAAGAAAAAAAAAGTTTAGGCTAAAGTTTTGTAGTTGTTGCTGTTGTTGTTGCTGTCGGCGCTTTATCCGATTTTGTGCTGTGCGCTGCTTGTTTTTTATGACGAGTTTCCGCTAATTGCTGATGCGCTGCAGATTAAATGAAGCAGCGACAGCAACAACAACAACAACAACAACAGCAGCTGCGTACAAATGGGGAGCGACCCCAAGGGCTACAAGACGCGAAATGTAACACACGAAAAGCAGCCAAAAACTCCAAATTTTGAAGTCAAATTAGAAATTTTCAAAGTTGCCAACCGATTTCATTATAATTCGTAGAATTTCGGCTAAATAGAAAATTGTATGTTTTGATAATGTTAGACTGAGACAGATGAATGAGAGAGATTCAATAATTTCATAATTTCACACGCTATGCGAGAAATATTTGGGTGAGGGAGGGTCAGGATGATGACGATGACGATGACGATGATGATGATGATGATGAAGACGCGAGTCAACTGCATTGAAGCGTGTCGTGCTTGTCACTCATTGTTTGGCCTATTGACAGTTCTATGCCCTACAATGCAGCCAGTCGAGCATCTCAACGGTTTACAGTTCCCTTTGCTCCGGCCGCTGTAACAAGTGTCCACTGTAGACGCAGCGCATGCGTTAAGTCGTTGAGCGTTAAAGTGAAAAATCTTTGCCATGACTGTGAATCTGATTCTTTGTCGCGCAGGCTGCTGCTGTAAGTGATCTTGAGTGCACTGAGAGAAAACCAGGGGCAAGTTTCATAATGTGGCTAATCAATACAACAGTTTGAGCTGCGGGAACTATTGTATTTCGCATTAGTAATCAATAGTTAACAAGTTATTATTATTAGTTAACTTAAAAGCAAAAAGAACTTAAAGTGATTCCAGTGTTCAAGTGAGTACACTGCGAAAAAGCAATGGGCGAGTGTAGTAATATGGATAAAAAATATTAAAGTTAAATCTGCGATAGCTCTAATATTTCTATTTAGCAATCAAAAGTAGTCAACAAGTTAATATTATTAAGTAACCTAAAAGCAAAAAGAATTTCAAGTGATCAAGTGAGTACACTGTAATATTTATTGAAAATATAACAGTTTTAGCTGTGATAACTGTTATATTTCTGTGTGACAATAAAAACTAGTCAACATATGTTGATAATATAAAGAAAATCCGAAGTTGAAACACGCTGTTCTATATCAAAGTCTGTTTTAACAGTGATCTTGCTTAATAGTCAACGTAATGTTAAGCAGCTGTTAATATAACATATAACAGTAAACATAATGTTAAGTAGATGTTAATATAACATATAGGAAGCAAATACTTAGAGTGTGTCCAGTCCCTCCCTACTTTTAAAAGGTCTGAGTGCAGCACGCGTAGTAACAGCTATAATGCCCTGCTGTTAAGTTAACAGTGTGTAAAAGATCGCAGCAAAAGCTGTTAGCCAAGCTAAACAGTTGCGAGCTGTTACTAACAGTGTATTATTGTATATTTAAATATAATAAATAATAATATTATTATATTAATTAATAGATTTCAATTTTATGAGTGCTGTAGTATTGTAAGTAAAAGAACAACTGTTATTTTATATATTCTGCAGCATTTTGGTTAACAGTTGTGAATTATGTTAAAAACATTCAATGGAAAATGTTTTTTGTATGTGTATAACATACAGCTGTTAACATTAACAGTCTGCATTCGTTTAGCCGACGAAATGTGGCATTAACAGCGAATGTAAAGGTTTTTTAACATCGATGTTAAGTTTTCATACGAAATTTTAAGCAGAGATGTGTTTAAATCTTTCTTCTTTGTGCTACTAATTCTACTACATTTTTTCGAGCAGTGCATGGCTTGTCACACACGCACACACACACACACACACACACACACACGTAACAGCCACCGAAGACGCGGCTAACCGAAATTAGAAGAAAGACAAAAAAAAACGAGGAAAAAGGCGTATCGCCGATGTTTGTGGGTACATTTCATGTTGTTGTAGTTGCTGTAGCTTAGATTGTGGGCCAGCAGCAGCGTATCGAGACAAGCAGCGGCAACAGCAACAACAACAACAATAACAGCAGCAGCAGCAGCAACAACAGCAACAGCGAAGCTGAGAATTATAGGAATTATAAGAATTACGCTGAAACTGAAGAGAAAGACATCTTATAGATATCAGATTATAGCGTTTGCCTAAGCTAATAATTCTAATACACACACATACATATACAGCAATAGTATATGTGTGTGTGTGTGTGCATATGAGCATAATGAGCCATAATTGGATTAAAGATTTATTTATTGTATTTCTTTTGTGTACAACAACATTTTTACATTCGCCTGCGCCAGCTGCGCCTTCGAACTGAGAACTTCCAACTGCGATGCTGAGAAACTCTGAGAAAACGAACGAGAAACGAGAAACGAGTAACGACAGCGACTACGACAACGACAGCGACAATGACATCGACTTTGGAGATCCTCCCCTTAACATTTGGACATTGACTAATTAGCGGGCAACTCTGGGCAATGTTTGATAATTACTGGCAAAACATTTGCATTAATCTCGCTCTTCTTTCATTCTTCTCTTCTCCACACTTTTGCAGCAGCAGCCGCCTCTACAAGCCGTAATGCCGCCTGGTCAACGGCAACAACAACAACCACAGCAACAGCAACAGCAACAACAACGAAGCGTCAATACCAATATCAAAATCATAACCAAAACAACAGAAATTACAATGCCCAAAAACGGCTCAAAATTTAAATTGAATTGAATATTTCGGCACAAGAACCGGGGGCGATTCTATTATAATCTAATTATACCAACTATCTAATTAACGTATGTATGTTACGAGTATTTATCGAATAGTTTTAACTAAACAATCATTTCCCCAATAACTACCCTTCACTCCCCACTTCCCCGCCCCACTTGAACCCTTAAACGTATGTGTGTTAAATGTGCCAGGAAGTTGCATGCTTCCATACAATTTGGCATCAATGTTTCGTTCTTAAGTTCTTAAGCAAAACACTTTTATGTATAAGCAGCACAATTAGTACATGTACTAAATTTAGTACAGCCACAATTTACGAGACTTCCGTTTATTAATTGCTGTCAACTTGTCGAAATTCCATCAATTTTATTACGAATTACTTTATTTGAAATGTACTAAAATGTGTACTAATTTTTAGCACTCAAATGAAAACGTAACGATAACAAATTGTAACTACAGCAATATCAGGTATTATTATGAGCATAGTGAGAACATGTGTACTAAAACGTGAACTAAATTTAGAACATGTTTTCAAAATATTAAAGAAAGTGTATTTTGTTGACTACAACAGCAATAACAGGTATTACTATCAATGTACTAAAAGGAGTGCTCAGCTTAGCACAGGAAAAGCCTATTCTACATTTTAGACAATGTTCAAAAACTATTAAAGAATGTGTATTTCGTTGACTGCAACAGCAATATCAGGTATTATTATGAATGTACCAAAAGGTGTACTAAATGTTACACATGTTAAACACGAACCGAGGTTTTGTGCATTTGACTAAGCATAATTGCTATATCAGTTAACTTTATGAAATGTGTACTAAATTTAGAACATGTGCTAGAATTAATAAAAACATAGAGTACATCGGCAATATCAGGTATTATTATGTGTGTACTAAAAAATATATATATTGCATACATAGGTGTGTACTAAAGTGTGTACTAAATTGTGTACTAAATTTGGTACATGTCACAAAAATAATACAAATATGGAGCACAACAGCAATATCAGGCATAACTACGAATCTACTAAACGTAGATGTACTAAAACTGTGCTAAAGTAACAACAATTGTCACATACATAAGAGAATAATAGCTAGAAATGCAATGTACATATGAAATGTGTATATGTATGTGTCTTTTTTTTTGTCTATTAACTAATTAATTAACTTGTGGTTTTTTTTTTGTTTTTTTTTTTTTTTTGAGTAACAAATCAAGCAAACTATATAAAACTATAAAAAAAAGACCTATATCAACATAGTGCATATCATTTTTTGGGCAAGTTAATACAATAATTAAGCGTAAATAGCAAAGGTTAACTAAAACAGCAGCAGGAATGGCAATAAATTTAGTTCAATTTCATTTCGAAATGTTTTTAAACTGTGCAATACAAAGAAAATAAAAGAGAAAATGAAAATTGGAAATGAAAACGGAAAAAATCGAAGAAAATATTATTATATTTAAAGATATATACAATAATTTTTTTTTATGTATGTATAGAAACTATAAATGTAAGCAAATTACCTCAGCAAAGAAGAAGCAGAAGAAGAAGAAGGAGAAGAAGAAGAGAAAGAAAGTAAGAGTAACTCAACTGCAGCTCAAGCAACTACCTCGTTAACAATAAATGCAAACTGATAACAAACAAAAACTAAACTGAAAACCAATGGAAACAAATGATGCAAATGCAACAAACAACACAACAAATGTCAAGCATATATATCAATATATATAGTATATATATACACACACATATATACATATATATATATATATATACATATATATATATAGATATAGTATATATCTCACATGAATGGCAACTAATTATACGTAAAACTAAAACAAATAACAATTTATACGAATTGCAAACAAGAAAGTTAAATTAAATGTACATTAAATTTAATTGTTTATATATATACAAGAAAAATACACATTAACAATTTACTTAGCACCCGCCCCCGTCCCGCCCATAAGTTGTCATCGGTTTAAATTTGATTATTTATTAAAAGAAAATTCACATTTTGGCCAAAACACAAATTGTTGCACACATATGACAACGGGGCGTGCCACTGGGCGTGGTCCCTCCCCCTTCCCTATAACTAATGCAAGTGGCAAAAAGCAAAAAGAAAAAAACAACAAAAAACAATGTTTATCAATTCTTAAATGTAGCAGTTGTAGTTGTGCATCTATTTCAACAACGAAAACTAATTAAAAATTATTAATAAATTTAAAATAAACAAATTTCAAATGTTTTAAGCGATATCATTATTTGTTTGGTTTTCTTCCTATACCCTGTAGCTACACTAAATTGCCTGTAGCGTCGAACTAGCTGTCCGCTTGAACTCTTGTCTACAGTGAAAGCTTGCTAAGCTGAACAGTTGTCACAATCTTACAGGGAATAGTGGGGTGTGATTGGTAAGAAGCAAATGGTTAAAACTGCGGCTGTTCATGAGAGCGAGCATTCACTGTACTTGCGGGTAAATAGACAGCAAAATAAAGCAATAATTTGCTGAAGTAAATGCAAGTTTAAAGAACATTTACAGTTCAGTTAAATACAGGGTATCTGCTAGTCGAGCACACTCGACTAGAGCAAACAATATTTTTGTGGTGTTTTCTTTTTGTTTTTTTTTGTTTTTTTGTGGAATTCGAAGAAGCAATACTCAAAGCAGGCGAATTTTGTTTAGATTATTTTCCGAATTGAAGGCAAAACATATTTAAATTATGTAGCAACTACATGTTAAATTTTAGCAATTAATTATTATCAAAACAAAGCATAACTTATGCAAAATTGTGCGCATAATTATACATATATATATATATTTAAAACATGAACAAATAAATTGAGGAAAATATAAAAAAAAAACATAAGAAACACAAAAAAAAAACTAAATCAATTTTCAAAGCACCAAGTGAAATTAAGAAATATGAAACTACTTCGGATTAACCGAAGCTGTATTATCCTTGCAGGACGATAAGAACTAAATGTTAAAGTCAAGTGAGAGTGTGAGAGACAGAGAGAGAGCAGAGAGGCATGATGAGAGTTGGGAGTTGAGAAAGTCTGCAAGGGTATGTCAAGAGTAAGCAAGAAAATTCAATTAAAAGCATTTCTGCATTAATTACAATTACAACAACTATACAACTGCAACAAAAACAACTACAAAAATTAACAATAATTACAATAACAATGAACAAGGAACCGTGTACCTCTCAACAGCAACAAACACCTGACTAAGAAGGGCAATTCGAATTTAGATTCCGATTTCAGCTTCTAGTCGGCGTTACGTGTGTGGGTGCGTGTATGTGTGTGAGTGTGTGTGTGTGTGTGTGCGTGAGTGTGTGTGTGAGTGTATGTGTTTGTACATTTTTACATAATCGAAAAGCCAAATGCCACAAATTATAAACACATCATTAAGAACTATAAACCGATTTTTTTGTAGTCACAAATAAAGAAAAAAAAAAAAATAAAGAAAATGAGGAAAAGTGCAAGAAAATGCAACTTAAATTGCCAATTTTTCATATGTATAACAATTTTTCTTCAATAACTATATAAATGTATTTTCAAGAATTTGGTAATGTGTAGTAAACAACAACATGCCACAAATAAGGGGCAACTAAAAATTCGCAGCAACAAAACAGCAACAACTTGAATTTATCGCAATCCAATCACAATTATTATATGTATATAAATGCATATTTCATAAAAAATTTAAAAATAATGAAAATGGTAATAAGAACAGGCATATATATACTTATATATATATATATTTATATCTACGATTTGCACAATGAGAAACAGAGCAACAGCAAGCGAACGACATAGAAAGCAACAAACCAATTGTCATAATTTAAAATTCAAAAAAAAAGAAAAAAAATTAAATTGATAAAAAAATTTAAAAAATATATATATATTTAAAAAAAAACACACACACAAAAAAAGGAAACCGATTTTTTTTGAGCCGAAATAAAGCATAAAACAATGTAAACTACAAAAAAGAAAATTACGTTTTTTTATTTGGGGGTGAAATTTGTTGAACTTTAATTTCAGATTTTGGATTGATGAGCAACAAGTTTTAAAGGATTATTTAAGGATATCTATATGGGTAATCTGTGAAGACAATAAACTCTTGAAATATGGAATTTAAACTGAATATATAACAACAATTCAATAATAAATATAGAAATTATCCAAGGAAAAGAAACAGCTGGTAAATTTGGTGTGGATTTAAATGATTTTCAAATATATATTGTTATTATTTTCTTTAATTTAATTTAAAAATATTTTATTTAATTTTTAAGCTACAAAAGAATTCTTTATCTGTTAAGAACGTAGCGTAGAAATAAATAAATTGTTGAGAAAAATTTAGATATCCAATGATTTAAAATTGAGAGAACTACAAATCAGGAAAGTATTTACAGAATTTTATATATTTTAATCAAAGCATTAAGTATTAGTATAAAATATAGCAGAGGAATATAACAAACATTTCAGATTGAATTTTAAAATTAAAACGCAATATTTTATGACAAACGAATCATAAATAAGGAAATCTTACAAAGAGAAGAAACAGCTGACAAACATAGAATAGAAAATATTTTATTTATAATTTCTAATAGCAGAAAGTTTGACATTTAAGAAAAACATTGCATAGAGAAATTACAAGAACGACTTTCAGTAATTTAAATTGCTTCAAAAATTCAAAATTGAAGATGTTCTTTGGCAACACGAAGCTCAAGTATTTCCAAAAACCAATTCACTTTGAGCCTAGCTGGCGACTTAAGAAATATTTTCAAATACAGACTAGAGAATACAATCAGAAATTGAGTTCTCTTTGGTTCTAAAAGTACTAAAGTTCTAATTAATGAAGCTAGATAGTTGCCTAGTTTAATTAACATAATCAAAGCATAGATATTAAAAACACTTCAAAGTGAATCCATTGATAATCCCCTTTGGAAGTTGAAAGGAAGTATTAATGAAAAATTTAATGAGAAAAGTGATAAAAGTGCAGATAAAGATGATAATAATAATGATGATGATGATGATGATGATGATGTTGAACTTGAAGTTTTGATTTCAATGATGCAATACAAGTGCATGACAATCAGTCAAACACACGCACACTTACAATCACACTCAAAAGCACTCACTCCCCAGGCACTTGTGCGTCGCGGGAGGGGGGCAAAATGCAAGACAAGAGCAATGGCAAGGGCAAGGGCAAGGGCAAGGGCATGGGCATGGGCAACAAGCGGAGGCAAAAGGCCGAGCTAAGCCGAGTCAAGGCGCAATCACGCAGACCGTGTCCAATTAAAAGGCGCCGTACATCATTTCGAATGCAGCAACAGCAACAGCAACAAATGGAAAAAATCTACAGGTGGTGGCGGCAGCGCTGGCGACAGCGCCGTCGATGGCGGCGGCGACGGCGGCGATTTCTCAGATTTGAGTTTCCTGCACGGCAAAAGGAAAACGAAAGAAACAAAAAAAAAATAAAAGAAAAAGTAGGCGGCTATCGGCGAAGGAAAACAGGACAAAAGATAGAAAATTGTTGAAACAGACGGCAGCTAAACAGGTTGCACTCACACAAACACACACACACACACACACAGACTTACGCTTGCAGACAATGCATGCACGCACTCTGCGCTCTCTTAAACCGAAGCATACATAGCCAGCGCTCGAGAGCGAGTGAGAGCGCAAGCAGTGCTGCCGTAGAGTGCAAGCAGCACAACGATCGCTTAGGCATTTCGTTTCGTTTCATTTACCAGTCCGTTTCAGTGTGTCCCAACTATCTCAACTGTTCCCCCTTCCCGTTGTGTATGTCAAATTGTTGTAATTTATTATTGCATGCCAAGTTAATGAGTCCTGTATGCACGCTCTCTCTCTTTCTCTCTCTTTCTCTCATTCGCACATAGGCGAACAATGAAAATCGAAAATATTTCAGTGCACACCTTCCTGCATTTAATCCAGTGGAAAATCAAGAAAAATAATGCGTTAAGGGACGGGCAGGTAACAAAAAAGAAAAATATAACGAAAATGAAAATGGAAAAGGAAAAACTGTTCAATGTGCATGTTCTTTGATTGTCTATTTTCTTTTAGCTAGCAATGTGTGTGTCTACATTGATTGAGAGTTGTTGTTGTCCGATTGCATTCCCAGTCGAAATGGAAAGCTAATAAACATTGAGGCTGGTCAAGAGAACTAAACTGACCGAAACGCATGGGAAGCGTTATAAGAAAATAAAGAGAGTATGGAAGGGGAGGGAGTGCGAGCCCAACAGCCAATTGGCTGACCCAAAGTTCATAGTTTAAGCTTTGCGCTCTCTGTCCGCCGCTCTCTTGCTCTGACCAGCAACTGTTATACGGATTAGATGCCAAGCTAATTGAACTGCTTGCCGGGGGCTCAGTTTTGTTTTTTTTTTTGTGTTTTTTTTTGTTCTCTTGTTGTAGGCATATGTTTGCTGCTGTTTAATGCTTTGTTGTTATTGTTTCCTCTCCCACCTTCTCAAGTTGTGCTCCCTCAACTGCTTCCTCTACTGAATTGGAAAACCTTTTAAAGCGCTTTACGCTGTAAGCAGCCCCTAAAAGCAGCTTACACTTACACTTGCCCACGCACTCACACACACACACACACACTCACACACATGCACACACTTACACACAGTCACACTTGTTTGTTGCTTGGGCAAACAAGAAATTCAACAATTTTGCATATAAGAGGCAAACGCACAACTTACAGAAGATGCCCCAGAGAGAAGTTGTTTTTTTTTTTTTTTTTTTGCAGCGATGCGATGCCCCTTCAATGAAACCAGAGACCCTGATCCTGTTCTTGGCCCATTCACGCCTCACGCCCATTTAACCCAAGGCAAGTAGCTGGGCTCCCTTTTTCAAGCAACAATACCCCCCATCCAATATTCGGCACATAATCACATAACTTTTCATTGTGCAAGTAATTCGTGTGTGTGTGTGTGGGTGTGTATGTGACAATTGGTATGTGTGTGTGTATGTGGATGTGTGCGTAAGTCTGTGTATGTGTGTGTGTGCGTGGGTGTGAAAACTACTAGAACTAGATTACAAAAGACGAGGATTTTGTTAGGATAGAAATTGGACTCGACATAGCAGACAATGCAAATGCGCTACCCTTTAGAGAAGAGGTATCTTAGCACTAACTGTACACTTATGTGCATCTCTACCCTCTAATCTACTCTACTCTACTCTATTGCAATCTACTCTACTCTACTCTACTCCAGTCTATTCTACTATACTCTATTCTGCTCTACACTATTTTACACTAATCTATTCCTCCTTAGACTACTTTGCACTACTCTACTCTATTCTATCCAATTCTACTCGAAGCTACTCTACAATAGTCTACAACATTGCACTACTTACATTTTCAGTGACTAAACAACTCTAATCTACAATGCTCTACATTATTTCACATAACTCTACACTACTTGACACTACTCTACACTACTTATAATCGCCCACAGTATTATACACAACTCTACAAGAGTATTCTTCAGTACTCTTCCCCTCTTACCCTATTCTACACGACTCTCCACTACTGCAAATAAATCTACACGATTTTTCGCTGCTCTACACATCATTTTTAAGATTGCAGACAATATAAGTCTACACTACTTACAGCTTATCGCAGATAAAACAGATTCTGTATAAATCAAAACTAGTCTACAAGACTCTACAATACGTATTCTACACAACTTAATAGCAAATCTGCTTTAGATAGATAACTAAACTTAAATGTAAATTTACTGCACACAACTCTACACTTCAATGCCTCTATTCTCCAATGCATAATCCTTTAGCATCCTTTAATCATCAGTTGACCGTGCATTTCTCTTGACCAATTGACCAACCAAAAGACCATGGCAGAAACATGATTTATGCTCAACTTGAGCTGTAGCGCACAGCAATAACAACAACAACAGAAATGGCATATTGATCCAATACAATAGTATATGTAAATTTTTCATAGATTAAATATATATAAATATATCTACACTCATACACAAGGCCTTGAAAGCCGCCCTGACACACACTCACACATACACACAGGCTTTCTCTCTCTCACACACACACACACACACACATACACTACTGTCATGTTCCTGGCACAAAGTCCAGGAGCTCTGCTTCCGTTTGAATAAAACGCATTTTTCAAAGCTCAAGCTAAAAATGCCAATATGTGTGTGTGTGTGTGTGTGTGCATGAATAATGTACATATGCATACATATACAAATACAATTTACATATGCATGCGTGTGTGTGTGCGTGTGTGTGTGTGTGTGTGTGCTATGTGCTGTCGCTGTGGGCGTTTTTGGGCAGTTGGCAAACAGACCGACACCAAGGAGGCCCTGGGCTGCCCTAGGGCTTTAGTGACTGTCGACCTCCCCCGCCTCCCCTTCCCGCTACAGCGACCACCCACACTTGCAACCCTATGCCAATATTGAAACTTTCAACTATACACACACTCTTACAAACTCACACACAGATACATTGTAAAATGTGTGTGTGGACCACTTTCACTTTTCACCCAGAGCTGAAGCTTGGCTGCCTCGTTCTGGTCGAGACGATAAAAAAGCTTAGGCTTATGCTTTCGCACATTTTAAGCCACCCACCCCGCCTACCCGCTGCCGCTCAGCCGCTCTGCCGCCTGTAACGGTAACGCCCAACAAAAAGCGGACACTACAAGAGCATAAGGAACGTCTAGTGCAAAGCATGCGTAATTTTTGGCCAAAAAACTGAGAAGGGAGCATTTGTTTGTTGTGTGCGTGTGTGTGTGTGTGTGTGTGTGTGTGTGAAGGGGGTTGGCATAACAGCGCACACATGTGCCCATGACGTGCCTCATGCCACATTTAAGAGGCAACAGCCCTGCGGCTAAGCTGTCCAGCAATGAATTTCGTTTTGATTTTGCTTAGCGTTTTTTTTATCCAAAATTTATATGCTATTTGAGATGTAACGCACGTGTGTGAGTGTGTGTACGATATATATGTATGTGTGTGTGTGTGTGTGTGTGTGTATATGATATGTGTGTGCAGCTGATTATGATTTAAAAGTAAAGATTCTAGCTGGGGTTGACTTTAAGTTTTTACTGCATCATGGCTTGAGAAAACGCAGCAATAAATAACTGTAAACTCATTAGCCTAATGCACATGGGTACTTTCACAACAACAACAACAACAACAGTTAACAAGATATACCATAAATGTCAAGTGTATTACAAGAGTGTGTGTGTGACTATGTGTTTTCATTGTATATGCTTACAAGTTTGGTAATTAATCGTTTAGCGCACAGCAAGCAGTCGACATGTTTGTCTTTGACCCCGCTGGGTGTCGTTTGTTAGCATGCTGTGTCTGCGTCTTGTTAAGGAAGGGTTGTTGCCATGTTTTGTTCCCAGAAAGTCAACTAGCTGATGAGCACATCATATTAAAAGAATTTTGAATTTGGCGCCATCTATAATATTAACGGCTTGCCGATATTGCCAACTTAATAAACAAGAGTTGCCAACTTATTAGAAAAGTATTACCAATTATATCAATAACTGTTACTAAGCAAGTTGGATAAATGTTGCCAACTTTATAGACAAAGGCAGACAACTTAATCTTTCTGCGTTGCTAAATTTGTTAATAGGCGTTTCCAACTTAAGTCTCATGCGTTGACAACTTCACGAAAAGGTGGTGTACAATTTTGGAATAAACATTTCAAAATCCAAAAAGTAAAGTAAAGAAAATAAATGTCAACATCATATTATTTAATATATGCATTGTCAATAATAATTATACATTGCCAAAAATATAAAAAAGCGTTGCCAACGAAAATAAGAGTTGCCAACGATGTGAAGAATAGTTCAACCATATAAAATGTTTTGGCAACTCGTAGCTTTTTGCGCATTGGCGCTTCAATATGAAAAAATTTATAATTCAACATTGCGAGGCAGCTTAAAATATCCAAAAGGAAATTCGTTCATACTTACATGCAGTTTAATGTCAGCTTACTTATAGCACATAAATTGGCTTAATACACTTGAAAAATAAGCGAATTTGAATATTTTTACACTTGCACTTGTTTGATGTTACTCACACGGTTGCCACTTTATTAAAAATGTTGCAGCCAGATCTTAGAAAAAAAGTACTGATTAAGAAATGTTTTGGTATTAAAATGAAAAGTGTGGCAAGTTCACTCAGTTCACTGAAACTGAGCTGGTTCAGGGGAACAGTACAAATGCCGATAGTGATCTAGTGCTAATCGGCATAGCTTGAAATTAAGTTCACCTCAACTGAGCTAGTTCAGTTAAACAGGAACAATTGCCGATTGTGAACTAGCGCCAAGCGACAACAATTTTCGAAAAAAACTGCTCTGCACTGCAAAGTAAAATTAAAACGATTTGCTTGGTTGCATATTAAAAATAGATTAGTAAAGTGTTTTAACTAAAAGACTGTCGCCGAGGCGTCTAAATAATGAGTGGACATAAAAAGCACAGTGGAAGCCACACTTCGAATAGCAGCAGCAGCAACAACAACAACCAGAATGGCGATTCCCCCATGCAAACAATGGTGCAACAACAGGACGCGGCGCTTGCGCAATCAATAGGATATGTGCGTGAATTCAGCACCCAGGCGGCAGCTTATCATCTGCTAAAGACGGAGGAATCTCTGGTGCACTTACAGCGCAGCATTGCATTACTGGGGACCAAAGTGCCGCCGCATTGCTATGCCGCCGGACCAGGGAACCTTGAGTTGGCGAAGTTCTTTGTGGAGTTGCATGCACTGATGAGCGCCCTCGATGGCGATAGTGATGCGCTGTGGGCCTGTGTGGCACTGCTGCAGCACTGCAGTCGCAACTTGGAGGCACGCAGTGACATTGTTCAAAAATATTGTTTTGTTCCACTATTAAGTTATCTACTAAAAAGGACAACACGGCCGGAGCGTGTGCACCGTCTGCTCTTGCTGCTGCAGGATTTAACCTATGGCATACGCATCAGCTGGGAGGAACCGTATTTAGTGATGCTGCTGGAGCATCTTGTCGATGTGGTGCACAGCGTGGAGGAGTGCGATGTGAATACAACAGATGTGGATAACTCACATGCCCAGCTGGCGTTGTCCATACTCGTTAATCTTTGCTATAAGAATTTTGTGGTGCTCTTCCTCTTTCTGCGCAGCGTCAACATCTCCAGTTTCAGTCGACGCATACAAAACTATGGCCTATTGGCCTACAAAATGCTCATCATACTCTCCGAGGATGTCCATGCGTTTGAGCAGCGTGAGTTGCATACATTTTTGCGTACCGCATTTGCCGGCATGGAGGATTGCCTGAAGCAGTGGCATGTGCCACAGCTGCGACATATTGTCGACTTCCTGTTAGACGCCCAATGCCATGCCGGATTGCATCGTGCCATGCTCAGTCACACTCACTTCTGTGATGACATTGAGCGACTGCTGAATGTGAGTTCCCTTCCACTGTAAAATCGAACGCTTGTTAACCTTTTATGATTTGCCTGCAGCAAATTGAAGCACGTCATCAGATGGACGACGCCAATGAGGATACACGCAAGCATCAGCAATGCTGCATGAAGTTAATCTTTCAGCTCATCAGCTATGTGCTGGAACTGTCGGAGCACAACGAAATCATTAGCCTGGATGCCATAACGCCGCGTCTGTATGAGCTAATCTGCGATTGGCTTGAGTCCGATCTGTGTGGCGTGGCGGCCATTGAGCTGTTGACATCCCTGCTACGTCTGGGCAAACGTGCCGCCGTCTCGCAGCTGATTGCCCGCGAGCCCGCCAACGTTGTCAAGCTGATCAATAGCGCCGAACGTAACGACACAAAGCCAGCCCATGTCACGGCCATACTCCGCCTGCTGGTGTCATTGTTACGCGAAGCGAAGACCGAAAAGTTGGTGCTGTCCAAAATATCGGATTCATATTTTGATAAGATTTTGGCAGCACCAATGTCGCTATTGCCACAAATGCTCAGCACACAGACTCTCGCCCAAACGGAGGTGGAGAAGGCAATCTTTGGCCTGCTGCTGTTGATTAACTTTGCCAGCATTGCCAAGAAGGCGTACTTTGACAAATGCTGTGCTCTGCTGGAGCTGCCACAGCTGCAATATGCCTTGGCACGCGCCATGCTCAGTGGCAACGAGCAGCTGGTGGCGGCTGTGCTACAAATTGCCCAGTTCGAGCATTTTCCCAAGTCGGCGGTGGCAAAGGTGAGTTAACGTTTTCGATTTGTGCAAGTTGATGCCCATTAATCTTCAATTTATATTGCAGTATGTGTCAAGCATTAGCAGTAACAATAACAGCAACAACAATGCCCAGGGCACGTCTGCATCCAGCAATGAGCAGGCGGAACAGTGGCGTAATCTCAGCGCCATTCTCAAGAGTCATCGCACCTTCATCGACAAGGAGCTGGCGCAACGTGTGAATGCACTTATCGATAGCATTGGCGAGACATTGCGACGCAATGAACTGCAAACGGCGCCGGTATCGCAGGTGATTGAATTGTATAATCATCGCATTGATAGCCTCAATAGTGCCACGCACAACATGCAACAGCGTCTGGAGCAGGCGAGTGTACAGCTGAGCAACAGCACACAGTTGACAAATGTGCAAAATGCCGAGTTGGAGCGATTTCAGACCAAAAACTTTGAGCTGCTCATCAGCCAGGAGCGGTGAGTAAAGTGGAACTAAACGAGAAACTAAGCGCATATCATATCATATCCATTTATAGCTTGCAAACGCAGTGCAAGGATCTCAAAGCTCAAGCCGCACAATTGAAGGCAAATCTCAGCGATTTGCTCAAACGTTGGTCGGAAACCTCTGAGCAGCTGCAGTCGAACGAGCGACGTCTCTCTGTCAAGCAATCGGAGATTGCCGGTTTGCAAAAGGATTGCGAGGAGTTGCGCAACAATCTCAGTGCCAAAACCGAGGAGCTGTCCAAGCTGGAAGCACTCAGCAAAGATAATGTAAACACAAACTAAACACATATCCACAATTCGGCGTACAACTAAGCATTTCTCGATTGAATCTTTCAGTGCACACGCATCGAGAAGCTGAAGAAATCGGTGATTGCCTACGAGCAGGACATCAAGGATAAGCTGCGCACCATCGAGGAGCGCACCACGGAATTGTCCAAGACACATAAAGCACTCGAGGAGCAGCGTGAGGCACGCAAGAAATCCGAGGATTTGGTTAGCGTTCTCGAAACGCAGCTGCAGGAGAAAAAGGAGCAAATTGAGAATCTCGAAATGGAGCAAAAGGAAACGGAAGATTTGCGCAAAACCATCATGAGTCTCATGGAGAGCAAAAAGCCAAAGCGAAAGGCATAAAGACGGCGACTCCAAGCGCTCCAAAGACTCCATTTTAAATTGACTTGCAAATTGTTTTATATAGTTAGAATGAATACAGTAATTATTATAATTATTATTAAATTATACAATTCTAGTTAGTCGAGCATGTGGATTCAGTTTTACAGGGTATTTTGCTGCTGAGAAAGGGAAAGGTTCTTTCTCTTTCCTACACATCTTACAAAGGGAATGCTTCTGTTGAGAATGCCACGACTAGCAGATACTCTGCACAGTATAATAAATACTCTAGAAAGATTAGAAATGGAAGAGCACGTAGATTCGCTGTTATAGGGTATTTTTGAGGTAAATTTCTGCTGAACAAGGTAGGCTAAGGTTTTTCCTCTCCGGCTTCAAAATGAGATGAGTTGAGATTAATAATAAAGCATGAAAGTTCACTTTTACAGGGTATTTTTGTTCTTTTCTGCAAGCCTAATAATGAGAACAAATCTTGTTAGATTGACACGACTAATAGATACTCAGTAGTGAGATGGAAAACACCCTAGAAATTTAATTGTGTAATTTATAAATTGTAAAACATTTTTACAGGGTATATCTAAGGTCTTTTGCAGCTGAGAAAAGTAAGAAGTAATTCCTCTCTTACACAGATGTAAGAATGCGAACGCTTCAGTTGAGAATGGCACGACTAGTAGGCACTCTGTAGTATATAGTAAATATACCCTAGAAACTGTGTGACTAAAATATTATGATTCACAGGATATTTCTTATTGAAAGATGGTTACTCTCTTCAACATACCTTCCATTAAAACAGAAAATACAACAGCTAGGAAAAATAAAACTGTAGAAAGCAACAAAATACCCTATAATTATTGGAAATTAAACAATTTCATATACAGACTTCTAGTGCAGATTTGCAGGGTATTTCGAGGGTTTCTTTATGCAGTCGTTTCTCTGCGGCAAGACCAAGCAATTTAAGACTGCGCTTCAGTTGATTATGACACACCTAGCAGATACCCTATAATCGGCAGCTACTTTCACTTTTCGTCTCATAAAACCTCCTATTGCAGGGTATTATTTAAACAATTCACATCGTCTTCTGCAATTGACTTTCTCCAGCATTCCAGAGAGAAAGTTGTTTACATTTAAATAAACATTATTGTGGTATTTGTGGAATTAAAAAAGCGTTGATTAAAAATCGTTGTTGTTTATTTTGTTTTTCTGTTGTTGTATATACATTTTAATGCAATTTGCACAAAATACAATGCAACAATTAATTGTTGTTGTGCAAAAGTTGAATAAAAATTCCATTACAAAATTCCAATTAAACCAAACAAAAATTAAAAAAAGGGAAAGTACAAAAAAATCAAAAATTAATTAAAATAATAAAGAAAAGATTATGTATATATATATATATATATATATATGTATATATATAATTAAATATAAATTACAAAATATTGCATATACATGGTTGGTGTACACGTGGTGTATGCGTGTGTGTATGTGTGTGTGTGTTTGTGTTTGTAAATTTACTAAAAATGTTCGCTAGATAATTGATAATTGTTTACGCTTATCATTTGTCATTTACTTTAGGCTCTTACATAACTAACACCAGCTTCATCTGCGCACAATTATGAAAAGGGAAAGAGAGGCGGGAATAAGGATCAAAAGAGCGCAGCACGTTAAGAAAATAGTACAAAAGGAAAAGGGATATAGAAATGGAAATATAACCAAAAAAAGAAATCAATATAAAAACTTGGAATGGCTGCAGGCATTGTTATCATTTAAATATATATAAGCTACATATATCATCATCATCATCGTCATCATCATCATCATCATCATGGTCGTCTTTAGGCATCATCATCAATATGTATGTACAGCGAGTGGAAGCAGCGGGTTAAGGGAAGCAGCTTAAGCAAGTTGTGAATGGAACAGGAACAGCCACCAAATAAAATGACAACGCTAACTAAAATCTAAAGCGCTATTACAATTAATATAGTTATAGTTATATCTCCCTAGATATATGGTGTGATTGTTATTATTTGTAGATTTCTCGTTTTCCTCATTTTTCTCTCTTCGTTATTTTGTGTTGTCGTTCACGGATTGACAGATTGATTGATTGATTGATTGGTTGATTGGTTGATTGATTGAGGCTCTCATTGTCACATGCCTCGACATTTACGATCCAAAGTGCTCCTTATCCTGATCAATGGTCTCGAACTCATAGTTGCCACGCCCATCGAACTGCAGATAGTAATCGTGATGGACCCAAAGTGATTTACGATGCGATACCGTGAAGAGCGTTATGCCCGCCTCACGGCAATAGCTGTACATCTTGCCCTCCACATCGACGGAGACAGCGCTCGTGCATTCATCGAGAATTGCAAATTGTGGCTTATGATAGAACAGGCGGGCCATGGCAATGCGTTGCTTTTCGCCACCGGAGAGCACATCGATCCAATCCTCAATCGCATCCAAGCCATTCTCACGCTGCTCCAGATATGTGAGCTGCACTATGTCCAGGAAGTGCAGCAGATCCTCATCCGATCTGCCCAAGCGTCGCATGTCGTCGCGTGTGTGTGGATAAATAATCTGTGGAGTGAGATGGCAATAGTGTGTGAGTGAGAGGTACACAAAGAGAGAGAGAGAGAGAGAGAGAGAGAGAGAGAGCGCACTTAAATACTGGATTCATATGTTGAAAGAATGCAACAATAGATGGCTGCTGTGAGAGTAATCAGCTTAGTTTAAGCAGCTTTCAGCAGCTTTCAAGTTTATAGAAGCATAAACAAAAGAGCTGAAGAGTGATAAATAAAGAGAATGAGATAGAGAACAGTGCTGGAAGAGTGCAGCAATAAATGTCTGCTGAGAGGATGCAAAAAGTAGATAAGTAAACACATTAAAGCTAGCTTAAAGAGCTTCCATGAGCTTTAAAGCTTATAGATTTGTATGCGAACAAAAGATAGAGTATGATAGACTATAAGCAAACAAACGAGAAGTCTAGCTTGAGCCAATTTTTTAGATTATTAAATCTTAACAAAACCAACAGCTTTAAAGAGCTTTTAAATTTAAGAAAGTGTAAAGAAAGGGATACGCTGAAGTAGAGTGAAGTGGATTAATCTATTGGTAGAATGTAAAATTATGCAGCTGCTGAGAGAGAGCAAAAGAAAGAAAGCGGACTCAAACAGCTTTTTAGGAGCTTTAAGCGAAAGGGCAAGAGAGCTTGACAGAATGCAGCTTGAAGCTAGATTAGAGCAAAAAAGCTGTTAAATAAAAGGCAGAGACCGCTATGAAGGAGACTCTTAGGTGGCACTTAAGCATGAGAAAATCTAAATTAATTTATTTTCACATATAGAAGAAAGTAAGTGAAAAAAACGAGCTTTTAAGCTGCTATAACTTAGTACTTTTTCGAATGAATTCAAGAGCTTTGAAGGCATTGAACTCAAATGCATGCAACAAAAATAAAGTGAGAGAGAGAGAGAAAGAAAGAGAGATACAGGAATCATTGTATTCACTCTAAATGGTTAACTATGATTTTCCAGAGATTTCCATGTAGGAAATTTTCCCATTAGAGCTTTACCTGATCACGCAGGCTGCCGAGCGTCATGTAAGGCCGTTGTGGAATATAGAAAAGCTTGCCACGCGACGGTTTGGTCACCTTGCCACCCCACGTGGGCCACAGTTCGCCCAGAATGCGGAACAATGAGGATTTGCCACAGCCATTGGGACCACAGACCAGCACATTGGTGCCAGATCTATAAAGAGAAAAATCAATAACAACAATAACAAAAAAATGAAAGAAACTCAAATGCGCAAACTCACTTCACTTCGAAGGTGAGCTCCTTGAGGAGCACATCACCATTGGGCGTAACCAGAGGCACCTTCTCGAAACGTATAATATTATCCTCGAAGCACATGATGCCCTTGTTGGGGCCAAAGCTGCTGGCGGAGGCAGCGTCACCGCCATTCTGGGCCAAACTATTGCCATTGACCATGGTGCGCTCATAGGTGCCCTTATTGAGATCGCTGAGCACCTTGATGAGCTCCGTCATGCGTGCGGTGAAGCCAGCCAAACGGGACATCTCACGACCGGCCAATACCAAACGGCCAATTGCCTCCGCCAACTTGATCAGCATGCGACCATATGTATAATATGCCTGAAGGCGTTGGCCACTGTGCTCGCCCGACAGCAATGGATGATTCTCCGAGAAGAAGGGTATCGATACCGCATAGAAGCCGACAATCGATGCAAAGTCTACGAAATACGAAAATTCGATTACAACAAATACGCTTTCTATCAAATTCATAAATATCGATCATGATATCGACGTATCGATCATTGCAAATGATTATCATGAAATCATTTAGTCTTAAATCTTAAATTTCATATCTCTAAATATTTTTCATGACAACAAAATAAAAATTATCTTAAATTTTGGTTATTTATAAATTTAAAAATTATTATCTGTTAATTAAAAATAATTTTTTCTTACATTTTGCATAGCTTAAAATATTTAATTCACTGTGACATTAAAATTTTATATATTTTCAAAATTTTTTTATTAAAAATTTAAACTTTGTTGATTTAGAATATTTTTTATTTACTTTTTTTAGTAAAATAATTTTTTAAAATGAATATTTAATTCGGACTCTCATCACGATTAAAAAAGTCTGCACATAAATGTAAATGTTATATATTTTTTAATTTAAAATTTTCGTTTTTTGTAAATTCAAAATATTTATTTTAAGAAATTAAAATTTTTAAATTTAAAATTGTAATACTTTTATATTATTTTCAAATTTTTAATTTAAATTTTTAACTCTTGTTGATTTAAAATTCTTAATTTTATGCATTTTAAAATATTTCCCGTTTTACATCCTCAAAGTCGACTTTTAGTTGATTAAAATGCAAGTTTGTAAATTTAAATTATTAAATCTTTAAGTATTTTTAGTTTTTTAGCAATTAAACTAATTAATTGTTCATTTAACATTTTAATTTTAAGTTTTTTAAATTCGTTTCATACCATTTTTTAAATATTTAAATTTGTATTTCGAATTTTAAATGCATCGATATAATTTTATTCTTAAACTGATTGCAATAATCGATCATCAAAGTCGACTTATAGTTGATTAAAATGCAAGTTTGTAAATTTAAGTTATTAAATCTTTAAGTATTTTTAGTTTTTTTAGCAATTAAACTAATCAGTTGATCGTTTTACATTTTATTTTTATTCTTTTTAAATTCATTTTTTAAATATTAAAATTTGTATTTCGAATGTTAAATGCAACGATTTATTCTTTTTTTCCTTAAACTGATTGCAATAATCGATACGATTTGATACGCACTCACATCTCTAAAACGAGGTCTACTTACATTTGCCCACAATGTTATCGATGATGCCCATGCTGACGCGGAATTCGAGGAACTTGCGCAGATGGGAACGCAGTTTCGAATAGCTGGCCAGGAGCGTTAGCTTCTCACGGACATTGCCCTGATAGAAGGCCACCTCCTCGGAGTTGGTGATCAGTCTGCTGTTCACATAACGGAATTCACCCTCCAACTTTTGCTCCTCGACGGTCAAACGTCCAGTGGGACGACGCAGTCGGGTCAGGAAGATGCCGGCGAACAGCAGATAGAGCATCAATATAGATGGTGTTTTGCCACCCAGATTGACGGTCAATCGATAAACATAGATGAAGATGTCCAGCACCGGTTTACTAATGTTCGAATAGAGATCCGTAGCGCTCTCACAGAACTTATCAATGTCCGTGGTGAGCAGCTGATCGGCGTTGGCTATTCGGTTATCCAAATTGGACATTTTGTAGTACGTATAGCCACTGTAAAATTGGAATAGAGTTTGAAGGTTATATAATATCAATATCAACTATGTGAACTCATCCCCGAGTTGAGCTATCTTCATTAAATTTGGTATAGCTGTTCCTTATGCATAAACTGAAGTTAAGTTGAATCGAAGTGCTTATGTAGATATAAATTAGCCTAGTTAGGTTGAGCCTTAGCTCTACTGAGAGATATTTGGCTGAAACTTCTGCAATTTGAACTAATCATTGTTAGCAATGTAGAATTCCAAATCAGTTTAGATTGAAGATGATGGTAATCCTGCCTAACTAACTGAACTCAGCTCTTCTTCAAGTTAAGTAGCTGAAACTTTATAAACTTGTTCTATGTACATTTTCAACAGCATACCTATTGAAACTTGAAGGAATTCTACAGCTTTATAACTTGTAAAGAGAGGTTAACCTGTCCGAACTGCAACCTAACTAACTGAACTCAGCTCTTCTTTAAGTTACGTAACTGAAACTTTGTATAATTACTCTTTATTCGTTTTCAGCAGCATACCAATTGCAACTAAGTTGAATTAAAGCACTTTATAGTGTATAAGGAGAGGTTAACCCGAACTGCAGCCTAACTAACTGAACTCAGCTTTTCTGCAAGATATGAGCTGGAAACTTGGTATACTTGATTCTACAAGCAAAGCACAATGAAACAGAGCCTTAGAGAGAACGTGACTACTTATTTAAGCTCTTGTAAAAGATTTAAGAAACTTGATGGCTTCATAGAGTGGTAGCTGAAATATGTATGCAGAAATCTTATGATTCTCAGTTTGAATACAATTTCTTAACTTTAAAACATATTATAAGACATCACAATTGTGAACATAACTATAACAGAGAACAAATTCGTTTAAAACATAAGGTTAAGCTCTTAAGGAATGATAATCTATCTACTTCATAATTGACCCCATAAAATTGGTTATTATTTCTTGAATATATCTATGGGAGTACTCACTTGAGGTACTGACTGTACAGATGATGCGTTAGATTTGTGCGGAAACGCAGCTTCAGTTCGCCCAAACTCCACTTGAGCACATTGGTGACCACGGAAATCTTTACCATATTAAAAAAACAAATCCAATATTAAAACATCTCTCAATGATAATGACTTTGTGCAGTTACTTACCGCTGGCAGGGCAGCAAGATATTTGAGTAGAGCCGTCTTGAACTTGGCACGATTCATATGTATAATCGTACTCTCGACAACAGTCGCATTTTGAATCATCCAAATGTCGCTCACGGAACGTCCAATTAATGTGGCGGCAATCAGCAACAGGAGACCCGTCTCAACGCACCAGAATCGGGGCACAAGTATGGCTATAAGGAAAACAAATTTTGTAGAGAATTTGATTGGGAAATCGAAGGCGCTCCACTTACGCAGCAGCTCTCGCAGCTGTTTGAAGAATACTGAATTCACATGCGCCTTGTTCGCCTTTTTCTCCTTCTTCTCCGAGATGGTATATTGAATTTTGTCCTCATAACCCGATTTCCTGTGAAGTCAACGAGAGAGAATGAAGAGTGTATTATAGGACATGTAAGAAGGTATTGGGAAAGCTTTGTATACACAAGTAAAATTATATTTTCAGTGTTGGAAAGCGCAGAAAATCATGACTCTTGCGAAAGAAGGGCAAACATTTCTATGCAAGTTAAAACAAGAGATTCCTATCTAAAAAAACTGTTAGAAAAACACGTTTTCAGTGTTGGAAAGTGCAGAAATTGTTAGGAACGATATGACTTTGGCAACAGATTACTTTTTGAAAGAACAGCAATACAATCTTACATTAAAGTAAGAGTGCAAGTTAGTAGTAAGTTAGTTAGTAAGTTAAGCACGTTGCCAGTGTTGGGAAGTCCAAAAATGTGTGTATAAAACATGACTTTAGTTTGTAGCCACACATTTTATTCGTATATTACTTAACACAAGAGAGTCTTAACTAAAAAGCGCAGTAAGCTAAACACGTTTCCAGTGTTGGGAAGTGCAACAATGTAGCCGAAAGAATAGAAAAACCATTTTATATTAGTGAAAAGAAGCGAAACTTGAATAAAAACAACTTGAGATACACAGTAAGCTTATTATGTTTTTAGTGTTGGCAAGCGCACAAGAGATGTAGACATTAGATTTTAATACATAGCCATGCACTTTGCCAAAGCATTTTAATTGATCAAAAGCCGCGAGCCCAAACTAAAAAACTTTTGCTAAAAATAACTAATTGGTACGTCTCCAGTGTTGGAAAACCAGTTGGTAACTGTTATGTTTAACTAATAACATGAGTATTACAGATTTTCTGATTTGTTAAAGCCCAAAAAGTAAAAACGCCAAAAATGTTAACTTAACCATTTTCAGTGTTGCACAACTACTAAATAACTGGCAGAAAGTAACAGTAGTTACAGCAATTTCAGTGTTGGAAAATATAGCTAGATTAAGGGATAGTGTTAATAGAAACAAATAGAGCGAAATATAGTTAAATTAAGCAAATGTTGGTTACATTGCATGCATCCAGTGTTGGTAAAGTAGCAAGGCACTTGTTCGATCAATTTAAAAACTAAAAACTCAATGCTGAGCTGTCAATTGTGACAGAAAGTAAGAGAAAACTTAACAATGGAGCTCATTCAAAAAGAAAATCTCAACTCATACACCCAAAAAGACATACATACAGACTGGTGACTGTAAACCACAACTGCATATTCATGCAATCAAAAATGAAGGCAACAAATGGCGCTGATGGGACCAAGCGACGTGAGGCATTGCGCGTGAGATTCTTGCGCAATAATAATGTGCGATTTGAGGGTGTCATCTTGACGGTGTCCCGTCGCGAGCATCGAACATTTGAGAAGCTATTGGAGAGTGTGACCAGAGCATTGTATAAATGTCCAGGGGTTCGTTTGCCAACAGCGGTTTGTCAACTGCGTCGCCTTGATGGGGCACAAATCACAAGCGTCTCGCAATTGCTCGACTCACGGCCGTGTCACGCTGAGGATGCGGATGCTCATGAGTTGGGCACGAGATCGCCCATATTGATCGCATGCTGTCAATATGAGAAGTTTCGTTGCTTGGACTACAAGGTGCTGCAAACGGGATCGCAGCAAACGATGCCATGTGATGTGAAGAGAAGCTATATACGATTCCATCGCACCGTTTGCCCCTCATCCGTGTATGAGAATATGCCATTGGCCATGTTAATACCGCGCACAATGCGCTACACCTATACAACTGGCCATCGATTGCGCAATGGGCATTCGGGTGCCGTAATCATACTACGACACTGTGTCACCCGTCAACGACTCGTCCTCAAGGTCATGGAGTTGAAGAGTCGCGATCAACGTGAGCTCAACGAGTGTCGCATTCTGCAAAAGCTTCAGGGACATCCACAAATAATCAATCTGATCTCTACCGAAATCACAAATCGTGCCATTTATATCATTGCTGAGGCTATGGATATGGATTTGTTGGATTTCAACAATACCGTCCGACACATGACCGCCACCCAGGTGACCTATGTGATGCGCCTAATTGTCGAGGGACTCGATTACATACACAGCATGGATATTGCACATCGTGACATCAAATTGGAAAACATACTCGTGCGTCTCGACGTCCGATGCCCAATCATTTTGACCGAGGTGAAAATCGCTGATTTTGGACTTGCTAGAACCTGCAGTGGGGATCAGCTGCTGTACGATGTGGTTGGCACTGAGAAATTTATTGCGCCCGAGATCTACTCAGAGATGGGATATAATAAATTGGTGGATTGTTATTCAGCTGGCGTTACATTTCATCTGTTAACAACGAATGATTATCCAGAGCAGCACACATTGAGCGATAAAACTGTTATCGCTGGGTTCAAAAATTGGTCAAATTGCTGTGATCTAATTAGCAATATGCTTCAGCCCAATCCAGAACTACGCTGGCACTCAAGTGAGCTACGGCAGCATCAATTTCTGGGTGGTACTTGGCACACCTGGTGAATGCATTTCACATCAAAAACATTTCTACATTTATACAAATATATATTTAACACTTTACATTCACTTTGGCGATCATCTGACATCAAATATATATCAAAATGGTTCGTAACTTTTTGCTAATTGTATCAACTTATTACAGGGTCTATCGCAGTCTATAAACTTAATATAAGTTCACAACTTGAATGCCCATAGACTGTTTCGGAAATAACTCGTCTTTATTATATCAAACGGAGATGTCTAAAAGAAACAACATCTGTTACTTTTTGCAAATAGTATCAACTTATTACAGGGTCTAACACAGTCTATAAACTTAGTTCACAACTCTTAAAATTTGAATGTCTATAGTCTGTTTCAGAAAGATCTCGTCTCTATCATATCAAACGTAGATATCTAAAAGAATCAGCATTTGGTACTCTTTGCTAATTGTATCAACTTATTACAGGGTCTTTCACAGTCTATAAACTTAATATAAGTTCACAACTTGAATGCTGTCTGTTTCAGAAAGAACTCGTCTCTATCATATCAAATGCAGATATCTAAAAGAAACAACATCTGTTGCTCTTTGCTAATATTATCGACTTATTACAGGGTCTAGCACAGTCTATAAACTTACTTACAGTTCATAACTCTTGAAACTTGTCTGTTTCAGAAAGAACTCGTCTCTATCATATCAAACGTAGATATCTAAAAGAATCAGCATTTGGTACTCTTTGCTAATATTATCAACTTATTACAGGGTCAAACACAGTATATAAAATAATTTTCAGTTTATAACTGGAACTAGCTGTACATTGACATTTAAATTGAAAGCTATATCTAATTGATTATTCAATTGCATTTAAACACACTTTTCATGTCCAGTCGTTAAAGGATTTGCAATTATAAGACTTGAATTTCATGCCTACAAATGGGAAGATGTTCTATAGCTATCGATACTTTTGATAGCACTGATAGTTAATTGATAGTCTCTATCATATCAAACGTAGATATTTAAAAGACACAGCATCTGTTACTGTTTGCTAACATTATCAACTTATTACAGGGTCTAACACAGTCTATAAAGTGACTTTTAATTCATAATTCTTGAGCCAGCTGCAAGTCCTGTTTGAATCACGCTTAATGCCATTTGTATTTGCATTGAAATCTATTTTTAATTGATTTATTGTATTTGTATTTGTATTTAAAAACAATTTTGAAATGCAGTTGTAAAGCGATTGGAAACCCCTCCTAACTTTCAGTTAAAGACTTGAATGAATCTTGCCCACATATGACAGCATTGCAAGACATTTGAAACAATTCGCAAATCATTCTCATATTTAACAAATTTCCAACGAATTCCGTTGAACCCTTTGAACTAGTGATAATATTATAGATGTTAAACTCGATATCGTAGCACCTTTGTACCAACTGCTTTGGAACGGTTTATCAAGCAAACGCTAATAAACTGTGTTTATGACTCAGAAAAAAAACAGAAAGAAAAAAACAAAAACAAAAACAAATAAAAAGTAAAGGTTGGAAATGTTAATTATCGTATTTACCGGTAAATAAACCGGAATTTTATTGTACTATCTGTCTGTGTGTTAACTTGGAGATATGCATAATCTATAGATGTGGGGAGGGCGGAGCACTGATTAGTTGTCCGGTAATGATATAACACCATCGCAACATCAACATCATCGCTGCAATCCACTGAGGGTAAAATATTTTGGACTTTGAATTACTTAGGCGACGGCCAAAGGGCGATCAGACCCGGTTGGGGCTGTCTTATCAGGTTGACAGAGGGTCAGGCCATGGACTGTGGATTGTGGATTGTGGATCGTGGCCTATGGATCATGGCTTGCGGGTGGTGAGCCAGTAATTAGACTAAACAAAGTGCAAAAGATTGCGTTTGCTTATCGGACAGCCTCAGTGAGGTGTCGCATGTCTGCCTAGACCAACAGTTTCATTAAAAGTTGATGATTCGCGATGACTTGCAAGATTTCATATACACACATACATACACATGTCTTATACCTATTTCTTTTGCTGCTTCGCATGCCTCATTCCTCATCAACTTCAACATTTCTTGTTTTTATGATGTTATTTTTGAACTTTACTCTGGCAGAGGGTATTATAGTTTTGTGCCGAAATGTGTAACGCACTAAGGAAGGCGGGGAAGAACTCATATATATATCGTAGGAATGATCGCTGGAAAGTCAAAGTTTAGTATGAACAACTTATTGATTTGCTGAGATTTCTTAACCAAGTTCACATTTTGTGTATTTGTATACACTAAGTAAATTTTATTCAGATGGGATTACTATAACATATAGCTCCCATAGGAATGATCAGTTGAAAATTCCCATTTAGTATGAACAACTTATTGATTTGCTGAGATATCTTAAGCATGTTCACAGACTGTGAACACAAGCTGTTAATATAGTCCTATATAAACTAACCAAATTAGATTCAGATCGGATCACTATAACATATAGTTGTCATAGGAATAATTGGTCGAAAATGAACTTTTAGCTATTATGTTTAGTTTAGTGCACAGATTAAGCAGTTAATATAGTTCAATATATACTAACTTAATTTAGTTAAAATCTGATCAATATATTGTTCAGCTGTCATAGTAGCGATCGCTCCAAATGACTTACAGGGTATCAAATGTTCAGCATGCCCAAGTTAACCATTCTTTCTTATGCCTTTTTTATTGTTCATAATTTATTTATATTTGTTGTGGGCAGTTGAGCTTTTGTTGTTGCTATTTGCACATTTCTATCAATTCCAACGCATTTATACACTCACACACACACACTCACACACACACACACATACATTGTGTTTATATTAAAATCCACTTGTGGATCTTTTGTGTATGTCTGTGTGCCATGCTGGCGGCAGGGGGGTGTGACGTGTAACACGTGTTCGGGTCCGTAGGTCGGTCAATCGCATTTGATGATCAACGACAATGCCGTAGTGTCGCCATCTATCGTCTGTCGCATGTCGCTTGTCGTGTGTCTGTTTTGATAGCTAACCGATATTAGAGATGTGCGTGATTCGTTTTACTGATAGTTCTCTTATTTTCTATGATACAATGAAGTCCACATAGCAAGCTCTGGCTGACGAAATCATTTCAATTTATTTCGAACTTTGACTGTTGTCTATTCTTGCAACGTAAAACAACAAAATTTTTCCTTTTTAAATTAATCTTTCGTTTGATTTCCGTTTGCGATGATTGCGGTCAAATTGTAATGAATTAAATCAATCAGAAGACCGACAGTTAATTGTTGTTATTGGTTTCAGCAGAATATTATCTTGGATTAAATTGCACGATTTTCGAAGGCCTTTGTAAGTACATGGTTCACATATTTACAGGCATAAAACTATAATAATGTGTGGCAAAAACTTTGACCCGCAACTATCGCTAATCGATATACGATGCTCGTGCAAGGCAGCTCTGTGTGTGTGTGTGTGTGTGTGTATTTGTGTCTTCACACGACTGATTGAAAGTATTCGCGGCTGTTGCTATCAGCTGCTTTTGCTGTTGCTAATGTTGTTGTTTTTCCAGTTGTTGTTGTTGTTGTGATTAATCTATTTAACCAGTCCCAAAAAGAAGCCACAGCAACTACATATTTTATAATGTTTGCAGGTGCGCAGAGCAATTACGTGCGTGTCTAAGTTCAACTGTTGATCATTAAGCAGACTGAGCAAAGAAGAAGAAAGCACAGTGTTGTACCACACACATGTGTATACATACACACACGCACACACACACACACATATATATATATACACAGCGTTTTTTTATTTGTGCTTTCGCCTATTTTGCCTCTTGAAGTTTGGTCAGTCCCAGGCCAAGCAAATTCGTTGATTAACACAAAAGGCAGACAGAAAAGCAGCAGCAACAACAACAGCAGAAATATCAGCAGCAAAAAGAAGGCTACGTCAGAAATACACACACACACACACACGTGCACATGTGCACATGTGTATGTGTGTTATTGCCGGTATTTTATTGTCGTTGTTTTTGCCAGCAAAAAGACAGACAAGTTAACACATACACACACACACACACACAAAAGTAGAAGAGTAGAGAAAAATAAAACTGATTAGATGTTTGGCATTCGTGTGTCTGCATGTGTATATGTGTGTGTGAAAGATCGACAGATTTGTAACGGCAATTTTTGCCGGGGTGCAAAGCTCAATATTGCTATAGTTTTTTTTTTTTTTTTGTTTTTCTTGTCTTTGGTTATTGCTCATCCGCTACATTTTCAGCTGTAAATTGTTTAAAAATAAATATAAAAAATAATTATATTTAGCTTCAATTCACAACGCAAATAATTTCATTTCATTTTTAAATTCAATTTCTGCTTTTCAAAATTTACATCAAATGTGCGCAAAATTGCAATGTTTTAGCAATGAATGCGTGTTATCGTCACAGTTAACAGAATTGAATAATCAAGTAAATCAAAATGTAAAGTTTAAAAAGCAGTAATTTATTAATAATTTTTTCAATTGAAATGTAAAAAAAAAGATACAAAAAATATATAAATCTTCCCTATTTATGGGACAGTTTATATGAAACCTGCAGGCGCATTTTATAGCCTAATAATTAAAATACTTGTTTTCGCTATGCGAGATATTTGTGAGATATTAAGACTGACAAATAAGCTTGAACTGCATACCGAATTGAGAGTCTCTACTTTTTATAGTTGTTGAGCTCAACGGACAGTTTGGACGGGTCATACAGACAGCTTCAGCTCTTGCTATAGATCAAAAATTATTACATATACACTTTACAGGGTCTACCACGCAATTTTCTCCCTGTTACATACGTTTGCACAAAGCTATTCTACCCGCTTTTCTATGCAGTTATGAATATGCCCTGCATTTATATAATTATAACATTATATTTTAGTGCAGTTAAAGCTGCTACAAGTTTCTTTCGATGTGCTGGCTACAAAAAAAAAAAAACTGTTAGCCACGTACACGTATATTAAACTAAACCGTTGATAAATAGTTTCTTTTTATCTGTCCACGCTTATTGTTATCTATGTTCTTTTACTGTTTTTTCCGGTCTGCAATTATTGGTTCTGTGCGTTTTTAGCTAGAAATTTTGTATTATTTCTAAGGCGTTGCCAGTTTCACGTCCAAGTTCTAAAAAACTCACGCAGTTATATGTTTATATGTATATATTATATTATATATATTAAGTACGAATAGGTGCATGTGTCAAGCTCTTTTATTTATGCAAATTTTTGTTGTAATGCTTTTTAAAATGCTCATTATCGATGCAACCATAACATTCTTCTTTTTTTTGTAGGCATTAAGATTAAACTGTTACACGCACACATACATGCATAAGAGTACTTGCAAACGCTTGTGTGTGTGTGCATTGCCTTCTCTTCACGCATATTTTAACAGCGCTGTTAAGTTTCTATTAACGCGCTGCTAATTGAACGATCAAAACTGTTACCATAACGAAAATTTCCCGATACACATGTTGCAAGCATTCCTCAAATGTTTTAAATAATAATACAAAAATATATGCTGCGAATATTGTTGTTGTGTACAACAATTACGCAACAGGGCGGCTATGAAGAGAAAAATATACCTGTAGAATGGCTAACCAAAATAAAAAGTAAACAAAAATTAGCATTCATTCGGGCAAGTGTGTGAACTCCAAAGGCGGAAGATTGCGCACAACAAAAACAAAATGTTCCACGACGCATACATCTTCACAATTATTATATATATCTGTATGTATGTATGTATATTTGTATATTTATGTATATGAAAGAGCCGAAAAGATGTTCTCAAATGTTGCCAACTGCTCGCACTTACTGGAAATATTGTGCTTTGCCAACACTTGCCAGACACTTATTGGAACTAAATCAGACGAACTTGTTAATGCTGTTGTCAGCAAGACACTTAAAGTGTTGCCAACTGCTTGCATTCAGTGGCAATAAGTTGCATTGGCAATGCGCATTTGCAGGGCAGTGATCGGAACTAAATCAAATAAACTTGCAAATGTTGTTGTCCGCAAGACACTCTCATGCAAATGTTGCCAACTGCTCGCCTTGAGTAATAGAAATAAATCGTATTGGCAACGCGCATCAGGACAGTGATCGGAATTGAATCAAACGAACTTACAAATGTAATTGTAAAGGCGCAGTGAAATAACTGGCAACACTAACTGTAATGTCTATTACGTGTACGCATGTATGAGTACATACACATGTGTGTGCATTCATACATACATACATATGTCATTAAATTATGACATACGCTTTGCCGGCAACTTCTTTTTTTCGCCAGCACAAAAGCATAAATATACGTATAAGCAAATATTGAGCCGGCATTTGAATGTGCATGAGTGTAAATGTATGCGTGTGTGTCAATATTCGCATTGATTGCATTTTAGCAGCCGCCAATGCATGTCAAAGTTGTTGCACTTTTGCTCGACAGTTTTGCATAAAGCTTTTTAACACCTTCCTGAGGCAATTGACAATGCAAATCGATGTGTCAATGTGGGCCATAGTAATGAATGGGTGGTGTGGGGCAGGCACAAAGGGGTGTAGAAAACGATTCGCATTAAAAATTTTGTTGTTTATACACTGTTCACTGTACAGGCTACAGGTTGTTGTCATTGTAAATTAACATGTAGGAATCAAATTACGTTTTCTTTTCGTTTTATTTAGTTCAGTGTCAGTTTATTTAATGCAGATAATGTTAAACTTTACCAAAACGCCGTTTCATGCTGTTAAAGCGATTACTTAACAGCAAGCGCTAACAGAGTTGATAATATATCCTTATATTAAGAGCAATTTCTAACATAGCTGTTAATGAAACACAATTTTACGAGCGAGAGCTGACAGAGCTGTAAATATATCCCAACAAGCACCAACAGATCTGTTAATATAATCCTTAATCCTAATTGCAGCATTAACCTAATGAAATGAATTTAATATTGAAAGGGCCAATTTATCAGATATAAGTTTTTAAGTATAATTAATTGAATTCTTTTGCCTCGATGTCTATAATGCAATATCGAAATGTTATTGCGATTTGCGCAATGTTAGCAGATACCACGCATCGTTGGTTTGCTCCACTCCCAATATGTACATATAAATATTGTGTTGTTTTTGTGCACATTCCATTTTCCGTGGCATAGCAACTACTTAGTCTAATTGTAACTGTCATGCAAACATTTGATCACAATTTCAATTAATTAGATCAAAAGGTTGTCATATTTATATGTTAACAAGTATACACATACATATATACATGCACACACACAAGCAACACACAAATGTTTGTGCACGCGTAACAGCAATTTATAGATTCAGGTGCTCGCGAGTACTCGAAAATTCAGATTTGGCAAGCGACGATTAGATATTGAGTTTATTGCATTAACGAATAAAATGCCCATAACAACAATAAAACGCCCTTTCGGCTTATCGGTACGTGAAATCTATTATTAATAGCAGTTTCTAACACGAATGTAGAGTACACTTCTGCACGAGTATCGAGCTATCGAGTGATGAAGAGTGCGAAACTCAAACTCAATGAAGCATTTCCGCATATAAATATGACACAAACTGTTGTAGAGTCACGAACTCACTACCTCAAGTCCATCTCTAGTTGCATGTCGTAGAGAAAGGCAAAAAAGAGGAACATAAAATGAATTGCGATCTCTTGATCAGCTGAAGGGCAATTGCTGTAGTTATCGTTTGCAGTACTTGTTGTTGCTGTTTCTGGCCTTGGACCAGATGTAGGCGCCTCAAAATGGGGCACAAAACCTGTTGGCTGCCAGCACATCATACGATCCACTCTAACTTACAGACACATACACACACGTGCAACTGCATACAAATATACATATGTACGTACATGTAGCAATGCAAAAATAAAACAAATTCCATTAAATTTCAATGTCAATGCAACCGAGACCTTTCTCAATGTTTTAACTGATCGAGTGAAAACACTTACCTTTTTTTGTTGGACATTTTGCCGTATGCGATTATCCATATAGCTGCCGTCATTCCCGCCACGCCGACGATGGCGCTTTGGTTGTGGGCCAATTTGCTCAGAGCTGGAGCCATTTTTGCGAAAGTAAACTCACTTCGTACACACACTTACACTTACACACACACACACACTATGGTACACTCGCCTACGCACTCACACTCACGTGTGTACTCGAAAAAAAACAAAAAATATAAATTGTGCGTTGTTATTTATCCTGAGATACAACCCTGCTCTTTGGTCTACTCCTTCTACTGCGTAACAACAGCCCTGCCTCCAACTCCTGGAAACTGTTTTGCCTCAGTGTTTATAGTGTGATTATACGTATGCGTGTATGTGTATATATATTTTAGTCGGAAATTGTAAGCTTGTCGCTGTTTCTAACGTTGCACTATTATTTACATAGACATTAAATATTATGCATCGCTTTGCCTAGCAATTACACTTTGTTGTTGTTATAAGATCGCACGACGAAACTGTATGAGAGTTATTGTGAAAGTGTACAAGTGTGCCTTGTGCAATGCAACTGATCAACAATTAACAACAGTTTGGATTATTAATACGTTGGACTTGGAACGATTGGGGAACGTTGCACACCCGCATTAAAAAAAACACGTCCGAACTCCGGCGAAACAACAACAAATGTGGGCATTGGTGATGTGTGCTACACTGTAAAGACAAGCGATAGGGGCCATTAAATAAATGGCCAACTTATCGATAACAAAATCAACAGCTGTCTATTTAGCAACACTGTTATGAAAAGGAAATGTTGCCACCATATTTGCAGTGAATGTGGCAACGCTTATAATCGATATGCTACAGCTGATCACATACCACAGTCGCATGCAAATTCAAAACATTGGAACACACTGGCGCTATTTTGTTTGCAAGAGGTGAACATCTCGCACATACACGCACACTCAGGTACCTCTACACCACACACATACATTGGCGAATTTATTTACTAGTATATTAGGAACGGTATAGATAAGTTTATTAATAATTTTTTTGGTTTTCATATATGTATATATGAATAATATATAAGAGTGTAATAGCTTTTGATTTCTCGTAGCGCTGACCAAAATCACAACAAACAAACGGATTAAAAAGGCAGCCAGTTGAATTCCACACAGCAACAGAGACAGCAGCAGCAACAGCAGCTGCCATCGTCGTTGTCATCGTTCTTGTCACAGCGTTTATTACCACGTTAGATAATCGAGAGCAGTACACCTTCCCTTTCCTACTTTGCCGCCGGTTGTGTTCGTCCGCAAGTTCACAAGGTGCGTACACAATTGACCCAAAACAAATTGCAAACGCGATGCAAAAAATCGATCTAGCCTGCAGCATACACACACACACAAACACACATATATAAAAAGTGCACTCTTCTTTTCTCGTCTGCTCTTGAACTAATTACACGCATATATACATGTATATGTATATGTGTGCATGCAAGTTGGCAAAGTGTTACCCCCTTCCCCAAAAAAAGAAGAAAATTAACCTCAAGTGCGAAACAAACAAATGACAACTACAAACAAGCAATAATAAAAGTTATGTGCATTAAATAGTAATAAATTATCGCTACCGATTTTCACCGTTTACCGTTTAGCGTGTGGCAATTCAATTGAATTGCGTGCAAAATGCCGCAAATTATTAGCCTATCACCCAAAGTGCGGGTGCGTGTGCGTGTGCATATATGTATGTGTGTGTGTGTGATGTTCAACAGCTGTTTAACATGCTAATTAGCAATTTGACAGCGCCCACAACCCAATCAGCATGGATTACTTTCTGATTGGATTTGCTGATGTGTCAATTGTAATTGTGTTGCTGCCTGTCGCTTTCAATTGAATTGTGACGGCAATGCGATATTTACCGTTTTGTTTTTATATATATATTTTTTTCCATATTTATTTAGCAGCTGCAACTGTGGCGTCAGTTTAATTAAATCCTGCATATCAGTTGTCATATCAGTTTCTCTTATCTGATTCGACATTTGCATGCCTCTCCCTTTGCATAAGCGCAAATAATCTTCACAAATAGCGGCAAATCAACAAATAACAAATATTTATTAATTTCATATGTAAAAATTAATCTATATACTATATATATACATCCATATATATGTACATATATATTTTAGATTTATTTGTATCTTTTTATTGATTTTTTTCGGGCTTCTCTTTTTAGCACCTGTGTGTTGAAATAAACTCAATATCTTCATATCATTCGCCAGAATTTCAACTGAACGTATTTGTTTATCTCTCTGTACGTATATTTTTAATACAACAAAAGTGCACTGTAAGAAAAAGGCTTGCCTTAAGCTAAAGTATTTCACATTCTTCTTCACCGTCATTATTATTTTAGAAGCGCTTTCAAGGCACATTAAAGCACTCAACGAATTAAATGGAGTAGGCAAGCCAGCAAAGTATCTTAGCGCTCAAAGCTCGTCAATAGCTCAGTTTGAGCTTTGTTGCTAAAAGCACATTAAAGGTTTATCATAACTGTAAAGTTATAAAATCCTAGAATTAACTTAAGAAACGCTTTCTAAGCACATTAAAGCTTGATGCGTATTTAAATGAAAAAGAAGCTTTTTTAAAGCACTTTAAAGTTTAGTTTAATCTTATCTTTAACTATACTACACTGCTATTAAATCATAGAAGCAGGTCAAAAATGCTTGAAAGCATATCAAAGCTTTAAACAGACTTAATTTAATTAATAAGAACTTTATTTCTGAAAGCCCATTTAAGCTTAAAGCAAGCTGTTGTAAGCTTAATCTTAGCTTACACTACCAGATGTTCGACCCAATCGACTTAAAACTAAAAACTTGCATATTTTCAGCAAAATTGTTTGCTATTTCAGCAATTCTGCAATTCGTTCCGATATTAATAGACTTTCTTTTCCGATTGTATAGCATATGCAAAGTGTTTGCACGTAATTTATTCCTATTATTGTCATGTTTTTCAAGTATTTAGCATTTGATTTTTTTTGGCACAGACTCTCTTTCTCTCATTTCATTACGCAATTAACGTTTCAAAGTACAATATTTGCCAGCCAGACCTTGTTCTGTTTGTTTTTATGGGATGCTTACATACATATGAATATATACATACATACATATATATTTTCTGTCTATAGTATGTTATAAATCTATAGCATAAGCTGAGTCTGAGGACGTCACTGATAAGGAATATCTCGTGTGGTAGCTGAAAGTCAAAAGTACATATATTTGTGCAGTTTTTCTTATTTCTTAACATATAAATTCATTAAATCGTATACATAATCCCATTGTTCAACAAAAGCTACTGGCAAATTGTATACGAAATCTTCCATAACGATAAGACAGCCACCGATAACAGTTATCTATGCATTAAAATTCTCAAGGAAACTGTCAAATTGCTATAATTAACAAATTTGTGTTTTTTTCTTCTATTTGTTTCTATTTGAATTGCCGTTGCAAGCGTTGAAAGATCGATTATTATCGGCGTATCGAACGTGCAATATTTATAGCAGTGTGACCACATTCTAGAAGGAACAAAATACCTACTTAAATTAGGACTCGTATCCGTTAGAAAGCTTCTAGCAATTTGCGAATGCAATTCGCTTTCCTTAGTATAAATTTTAATTAGTTAATGATAGCTTTTGCGTCTTGACTCTCATACACACACACACACGCGCACACACAATACGTAAATGTATGAGCTGACAAAACCGGTTAATTGTTTTATATAATTGAATTGTTGCTGTTGCTCACGAGTGTGCAGCACAATAAATATGTGTATCGATATGGCAAAAGTCATAGAATGATTTCAATAATCTTATCGCTACCTGATAACAAACTCCCCTCCCACCAACACACAATATGAATACCAATGCCAATGCCAATAGCAGCAACAACAACAAAGCATAACTCTTATAAATCAAGCTTAGGCGCACGGAGAGAGACGTCGCTCTTATACTCTCAAATCGAAAATCTGTATGTGTTGTTGGTTCGGCAGCTTCTCCCGACGACGACGACGGCGGTGGTGGCGACGACGACGACGCAGCGCTTCGATTTTTGCACATTTATGAATTTTTTTCTTCTCATCTCGTTTGCAGTGTGGAAAAAAACAAAGCAACACAATACCAGCAGCGTGTGAGCAAAATTCAAATACTAAAGCGTAACAAAATTAACTGTTAAGATGAGCCGTCAGCTGCTAAGGAATCCAACAACAATGCAGCGTGCTGCCAATGCCGTTGCTCTAACTTATACCAGAAGTTTGGCCAGCAGCAGCGCCGCTGACGTTACAATGCCGCCGTACCAGAAACGTAGCAGCCAGCTGCAGCAACAACAATGTAAACCAACGTCAAGTGTTGTCATACGTCGCTGGAAATCATCGTCGCTACATAGCACTAACAGCGCTCAAAGTCAGCAACGGCTAACAGTGGCTACAGGCACAACTGCGACGACGACGACAGCGACGCAACGCCGCAGTCAAGCTGAAGCATTGAACGCGCGTGGTCGCCATTCATTGTTTGACGTTCCTGTTCGGTTAGTATTATTTTCCAGCAAATTGTATTTGTTCTTTTTTTTATTATTTTTTTGAACTTTGCGTGTCAAAACAAAACATTGACATTTGTTAATATTATTCAGTGCGTGTGTTTCATACTGCGTTTTGTTACGGTTGTTGTTTCATCTTGCTTATTGCGTTCTCGTTTATGTTTGCAGCGGCATGTCCACCGAAAGTAAAGATAATTCAAAATGCCTAACTGTGGCCAACATCAATCCCAACTTCATTATCATGGAGTATGCGGTGCGTGGTCCCCTCGTTATTCGCGCCGGCGAAATTGAAAAAGAACTGGAGAAGGTAAGTGTGAGCCTTAACTTAGACACAAACACCCACATACAAATGAACTGTCACTCACCGTTATTTGTGTTACGCCTTTTAATTGCTCGAATACGCCATCTATGAAGCGTAATTTTCTCACACTTTCTGCGTGTTGCGCACCTGTTAATCCTTCTCATACGTCATTCGTTCCACTTGCAATCCTTCGTTTAGGTTGTTCCCAATTTCGTTAGCCAATTGTTTGTTAATTGATTTGTTTAACGTGAACTAACAGCAGTTGGCACACATAAAGTTTACCATTTAAAATACAAATTAATGTAAAAATTGAGCAATATAATAAAAATTATTAATAGTAATAATTGAAAGCAAATGTGGAGTTACAAAAAACATACTTAAAACAAGTATATAAGTTTCACATTTTATTTTGTATAATTAATTTATATTTTTATTATTTCATTTTAAAAAAAAGTCCTAATATATTAGGCATATTAGTATTTCTCTAAGTTTTTCTTGTTTAAACTGTAACTTAATTTCCAACGAGTTTTCATTGACAATTGTTGACATAATTAACTTTTCTGTGAGCTCAACAATTAAAGCGGCGTTTTCTTTGATTCAAAATAGAATTTTTAATTAGATTATCTTTTATCACGCTGCTAATTATTGCTCGGGCAGTTTAAGTTTAGAGCTGGTTGCGTTTAATTAACACCAAATTAGTTTATAGTGCAAGAAAGGGTATTTTACGTTTATTCAGAATTGTCCTAATGGATCTCCATAAAGTATATATATATTCTCGAACAATATCTAGATATATACATCACTCAAAATTGAATTTAGCGTATCGAAACTTCGGTGTGCCAAAGTTAAAGTTTTTTCTTGTTATTCATTGTTTTCTTCGATCGTAATTATATTGTTTATTGTTGCTCATTTTGTTGTTTTTATTGTTTCAAACGTAAAACACATGATTTTAATTGTACTCAATTATTGCGGTTACGTTGTTCAATTATGTTTCTTAATACCCTTACTTAGGGTGCTATAAATTTCGCATGTTATCAGCTTGTGATGAACTCATAAATATTTTGTTTATAATTGATGGACAAGTTGAGTTGGAAAGTGTTGGAGGAAATTCACCTGCTACTGTGTCTATAATAAATATAATATATTTAAATAAGCTCTAATTTTATAGAAAGCGTATAAAATATTCGTTGAGCTGAGTAAATGTCTCTTATTGTCTTGACTTGCATTTAGAATATGGAGCTTAAGCTGAAGTTGATACTATAAATAAGTTGATTAGATCCACAACTCTTTAGATAGATATTGTGGGTGTATAAGTACAGATATATATGTGTGTGTGTGTGTTCCTAACTGTAGTTTTTGGCACATTGCCATAAATGCGAAGTCAAGTTCAGTGAACGTCCTTCAAAATGCCGGCAGCAGTTGCTGCTTCACAAGGATTTTCTTCAACATGATTATATAAGCGGAGCATATTGAATGCTGGGGCAACTTGGGAAAGGAGGATGATGAAAAGTGTGTAATGGGCAGATGCTGTGGGGTATGGTAAGAGACGTTGTTATCAAACAAACACAGCAATCACAACAAACAGGCGCATGAGCTGTTCAAACTTTTACACACCAAGTGTGCCTGTCTCTCTCTCTCTCTCTCTCTCTCTCTCTCTCTCTCTCTTTGTTTGTCTGTCTTCTTATATTTGCTTTGTTGTTTTCCAGCATTACATCTTCTGTGGTTGTTGTTGTTATTGTTGTTTGTTGTTGCTTTCTCTCATGCAACGCAATAGATTCTCTTCGAATTTCTCAGTCCATTTACCCCTCAACCCACACATCTCTGTCTTCTTCTTCCGCTTATCTACCTCCCTCTCTTTCTCTTTCTCTTGCTCTATCGCTGCATTGTTTGTTTTCCTTTCACTTGGCATATTTTTGCGCCTCCCACTCCCACTCCCCCTCTTTCTCTCCCCTTTTGTTACTTAGCTTACTTCCTCATTCGCAGCACTTTTTATTTCGCATTTATTTATTTTTATTTTTATTTTTATTTTTTTCTTAATTTAATTTAATGTTTTTAGCATTGTTTCTTGTATGCTGCGTATGATAAGGTCGACTCTTTCAACTCTTTCCCCGTTTTGGATCATTGCCAAATGCACAACTGTCAATCGCAAATTGTTGAAATTTTAGATGAAACATAAATCTTGTATCCCTCATAGCAAGATTTCTATCTCTTCATATATATGTACATACATATATATATTTATCTCTTACAAAAAGTAATGCTTCTAAACTACTGATAGATTTTTTGTAGAATTATATCAATTGGTTAAAAGCACCTATAACTTTTCCTATTTCCTTCAAAATCTCATAACTTTACGGATTTCCATGATCCTTACATTCCCTCTGCATTAAAATTTGTTAAATTGGAAAACTTGTAGTCTATAGAATAAAACCAACTATGTTCATACATTTTGCCAAAAACTTCAGACTGTCATAACTTTGGCAGTTCTTCGTTGATTTCCCAGTTCTCTCTACTCATTCAGCTTTCAAATTTTATTCATTAAATTACTTAAGTTCTTTAAAAAATAAACATTGTTTTCATACATTTAGCCAAAAACTTCAAACTGTCATAATATTGAGAAATCTTCGCTGATTTTCCAGTTCTTCATGCGGAATTTCAGTTTGTTCTTTGTATTTAAATTTTGTTATTATAGATTACTGTATATTGATACAATTACCAAAAAACTTCAAACTCTCGTAGCTTTATCAATAACAATTTCAAAAGTAAACTTTTGACTTTTGACACGTATGTTACACAACAAATTCCGAAACTATCCTGCAAATTTCATCACGATCGTACAATAAACAGAAAAGTTATGCGAAAAAACAATTTCACTTAGCATTAGTGCAATGAAAGAAGAAGAGAACACTGATGCTATAATGAACAAAGCTTGTGCTCCAAAGTGTTTATATATGCATACATACATACATTTGAGCGAATACGTGTTAGGTTTTTTGAATAAACTGAGCGCAGGGTACTTTGCAGTCGTGCTCACTCGTCTGTAGCGTTCTCAGTTGCTCGAGTATAGCTTATTGGCATTGAATTGACTTTAGACTGTGCAAATTGTTTATAACTTTCAATAGTATTATTGTATTAACCGCGATAAAAGCCACAATTACGCCACATGCAGTGAAAAACTAGATAGGCAATACCTGATAAACATATATATATATATATATATATATAGTTGTATAGATAGATTTAGTACATATACATATATTAGCACACACTCTTAGCTTGCGGTTGTTGTCTATAAAATGGCAAAACGTTAAAGGTTTGTTTACAGTTTCAAGTGCTCAAGATATGTATATATGTATATAAATATGTACATATATGTACATATAAGTACATATAAGCACATATATTTAACTATGTTCAGTTGTATATTTAATATTTGTTCAATTACTTATACATACATTGCGAGTGTTTAAGCGGAACTTCACAAGTAGCTGGCAATTTGACTTGACAACCATTGTTGCATGCATGAGTGAAATACCCTGTAATATTTTCGTTAATAACGATCATGATATCTGCGCGTATGTAAAGCTATTTAAACGTATGTGAGGCATATCAAATGTTAAAAGTTCTTTCAATGTCATAAGCGACTAAAGTAGAGTATATATTTTATTTTTTATTTATATTTTCTTAATATTACTATTAAAAGCGTTGCTTTTAAAGCTAGAGCCTTCAACTTTAACACATGTATAGCCTAATATGCGCTTTAACTATTCTCAAAATTTCATTACAATCGTTTTATAAACATAAAAGTTATTTACTTTTGTTTTGTTTTTTTTTTTTTTTTAATTTAATTAATTTATTTCTTTTTGATGCTTTGTATAGGGCATCTGCTAGTCGCGCTTTTGCTAAGATTTTACACATTTTATTTGGCGAGCGTTTTCTATTTGTATAATTTGAATTTTTTTACTTTTCCTTTTTGGTTTCGTTTCCCTTTTGAAACTGAATTTTGAATAGAACACAGAGAAGGTGTTTCCAGTTTTTTTCTTTTTTTTTGCTCCTCTTAAGAGTTGTCTTACTATTAGTAGAGAGATTTGCGAGCTGTGTGTGTGGAATTAGCAGCTGATTATCGAACGTGTATCAGGGCGTTACTTTTGCTTGTTGTTGTTGTTGTTGTTGTTGTAGGTATTACAACTATGCATGACTGAGTTTTCCAACATTCGTGTGCTTCGTGATTTTCAATGCATTCTGTTGATTCAAACGATGAATTACTCATATATGTGAGCACTTTGCCCACTTGCCTATGCCCTTCCCCACTCCAGTTGCCCCCCCTTCCTCCTCCCCCTTTCACTGCATTGCTCCCCCTTATATGGAGGCCTTACAATGACACGAATTGCACTTTATTACTTATTTACATATACTGCTGAACTGTGTGCTGGGGCTTACAACTTAAATTGGCGACTCGCTGTCAATTACCAGACCGTATTCCCCAACATACATATGTGCCATATGTGCCCCCGTTTTTGGGGAGTGTATGTGTGCAGTTTTGTATCTTGTTTACTCAAGCAAATTGAAGAACTCGACTAAAATGTAAACTAAGTAAAATCTATTGTTGTTAACTATTGATCAGCTGTATATACTATATACACACATATTGTCTCTTCCGCTCACTCTTCTGTGCTGTCTCTTCTTTATAGCAGGCAGCTTTTGTCTTTGTATCATACTAAACATACTATTCTGTAACCACTATCTAACTGAAGAAACTTACGTAATCTTCGCTATACGAAATTCTCGGTGCTGTGAACTTTTTTATTAGTCTTTCTTTATAGTCTGCACCACTTATGTTTGTGGTTCAATGCAGTGGTTCAAAAGCAAACCCAAATATTGAAATTTAACAAACTTTGGCATTTTAAGAATCAAATGTAATGCCTATTACATATATATCTCTTGAATCGTTTCGAAAGCTAGCTTAATTTAAATAGAATGGTTCGTAAACCGGTTCGGCATCAGCAAAGTGCAAACTTATCTACAATTTGCAAGCAAACTCAGGCAAATTGGTGTAAATAAAATACTATAAAAGTGGAGTGGTTCGTGGAGCGGTGCAGAACCGGTTCACGACTCATGTGCCTGCATAAGTGGTGCAAAGTGCACCAAGATGGATATTACTCCTAGGTAGACTTCTGTGCTGACCGAACTGTTACGTGTATACTTAAATAAAGTGGTTCACGAACCGGTTTGGCAACAATTACAAACTGAAAATACAGAAATCACATAGATATTCATGCATACATATCTAACTAAAAGTGGAGTGGTTCGTGGAGCGGTGCAGAACCGGTTCACGACTTATATGCCTTGTATAATTTAGATGATTTGTATAAAATCAGCTATATGTGTGCATAAACTATAAATGAGTGTTGTCTGAACCGGTTCGAGTCATACAAAAGGTTGCGTCACTTAATTCAAGTGGTTCATGAACCGGTTCAAGAGCAAGAGAGTACAAACTTCATGGAAAATAAGTCACAAGACTTAACTAGATAAAACTCTATAAAAGTTGAGTGGTTCGTGGAGCGGTTCAGTAGCGGTTCAAGAGTTCTGTGCTTTTCACAAATTATAGTAATTGTAGATGATTAGACCCGGTTTTAATGGGTCGCACAATCAGCTAATTGAAGAGCACACAAAACAGGTGAAACATTAACATATTTGATTTGCTGTGGGGCCAAAATCAATTGGCCGCATTAGTGTTGGCCCATTAAATTGGCCAACTGAGCTTAACATGTAATTTGTCTAATTTCAATTTGTATTCCGTGTTCTTTTTTTTTTTTTTTGCTTGAACAGGGCGTCAAGAAGCCTTTTGACCAGGTGATTCGGGCCAACATTGGGGACTGCCATGCGATGGGTCAACAACCTTTGACCTTTTTGCGTCAGGTGAGTCAATTTGCCAGGACATTTCGTCAAATTGTTAATGCATTTCTATGACTTGTAGCTGTTGGCCTTGACGATGGAGCCACGCTTGCTGAACTCACCCGATTACCCGGATGATGTGAAGGAGCGAGCATGCGCGCTTTTGGCCAGCTGCAGTGGCGGCTCGATGGGCTCGTATACGGACTCCGCTGGCTTGGAGTTTGTGCGTCGCCAGGTGGCCACATTCATTAAGGCACGCGATGGCGGTGTGCCCGCCGATTGGCAGAATATTTATCTAACTGGCGGCGCGTCTCCTGGCATCAAGAGTATTCTATCGCTAATTCAGTAAATATCAAACCACACACAACACAGACTTCATCCTAGAGGTTGTCACATTAATATGCTTGCTTGCGTCAATTGCAGCTGCCATGTGGATGATAAGACACCGGGCGTAATGGTGCCGATACCACAGTATCCACTGTACTCGGCGACAATTGCTGAATATGGTATGGCGAAGATTGATTATTATTTGGATGAGGCCAACAAATGGGGTCTCAATCGTTTGGAGCTGCAGCGTGCCTACGATGTGGCCAAAAGGATTGCAATCCACGCGCGTTGGTCATCATCAATCCCGGTAATCCCACTGGACAGGTGCTCTCCCGCAATAACATTGAAGAGATTATCAAATTTGCATACGATAACAATCTGCTGATCCTGGCCGATGAGGTGTATCAGGCGAATGTCTATGATAAGGATTCGAAATTCCATTCGTTCAAGAAGGTCATGCATGAGATGGGTGAACCATATCGTAGCCAAGAGCTGGTCAGCTTTTTGTCCGTCTCAAAGGGTTATCTCGGTGAATGCGGCATTCGTGGCGGCTACATGGAGGTGGTCAATATGTGTCCCCAAGTGAAGGCGGTGCTAACCAAATCGATCACAGCCTCATTGTGCAGCACCACTGCCGGTCAGGTGGCAGTCAGTGCATTGGTCAATCCACCACGTCCCGGGGAGCCATCCTATGACCTCTATATGAAGGAGAAATGCGCCGTTTTGGATGCATTAAAGGAGCGCGCCGAATTGGTATACAAAACCTTTAGCAGCTTCGATGGCTATACGGTGAATCCAGTCCAGGGTGCCATGTACGTATTCCCAAAGATCGATATACCACCAAAGGCGATCGAAGCGGCCAAGGCCAAAAATATGGCGGCGGATGTCTTCTATGCATTTGAACTGCTCGAGTCAACGGGTAAATTATTTATTTAAATATTTCAATTTAATAATTATCTATATTAATTGTTCAATCATATTCGACACCACCCCAGGTATCTGCATTGTGCCCGGCAGCGGATTTGGTCAATTGCCCAACACCTGGCATTTCCGCAGCACCATCTTGCCGCAGACGGACAAGCTGAAGGTGATGTTGGAGAAGTTCCGTAAATTCCACGTGGAATTTGTTAAGAAATACAAGTAGATGGTGACCTCCAACCAAAACCTTAAACTTCAAAATTCACTTTTAAAACACATCTATAAATATATATTTTAATTTTTAAATTAAACTTTTTAACAGAAACAGCAAATTGTTATTTTGTAAATGTTGCAAAATCAAACTGATATATAGATATATATATAGATAGATCCTCATGTATTGTTTTAATTTCATTCGGATTGCGCGAAATATGAATTTTTGAAAATTGACAATAATATTGTTTATTGCTTTGTTGCAAATTGATATTGTTAATAATCGATTGAAATAACATACACAACATATTGATGTATTCCCAGTCTTTGTACTTGAGAACTCATTACTCGATGTTAAATTAGTATATATTGTAATTGTTGTTAAAAAAAGAAATATATATATATGTATATGAAATACACATTTAATTGGCATACAGCAAACAAAATTCTAAAATTCAAAGCGAGCTGAGAACAGGTATTAAAACAGTGGCGCCTAAAAGTATGCAACGCCTTGCTGGAAACAACAAATGGAACGGACTTGGCTTGCCATCTAAAATAGCTACTATAACATTTGCACTCGCATTTTAAGGCAGCATAACTCGATTGTTTATTAAATCAACATTTTGTGTTTACAAATTGCCAAAATATACGTGAAGCAAATATCAAAGCTGATAGATTTATCATGACAAAGTAGAGAGAAGCATACTTTGAGTTTGTCCTTGTCTTTTCTTTCACATCTCAATTCAGCTGTTGCCTTAGTTTTGTTCAACTTACAGTCTTTAATTGTAGTATAATCATTGCATTTAATTAAATGTTGCAACAGTAATAGAAAGTGTTTAGTGAGCTAGATTCCCCCACAAGCTCAGTTGCGGTTTAAGCTTTAAATTTTGCGCTCAGCTTTGTTTGCTTTACATGAGTCAACTCTGTTAATGGTGACGATAGCACGAGCTTATCGATAGAACGTCACATTTGGAGTGACAAATTTAACATTTTTTAAAATGTAGAAAAAACCTGAAGAGAGAAAATGCGACATATTTTTCAACCCGGGAAATACGTTATCTTATAAGAAGCTAACTGATGTGAATAATACATCGAAAAACATGGTTTATCGTTTTTTGTAGAGACAATGCTTTTTCAATTCTCTTTTGCTTGCATTATTATAAAAAAGAATTAGAAAAAATTATAAATATTGCAAAGCAAGTAAGGAAGAAAAACATCAGAGCATCGTTAAATTTTATTCAAGATGATGCATCGATTTTTTCAATGTCGATTTCTGTATTCGATGCTTAAAGCGATTTATTTTTTTTGATTTAAGTTACCAATCAGAACAGCGATTTATCGATTTTTGTTCAATGCTCTGCGATTTGAACTTGATGTCAAACTTTACATCACCTATGGGATATGGGATATAGCGTATGAAAAATGCATACAAAATGCCTTTTTTTTGAGGAAAAGCGCTTGGAAAAGTGCTGTAAACTTTCCTATAGGCAATTTAAGTGCATATAATATTGCTAAAATACTTATTTGTTAAACTTTTTAATTTGAATCTTCAAATTTCATGTCTTTGCTAGCATTTCATTGAGGCTTTATTTTGAAATTGTTTTAATTTATTTTTTATTTCATTGTTAGTGTTGTTGTTAGGGAATAGTGTATATTGTTGAATTTAAATAAACAAATTGTCACTTTTTTTTGTATTTCATAATTTTTATTTACGTTCATCTAAATTTTTATTTATTTCTTTTTTTTTACATTTTTTTGTTGATAGATTACAAAAAAAAAAGTAAAAGAAAAAAAAGAATCATTCACATATACTTGTACCTTCCGCTTGTCTTGCGCTCCGGTTTAATGTTGTTAGTAATTGTAATTTGAGTGTTGTTTGTTGTTGTTGTCGCTTTCGTGTTGCTGTTGTTGTTGTTGTTGTTTTTCCTTGTTGTTTTACGAACTATGCACTTACATTCTAAATATACATCCAACTTTCTCTCTTCAGGATTCTTTCAGCTGTTGGTTTTGTATCTTGCGTTTTTGTTTGTTGCTTGTTATAACATAATACAATTAATTAAATTAGCAGTTGCTCATGATTTTTGTTTTGTTTTCTTTTTTTTTTTTTAAGTCGGATCATTTCACAATTTTCCAAACAAAAAACAAAAAAATTGGGGCTGTAATAGGAAATTGATTTTTGTGGCCACAAATTGCAGCGCTATACATGCACATATGTGTATATATATATATATATATGTGTGTGTGTGTCTGTCTGTTGTGTGTGTGTGCTGAACTTTATTGTGTGTTGCATGTGGTGGGGCATTCATCTAATGCCGATCCCTCGAGTCCGAGCGGCTGCGACGATCACGTGAGAAGCTGCGACTGCGTGTCCGAGAGCGTCTTGGAGAACGTGATCTGTAATTAGATTGGTTGGGGCGTGGGGCGGGCAACAAGTTACAGGCGAAATAGTTTGACAGAGAGAGAGAGAGAGCAAGAAAGAGAAAGAAGAGAGAGAGAGAGAGAGAGAAATACAAACATTAAATAGAATTTTAAACTTGCGTTGAACATTTAAATAACGATTTTAAACAATGCTGTTAACAACTGTGAGCGCTGTCGACTCATCAGGATCTCCATCTCATACTTGAAGGAGAGAGTTGAGAGTTGAGAGGAGGTTGCTTTCAATTACTGTTGTGCTTGTTGTGGTGGTTGAGCTGAGCTGAGCTGAACTAAGACTGCTGAGCTGGCATTCGATATTTTCTTTTATCATTTTTTATATAAATATATATTTATATATATTTATATATAAATATATATATATATATATATATATATACTTTTTTTTTGGGCCCCGATTACGAAAGCGTTTGGTGTGGTGGTGGTGGTGGTAGTGGTTGTGGTTGGTTGGTGGCATTTTTTGTATTTCTTATTATTTTTTTTGATGAGCAGAGCAGACTGAGAAGATTGTTGTTGTTGTTCAGTTGAGAATCGATTGATATTTTGTGGAATAAAGTGGTTGTGGTGGTGGTTGTTGCTGCAGTTGTGTAGTAGTAGTGGTGGTGGTGTTGGTAAATGTATGTTGTTGTGTTGTTTGCTGATGCTTGTTGCTGTTTGTTGCTAGAAGCTGTTGTAGCTGCCACACGCACACACCTACAGCCACACACACTCACACTCACACACGCACACACACACACACAGACGCACACGCACACGCGCAGATGAAGAGCTGTAGAAGCTGCAGAAGATGAGCACAAAGCTGAAGAAGAGCTGAATTTGAATGGAAGAAGAGGGAGTTGCAATCTCCTCGTTGTTGTTGTCGTTGTTGTGGTTGTTGCTCTTGTTGTTGTTGTTGTTGTTGCCGCTGCCTGCTGTTGCATCCACGCTGTGTGCAGTTGCAGTTGCAGTTAAGATACATATGCGTATATGTATCTTTTGGTTGGTGGTGATGGTGGTGGTGGTAGTTGTTGTTGTTGTTGTTGTAATAGAGCAGACAAATTAGCGGGTGTGTGTGTAGAGGAGAACAACAACAACGTACAAACGTTAACAAAAACTAACTAACAATTAGAAAATATAAGCATGTTAACGAGAACAAACAAAATTATACAAAATTAACTTTTTTTTGTTGTAAATATTAAAATTAGTTAAATTAAAAATTAATAATTTAAATTAAATATTAATTTTCTTTTTAAATAACTTTTTCATCTTTGTTTTTGCAATTTTACATACGCTTCTTGAACGGGAACGCATTTAGCGGGCTTTACGTGATAAATTCGAAGGTGGTTGTTGTTGTTGTTGGTGGTTGGTGAAATTTGGTGGTGGTGGTGGTGGTTGTTGTTGTTGTTCAGTTCGCTTAAACACATTGCGGTTGCAGGCATAGTAGTAGTAATAGTAGTAGTTGTAGTTGTAGTAACAGTAGAAGTAGAAGTAGTAGTAGTAGTAGAAGTAGTAGAAGTAGTAGTAGTAGTAGTAGTAGTAGTTGTGGTAGTAATTGTAGTAGTAGTTGTAGTAGTAGTTGTAGTAGTAGCACTAGTTGAAGTATCGTTGTACTGAAGATGAAGAATGAAGCGCAGCTCAGCTGAATTTGAAGTTTTCTTTTCATTTCATTTGGTGATGAAGTTCTTTTTTTAATCTTTAGGGCAAGAGGCCACAAACGGGGTGCAGAGAGGTGGTGGTGGTAGTAGAGTTGTGGTAAAGGTGGTGGTTGTTGTTGTGGTGGTGGTGGTGTTGTTGTTATTCTTGTTGGTGGTGCTAGACTGAGATGATATACCTAGAGCTAAAGCAACAACAAAAGTTTTAAAGAAATAACAAAACAAAACCCCAAAAAAACTTCATTGCTTTTTGATGCATGGAGCTGTAGTTGTTGTAGTAGTTGTAGTTGTAGTTGTAGTTGTTGGTGGTAGGCTGCTTGAAGATGAGAAGATGATGTTTATATACAGATATACAGATATATATATATATATATAGATATAGATATATATGCATATTTGAGGGACAGAAGAAGCTGGTGGAGAGCTGAGGCTGTTGAGGCTGAAAACCCGGGCGGACGTTGAGAGGCTGAGGCTGAGTTGGGCTGAGTTGAAGAGTCTGAAGACTGCAAAAGTTGTCATAAAGTTGTCTAGAGTTGTAGTAGGCTGTTGGAAGCGTTGATTGGTTGATTGATTGGCTGATTGATTGGTTGGTTGGCTGATTGGCTGATTGATTGGTTGCTTGGTTGGTGTAATTGGAGTTAGATTTGATTGCTTGCATTTGCTGGGTCAGTAGTTGCACTTGCTTGTTGTTGTTCTTGTTGTTGTTGGCTGTTTGGTTGGTTTGGTTTGGTTTGTTGTTGTTTAATGTTGTTAATATGTGAGATCAAATGATTGTTGTTGTTGGTTGTTGTTGTACGAAAATTAGAAGCTTATGATGGAGTATGAAGATTGTTGTTGTTCTTGTGGTTGCTGTTGTTGTTGTTGTTGGTGGTGGTGGTGGTGGTGAAGAGTTGCGACGAAAGGCTGCAGACAAAAGCTGTTGATTAATTGATTGACTGCTCACACATTTGCACTTTGCTGCCTCGTCGCACTTGGTGATTGTGTGTGTGTGTGTGTGTGTGTGTGTATTTGTGTGTTTATGTGTGTTTGAGATTATGTATGAGATAGAAAGAGAGAGAGTGAGAGAGAGAGATAAATAAAGTGAGTGTTGTGTTGTGTTGTGCAGTGTTGCTTCTTGATGCTGACTGCCGACCGATGTGTGACTTGGCTTGCACTCTGCTGCTTAACACACATACATTATGCACATATGTTGTTGAGAGCTTGAGAGGATTAGCATATGCTGTGGTGGCTGTTGTTGTTGTTGTTCTTGTGTTGCAGTCAGCGGAATATATCGTATTTGTTGAAATTGACAATTATCATAAAGCCGCCGAATTTTGTTGTTGTTGGTTGTTGTGTTGTTCTTATTATTATTATTACTGTTGTTGCTGTTGTTTTTGGTGGTGGTGGTAGTTGTGGTGGTGAAATGTGTGTAATAGGAGGAGCAGGAGCTGTTGTTCTTGTTGTTGTTGTTGTAGTAGTTATGAGACGTGAAGTTGTTCTTGTTGTAGTAGTTGTACTTGTTGAAGGAAGAGGAGGAGTAGTAGAAGTTCTAGTAGTAGTAGTAGCTGTTGTTGTTGTTCTTGTTGTGCTTGTAGTAGAAGTAGACTTTATCCTGCAAAATGATTGTGAAACCACATTAAAAACGGGCCCCATTCGATGATTCGATTTATTTGTTTATAAGTTTTTTTTGTTTCTTTCTAAATTTAGATATTTGTAATTCTGTTTACTAAAACACAACAAATTTTTACAACGGCCAAGCCGCCTTTGTATAGCAAGCGGGCAAATTAAGGGAACTGGGGAAGTTTCGTTTTGATTCGAGGTTTGGGAATATTGTGAAACAAATGATGTACGTAAACAATATACATATGTAAACAAAAAAAAAAAAAAAATATCGACTAGAGCAGAGCGCCGTATTGTATTTAACTAGAATAAAATGTGTCCAACCCTTGATTATCGATAATCGATATTCGGACTTTGGATATCTGTGCACAATTGATGCGCACGACACGCTACTGTAAATGTGGGTATGCGTATGTGTGTTAGTGTGTGCTGTGCTCACTTTTACAACCGGTACTGCAATCTTTCTTGTATGTATACGCACATTGGCGGGCCCAAGTGTGTCTCATTTTTTTTTTTCGTTTTTGTTTTGACTCAAATCGATTTATTTTCTTTTGCTTTTTGGCCAGCTCATATGCAATGCGCAACGTTTTTGATGCCACATATACACACACAGATATACACATATACATATTGTATGCATATGCATGTACATATACAATATTTCTTTGACAAATAAATGTATATATTATGCATATGTGAAAAAAAACGGTCAGATGTACGAACAATGAATGACACTCACCTATAACGTCCGCCAGCATCACCAGCGCGAGCAGCGGCACCTCCTCCGCCACCGCTGCCACTGCGACCTCCGCGACGGCCGCCTCCACCTCCACCTCCGCCGCCACCACCGCCGCGACCTTCGCGCGAGCGGCCGGAGGACATTTCTACTCGTATGCGTGTACCACAGCAGCGGGTACCATCCAGTCCGCGGGTCGCATCCTCTGCATCGCGACGATCCTCGAACTCAACGAACGCAAAACCAGGTGGATTGCGTGCAACCCACACATTTCTCAGTGGTCCATATTTGCTGAAGGCGTTTTCAATCTCATATTTGGAGGCTGATGAGCCCAAATTGCCAACATAGACTTTGCAGGCCAAATCCCATTCACGATAGCGTGGCATGATTTATTTGTATTTATATTTCTATTTAGATAGCGGATGCTAACTTTAATTTCAGTTTTTTCTTTCCAACTTATGTATTAATTGCGTCTCTAGGTACACACAAAAAATTTTCACAAGCAGCAGACAGACACAACCACGCTTACGTAGAGAAAAAATTAATTTGTGATTCTGAACTATCGATATAGAAGGGGACGAAAAAAGATGGCAGCCACATATCGATAGCCAATAAATACTGATTGTATTTATCGATAAAAAGTGTTCCAAGTAACAACCCTGGTGTTTGACAGTGTGGCACCATCACGCACAGCTGAGCTCTCCTATTATTTAATCGCACACAATTTTGTTGAATTTAACTAAAACTTCAATCAAACAACACAGAACAAGATGGCTAAAAGCCCGGAAACAGTTTCTTTAGACCAATTGGACAAGGATCAAATGAAAACAGTGAGTAATAACGCCAACTTGATTGACAAATTCGCACCACAAGTGATGCAATGTGCAATCGAATCAACCGCCTGTAATTATAATAACGACAATGTACTGAACAACGTGTATAGTTTTCAGATTTCCTAATGTCCTACAACAAACTATCCGAAATGTGCTTCACGGATTGCGTACGCGACTTCACCTCTCGCGACGTTAAGGACTCTGAGGTTAGCATCAATCCAACAATTGAACTTTGTCTGTTAAAGAAAACTAATAAAAATTGATTTACAGGCAAAGTGCTCCCTAAATTGCACGGATAAGTACCTGAAGATGAATCAACGTGTGTCACAGCGCTTCCAGGAATTCCAAATGATTGCCAACGAGAATGCATTGGCCATGGCCCAAAAGGGCGGCAAACTATAGAGCTATAAGCTCATCAACATTGTAGTTTAGTTTAGCGACACATCAATACCGAAACCGTACAAACAATGCATTTTTATTGCATTTGTATTGTCTTTAACTAGAAATTAAATAAATACCAAAAAAAAGCAGCTATCAGGCTAGTTATGGTTGTACCTCGATGACGAATCGTATTTTATTATGGACATTTTTTGGAGATAACCTCGAATCTTTCCATTCTCTGCTTCGTGCAACATTCTTAAGCGAATTACCGACATCATTGTTTTGTATTGAGAGTAAGGAAATAATAACAATTTGTTTATGAGAATTTTATAGATAACTAGAGATCGGTTTTTTTTTTATTCATTCGTGGATTTTGTTAAAAATATAAAGTGACGACATGTGTTCGTTATGATATTGCAGAATAAAATATGACAAATCATGTGGGGAGAGGGGAAGGAAAGGGCGGTCGGCCATTCGTTCGATTGGTTCCATTGTGCCACACAGAGCAACAGAGGGTTAAGCAGTTCAGCCTCATTTAAATTATTTTTAGAATTTGGGCCGCCGCGCGGTTGCTTATGTGCTAATGCCTAAAAACTACGTTTAAGTAACGTTGACAGTGGCCTGTAATTGTACGTTAGTTAACTCGACATGATAATCTAGCTACACAAAACACACACAAACAAACGCATAGCAAGCGATCGATCTTAGCCAGTTGTCGGAGCACAATTTGCAATAATTACTTTGATCATTAGAATTATTGTTTGTTTAACCTAGAGAAGCCATCGCCTGCGGCTTTCAATTCAATACTTAGGGCTACACACGCTTTGTTGGCCTGCAGCTGAAGCTATTCCTTGGATTCTCTTCCGTTCAGTGGCTGGTGCCGCCAGCTTCTGATGGAAAACCTTCTGCTTCATTGATCAATGCATATTCCAAGATGACACGACCCTCTTTATATCTGATATAACAAGCATATCAATTGTTGTGTGAGCGAGAGGGCAATACAAACAGTACATTAGTCTTTGCTACTCACTTTTGCGTCTCTTCGGTGGCAAACTCATACATCCAGCCAAGCTTGGCGCCGCAGCTCTTGCACATAACATCGCGCACCATGTGACGACCCGTTAGCATCACCCGCTCCTGTATGGCACTGAAGGTCAAGTTAACCACACGCTTGAACAGATAAGCGCGTCCTGCGTACAACAATTTTGTATATAATTTTTTTTTGTTTCAATAGAGAGAGCGTTTACAAATAATGCAAGGTCAATTTTAATGCTCACCCGTGGCGCCTGTGAAGCGTGTGCTGATTAATTGACTGCGATTGGTCAAATTTGTGTGACATTGGGCACAATTGAAGAGCTTTAGACCACCGAGGTGCTCCAGAAAGATGCGCCCCATATTTATTTTAGAATACTTCTATTGTCTTCTCTGTGCAACTGTTTACCTGCTTTTATTTGCAGTGTGTGTGTGTGTGGGTATACTTATGTGTGAGTGAGTGTAGAGTTTCTTTGTTTGCAGATGCTGTTGAAAAATTTGTAATAAAAATGTTATTAGTAATAGCACGCAACGAAATTGCGTATAAATGTTATGCTGTAAAGCTTATCTACAGTGCTTTTTTTTGTTTAATTGCAACAACGCAAAACAAACATACAGCTGTCCTGGAAATGCGGCGATGGACCATAGGCAACGACGTCTACACATGCAATTAAAATGATGTAAACAGCACAATAACAGTCACTGACTTTGATTTAGAATGCAACTCGCTAATTACGATGCCTTCGACAACCCAAAAAAAATAAAATAACACTGCAACAGCAATAACAACGCAACGCTTTCTAGGGCTGTCGAATAGTTATCGACGCAGCACTGCAATCGATCTTGTGATACTTTCAAGCATGAAACTACATATTATTCCTACATAATAAACAAATAATTAAATAAAAGGCATATGTTTCTATTTTTAATATGAACAATTAAAAAGTAACATAAAATACGAATAGACATCGAAATGAAATATCGAATAAGTAGTGCATTCGATAACAGAGCAATTACTGCAGCCCTGGTCGTCAGCTGTGAACGCACGTGATTGTGTTGTTGTTGTAGTTGTTTGCAAAACCAACAGTTGTTGCGTGTTAAGATTTTTCCGGCAGCTTTTGGATTTTTATTAAAATTCATTGGCATTCAGTATCATGTGCATACGATTTTAAAATTCAGACAAAAAAGAAACATAATATTTAGCACTTTTTTGGCTAATACACAATGGAAGCTGAAGACTAACAACTCACAAGGGGAGGATGCTAAATTTCATTTTAAGAGATAACCACTGAATTCGTAATACCACTAAATAACTCTCCTCATTGGCATCCAAAGTAACAACTGAAGATGCATTTCCTGCGACGTAAACTACGAAGTCTACTGTCACTTGGCAGTTCTAGCCTGCGACGTGAAGCGTCCACCGGTTCCACGGGCACAGGATCTGGGACTGGAGTCGGGACTAGAATGGGTGCTGGAGCAATGGCGATGCACAAGCTCCGTGAATGGCATGTAAACGCATTCAGCAATAAGTTTCTGTTATTCACGAACGTGGGCATCTCATTGACGCTCAGCTCCGTTGGCGACATACTGGAACAGCAATTGGAACTTTACAATGGCGAAATTGAGGAATACTGCAGCACCCGGACCAGTCACATGGCTACAAGTGGTGTTGCTGTTGGCATCATTTGTCATTATTGGTATCAGTTGCTGGACAAGCATCTGCCTGGTCGCAGTATGCGTGTGGTGGCCAAAAAGATTGTACTCGATCAAGTAATATGTTCGCCACTCTACATATCCGCATTCTTCATAACGCTGGGCATACTCGAGGAGAAGGACGCACACGAGGTGTGGGAAGAGATCAAGGAGAAAGCATGGAAGCTCTATGCAGCAGAATGGACTGTGTGGCCGGTGGCACAATTCATTAACTTCTATTGGGTACCCGCCCATTATCGCATATTCTATGATAATGTGATAAGTCTCGGCTACGATGTCTTTACCTCAAAGGTGAAGCATTCACCGTCACATCTGCCACTGACCGCTGCCGCATCGACGTCTTCCAAGAAGCTAAAAACAACTCAGACCTAATTTATTTATATACACATATTGATTTTTTTATATATACATATGTATAAACATTGTAAATATTAAATGCTGTCAATGCGCGCCGATTGTATTTTATGAATCGAACCAAAGATGTACCTTGACTTGAAGCAATTGTCTAAATAAATTGGACGAAAGAATACGACAATCGAACGAAAAACGAAATAAGAAAACACAAATTATTAACAATCATAAACTGGTTGCAAAAATACAAAAAACAACAACTATGCAATTATGCGTAATTAAGAGAGGTGCGTCTGATGCAATTTTTTGAGTTTATTACGATGCTGGGAGTAACAGTTACAATCGACAATCGATAACCGGTTTGACACACCTCCCCAATGGAGAGTGAAGGATTTTCGAGTCCAACGACCGCTCAACTCAATTTTGGGCTTGTGTAATTATTCTTGTTTGACTTTGTTTATCGCCAATAAAGGAGCACATGTAATAGTATTAATTAGCTTTACTTTACTGATGCGAAAAACGAGGCATATAACAATTTTAACTCGATGTTCTTATTTTGACGAAACGTTGTTTATTAAAAATCGCTCTGCAATTATGAATGTATCAAAGTATGCTTGCGTACTGATGTCAAATTGTGCGATATATCGATGCATCGATGTTTAAATTCTTCTGTTTGCATTTACATCACTACTTTACTTAGTGAGTTGGAAGTTGTAAACTTGTTGTTGTCCGTGTGCAATGTATGTGAGTTGTAAAGTAACGGAAACACTTGCGTGGTTTCAACACGACTGATCTATCTACATATATGAATGACAATGACGGGAATGACGCAGGTGAATGCGCACGCTTACGTTTCCACTGATAAAACAGCCCGTGCTATAGTCTGATAACGAGACTGTTTGGTGTGTGTCTCTCCTGTAGCAACAGTCAGTGATGTACATGGAGATTGTGAGGAGATAGGAATAGGAATAGAGGCAGCAACACGCCATGCTATGGCACGCCCAACGGTTGCTACCTACACAATAATTGAGTTTACATTTTTTGTTTTGCCGCAGTTAATTATAAATCAGAAAACCCATCCAACGTTGATAAGAGCGCACACATTGATAATGAGCACAAAACACGGGCATAAATCACAAATATAGGTTTATCATTGTGTGTATGTGTATATGTGTGTGTGTGAGCACTTCATATCCATTAATGAACTAACTATCTGTGGGGGGTATGACTAAAAAGGAACTCTTATCGCATTACGCTTTTATTGCTTGACATTGATAATGAAAATTTTCAAAAGAAACGAAACAATTCTCAAATATATATATATATTTATATATATATTAAAAAATTAAAAAATCACAAGAAAAAAAGATACGTTCACACAATGCACGACCTTGATAGCGACGTGAGATAATGAATATTCGAGCCCAAGTTTCTGGAATTGTTTCGGTAACTCAGACGACAATTGGCGGCCCAGCAACAGGTGATCTCAAGTCGTTTCACAGATTCATGAATACTACATCTTAACTATATTCAGTTTTGAAACATTACATATATACATATATACGTACACATATGTATATACTATATCTCGAATTGGCAGTCGATGAGTTTCGCATTTTGATTGGATTTTTTGGTTTTTTTTTTTTTTGCATACCAAAGCAGGACAGCGCCGTTCCAGTGAGCTTGGCAATTTGAAACAGGTTTTCGTAAGATTAATTTCCTTTTCTTAAGTTATTTTCGGGGCAGCTGGAAGAGGAAGAGAATGCGAAATCGACTAGCAACCAAAAACTTGATTGTTTGAAGCAGACAAACAGACAGCAACAACAAAAATAACAAAAGCTTAACGAAATTCGATTATAATTAGATGAGTTTAGCTTGGTTTGGATTGATTTTGTATATAACCGTTTTGAAAACTTCAAACGATTACCATTACCGATACTTAATCGATTGCACTAGCCATAACCCTTGTAGCTTATAGTTCATCTGTAATGAGATAAAATATTTATAGTCAATATTATCAGTTTATTTTTCGTCGAAACGCATCAAATCCATTAACTATAACTCAAATAAAACTAAACGAATTTGAACTCTTGTACATACATACTTGGAATACGTTACGCATGTGCATAAATGTATCTGTAATGCGATAACAATATCGAATATTCATCTCCATATATACAAGGTTGTCGCCAATGCTGTAATTCTAACCTAAAAAAATACCAACTTGTTTTCGAGCACATTGCAAATGACGTGCGGTTTATTGTTGGCTTCGCCATTGACCGACCGATCGTACGAAGCGAAAACAACAACAAGTAAATAAAAATACATACTATGAAAAAATGCGTTTATTTACAAGATGCCAGATCCCTCACAGCAGCCGCACACCTCGCCCGCTCCACGAACAACTCGTGCTACAACGCAAACGAGGGCGCGCTCGCTAAAACGCGCGCGGATTGGCCAATTTTCTGGGCTCGTCTGTTGTGCCTCTCACAGAATGATAAAAAAATAAAATAAAATACATATGTACATGCATTATATCAGAATAAAGAAAACGCGTTAAGCAAAAAGAGCGCAGATCGTTGTGGAATTGGCGGGGTGAGCAAGGGAGGGCAGCATTCGAAGAGCGCAACACGCGAAAAAAAACTTGTAAAGAGCAGAAAGAGCTGAACAATTTACAGAAGAAAACAGGTATCGATACATACACACACATAAATATATGTATGTATGTATAAGTATGCATGAATATGAGCATTTAAATTGGACACTTGTTTGTATGTATGTATATATGCCACATGTACGCTTGCTTGTGACTGATTTGTTGGCTGAGCAGATTTTTGTGGAACTGTTTCTAGGGCTGTGGTGCCACGCGCAATAACAGTATGAATGTGTGTGTGTGTGTGTGTCTCCATATATTATGAAACCCAGCAAAACAAGTCCAAATATTACAGAACTCAACTATAATATACCTGCACTAATAGTGTTATTATGATATTGATCATATTGATCAGAATTGCAATATTTGTTAAGTGAATCAACAATATGCACAATGCTTGCAATAACATTCAAATATAATCAGCCGAGTAGTACAACTCACATTACTGACGTCATGCAATTTGATCGTGTCCTGGCACCTTAAGTTAATCTATCGATATTTGCAAAATGCATTCCAACTAGAAACAGTTATTTTGTGTACTGTGTTTGCCGCGTTTAATTGCGAAACTAAATTACATTTAATATCTTGGCGGCAATTGCGAATATATTTTTGATCGATCGTTAAATTGCGAATATGTATTAAGTGGAAACCGGGTGTTAACCAGAGAAGTCAACATAATTAAACCCCACTCAAGCCACTAAATAGTGCTGAGTATGCAACTTAGCACAATTGAATTGGTAAGTTCATTCCGCACGACTCACAAATATGCCCGCTTGCGTTTGTCCATTAACGTGGTGATGGGGTATATGAAGTAAAAGCTTGTCTAAATAAATAAACAACAGAAATTCAAAGCTCACACACGTGTCGTTAAGTTTTTTTTTTTTTCTTTTGCAAGTGAAGACCTTATTGTATTACTTACACATGCATATACAAATGTGGCCACTTTCACATACATATGTATGTAGGTACCTGTGTGAGTGTGTGTGTACGTTGTTGTAGGAGCGATCTTAGCTTATGTAATCCATATATTGTATATTTCCCAGTTAAATTTATTCGTCTACACGTGATTTAAACGCGAGTCCATAAAAATTCACATTAAAAGATCATAAAGTTCTTTAAAGAGTATCATAAAAACCGGTTGTTCAGATAAGTGTGAAAGACAGCCGAAAAAAATGAGACATTATCAAAATACTCCCGCACCCCTTTCTACCCATGGCAGGGTTAATGAATTGGCTAGTGTTGTCGTTGTCATTAACCTTGAATAAGACAGTGAAAAAAAGAAGGAATTTCTTAGAAAGCAAAAAGCTAAATAACATCGAGTAGTTTTTGGGAATGCGAAAAATATCAATTAGAGAGATAGTCGGGACAGCTGGTGAACAGAGCAGGCTAGATTTTCTTTTTCTTTTTTTTTTTTTTTTATTGTATAATCTATTTTTGAATGCCAAAGCCAAAGCTCGACAGTGAACATGAAAAAAAGACCTGGGCTCTACGCGGCCTTGAGAGCACTTTTTAGAAAACAGAATCAGCAAAAACGAGCAAAAAACCGCATGAAATATTCAACGAGCCAAATGAAAAAGAGGGAAAAAATAGGGAAAGAATTATCGGGTAAATTTACGTAGCGCGTAAGCAAATAAATCACATAGCGCCCACGATTTTTAGATATCATTAAGAAAAAGCTACACTGATATATTATGTACGCATATATTATATAACAGTGTTTTAGACCAAATAAGACGAGTATATGATAAGTTGGTGTTACAAAGAAAAGAATTTATCTGCATCCAATATCGATTTGAAGAGGAGTTTATTAGATTATAGTAAAACTATGTGTCACAAATTGCGATATTAAATAACTCAAATGTGTTAAATGTGTATTTAATTAGTTTTCTTATTCTATATCTTTGTGAATATATAAAAAGAGATGCAATATCTGTGATCCTATTAGCACTTATAAGAATATTAGAAAACCACACTCTATCTTTCGGGATGTATACAAATTTACAAAGATAAGTATATGTAAATAAAGGATTCAAGTTCAATTTGCAACGGTGTTTAAAAGATTATAATAATGTCATTTGACGCTAATTTAATGTGATAAAGACCGATGAGAAGGAGTATGAGATCAAACTCAAAGAAAAAGTCTCTTATCCATCCCATCTCTTATCCTAGTGCAATTTGAAAGCAGACTTAATTAGAATGCTTTTAAGTACTACTTCTCATCAAATTGCCAAAGTGAAGATAAAACGCAATTCGAGTTGGGTTGTGCATTTAAAATATGTATTTAGTTGATTCAGACAGTAATGACTTGCAAGAATTGTTATCGCATTTGGGAATAATCAGTCTAACCTCATGCTTTACTTGTAAAGACATTGGCCGTGTCATGGTCAGGCGGTTCTAAATGTATCTGATAAAAGACTTAAATCCGATCGCGATCATGTGCCCAGTGTCAGTCTTCGAAAGTTATTTACTTATCGTTTCTCTATTTATATTTCCTTTCGATGCGCGTGTTTCCCTTCTTATATTTATTCATTCTTTTATCTGTTGCCTGCTTTATCTGCACTTGATGAACGGCGGCGACAACTATTTGCACAATAAATATCGGTTTACCTAAGCCGGAAACTTCTAAGTACCAACATGAGCACCATTGCTAAGTTGATGTATCATTATTATTATTATAATTATTATTATTTTTATGAAGTATTATTCCGTCAGGCGTGGTTCGGGGCCAGCGAATAAATGCTAAAAGAATGCGCAAACAAACGTGGCTAAAGATTCTCAAAAACACACACTCAACACACACACACACAATTATATACATACACTTATGTAGGGGTGTGTGCGGATTGCGTTCTTTTTCTTATTCTTTCGCTCTTTTTCTTCGTTCCTCCTTTGACGTAAATGCCGTCTAAAAAAAAAAACAACAGCAGCAGCAATAGAAAGCAAAAGTTTTGTTAACGTTTTTGGAATAATCGGAAGAGAAATACTATAACTAAATCGCATGTGGCACCGCATGATCGTATGCTAAGTAATTGTATCGCACATTCAATTCAATAGAGGAAACGAATTAGAAATTAATTATCATATAAAACTTTAGTTTACATAAGTTCTTAATCAAATCAAAGCACTTTTGCTCTATAAAGTTTCGGTTCGAAAATAATTAAGCAATTTATTTAATGAAGAAAATAATTCAACTAAAAGTAAGTTGATTCCAAAGTAAAGTCAAGTATTAAGTATTTTAGTTTCTTTTTCCTTTGGTTTTGTGATTTTTCTAGTTTTGTGTTTTCTCACGCGACCATCTCTAAGAGACAGCAGTTGCAGGGACTTAAATCATTGAAGAATACATTCTATATAGCTATAAAAACAGCTTAAGAGATTTGGGTAAATCATCAGGGATATACACTGTAGATGTAAGAAAGCTTCTTTTGTGTTTCAAGTTGAATATAGATACATTTAAATTCAATACGTGTGCTGTCCTTGAAGTTATGTCTAGTATGATAAACACTATTAATTGCTACAGGGTATAACAAATGTATGATTTTATCAATGCAAATATACTATAATTTTTGTCTCATTAATTTTAATCAAGTCTCGAACCAAAATTTGCCTACTGTTTCTTGAAATCGATGCGCGAACCGTTCAGAAATCTTGCTCTGTAGTTCAATTTATCGATCCGTATATCGATAACCAATCATAATCTTGTTCTGTAGTTCAGTTTATCGATCCGTATATCGATAACCAATCAGAATATTGTTCTATAGTATTATATATATATAACCAATCAGAATCTTGCTCTACAGTATTATTTATAGATACGTATATCGATAACCAATTAGAATCTTGTCCTGTGGTGTAATTTATCGATCCGTATATGGATAACCAATCAGAAATCTTTGTTCTGTATTTCAATTTAACGATCCGTATATTCATCAACATTTTCGAGGTTCGCAGCCTTAGTTAAAACAGTTAAATATAACTTTGAAGATAGATTTCATTATTATTTGTTTTAATTTCTTAAGTTTATTTAAATTGCTCTTAGACACTCCATCAAGTTTGCGTTACACGAAAACTCTTTTAGCAAAGTCATTCGTCTTAAGACGTGCCTCTAGAGATAGACTTAAAAGTATATTTATTGATCAACTAACATGAAGAAAACTCCAATCACCTAAAACATTATTAGTTTTCAGAAAAATGCAATTCATATATAGTATCTTATAACATTTATGTCTTATATATGTCTTTAAATTTTGTTCTAATGGAAGATTAAATCTCTTAAATTTTTTTTCTATTACTTATTGTAAAAATAATATAACATATTCGAGTTCAATAAAAGTTCAAGCATGTGTAATCTTTTATTACAATTAACTATAATTGGGAGAATATAATTAAATATTTGTTTTTTAGACTCTGTACTATATGTATATAGTCTTCGAAGCTTGACGAAAGCGGTCCCTATAAAGTATATATATTTTTGATCCCCATCAACAGCCGGGTCGATACAGCCACGTCAATCTGTCCGTCTGTATAAATACCTAGATCTCAGAGACTATAAGAGTTAGAGTTACTAAATTTGTTGACGACACTCAGATCAGTTATAAATATTGATCCACGGAACTATGCTATATTATTCATTATATCGTAAGTTAAAATAATTATTTTATTACTTATAAAGTCCAATATTAATTCGAAAAATATACTTTATTATTATTATTATGTTATATATATATTTAATATTAATAATAATATATTTAATATTTATTCTTTTGTCTTATTAGCTATTCAATTACTTATAAATAAAATATGCAATTTGATTTCGATGATTCACAAAGTCATAAAATATTTAGTTCAATCTTCAAAACAAAAGTTCAAACGCGCTTAACCTTTTATTATAGTTAAACAATCATTCGAAGAATAAATATATATAGTTATAGTTTATTTGCAAATATTGTTTACACATTTGTGATGGAAAATTCGTCAATTCAATTCATAATTAAAACATTTAGCTGTTAATTGTAATTGAATCATTAGCAATCCACAATATTTATACATGTAGAAAATGACTTTGATTGCATCGCTCGGACCCTTTGGCCCCATTTAAATGCATTTGCATCCCCAAGCAAGCAACAAAAAAATAAAAAAGACACGGGGGGCTCCAACATTCTAGACATTACCTCGACATAGTTGGAGCATACGTAAGTGCGTACATAGACTTCATTCCGAATGCTATTCCGTTGTTTCCAATAACGCATGTTGATCGATCGCTCGATCGATCGATCGATTGATCGATCGACTCGATCATTCGTTTATAATATCATTGATTTTAGCATGTTTACGTCACATTGCGGTGGGATTCTCCTGCCTAGTTCCCAGTAAATCTTAGCTAATCCGAGATTCTCTTTCCGGATGTGATGTCATAAACATATGCCATAGATCAGATCATATCAGATCTGTAACTGTAACTGTAACTGTAAGCAGAACAACAACATGATAAATCTTACAATAATATTTACACAAGACCAATAAAAAAAAAGTACTAATATAAAACAACAACAAATAGGATGAGTCGCAATGGTTTGTTGTATGTTCAGCGGGGGGTTTGGCTCGTTGAATGCCTGACAGCTTGATGACGCGCTACGGTTATCAAGGTGAAGACAAGCAAAACAAAATACAATAACAATAACAAGCAACAACAATAACAACAGCAGCAACAACAACAACAAGAGCAACAACTATAAGAGCCTAGAAATATTTTCATAATGCGCATACGACGCGTTTGCTGCGTCGCACATAATAAAATTTAAGCAACACAAAAAGTGGGCCCGTTGCTAGAGAACGCGCCTCCAAAAGCATACACACCCACCCACACACACACACACGCACACGCACACATTGATAGAGTTGTTGTTATTTGTTTGATTGAAATTAGTGCGAAATTACAGCTCCGATTTGCATTCAAATCAAAGAGCTTCTGATGAAATACATGCATCTCTTGCAGGCACCTACAATTGTGTAATTTAATATGCCAGTCAATAAACATACACACACACACACACACACCACACACGCACTCTCAGCAGAGATACAGCCAAGTTACTTTGGTATATGACAGTCATTTATCAACTTGTTTTTGTCATATGACAAGCAACCAGAACAACAACAATTGTCCAAGTCAACAACAATAACAGACTCGTGCATAAGTACAGTGCATATATATATAGCAAATATAGATATATATATATATATATATATATGTATATATATCGAACAATATGGTATACTATATATCCAATTCAAGTGGCTCGTTTATTTCGGTGCTTTGCACTTGAAGTGCCTACGCATAAAAGCAACATCTTTGAGTATATACTAAATGTTGGTATTCTCTTTAGTATCTTTTTTGTTTACCTCTTGCAATCCTCTTTCATTTCTTTACATCATTGTGCTTGTTGTTGTTGTTGTTGATTGTTGTGTTTACTTATTTGGTTTCAACGAACGCGCAAAAAAAGAAAACCTTGATTTCATTTAATTGAATTACTCGCATTTTATACTATCAGTCGAGTGTTTTCTTGCAATAACAATATAATTACTAATTTCCTATGTATTAAATTGATATGTTATCGATTTTCAACGAATTCTATGGCATAATATTACAAGTATTCATTTAACAGCGTTTTAATTCACTTAATGTTTGTTTATAAGTGAAAATTTTAATATATTTTATTTCAAATATATAAACCAATTTAAGCTATTCAAAGATAAAGATTTGCAATGTCATTTCATATATATTTTCTTTTTATATCTTTCACATACTGCAAAGAATAAATCTTCTTTACTCTTTTTTATGCGCTGTTCGCAAACGTTTCATTTAGCAGTATTCTTATAACTTAATCACTTTCTATAGATTGAGAAAGAAGAACTTAAGAAGTGTGGGTTAAATTTACTTAAATTTTTACAATATACATTTGCAATTTGAACGACCATTAACTTATTTATAATAATATATTAATACTAGATGCCAAAGAGAACGAGTATTATTTTAATTATAAACATTAAAGGGTTATTTATAGTATTAAACATAAATTTTGTGCTACTAAAGAATTATTATTACAAATTAGGAAAGTCGAGCAAACGCGACAGTTCTTTATAGTAAAAGTATTTTTATAATTATTACAACTAAATAAACTAAAATTAATATTGCAATTCCCAAAATCATATAGACGACGATTTCGATACATTTTCAGTGGAAATTCCTCAAATCGAACGTTATTAAAACTGGCAATCAGTTCAGGTTCATCAAGCTTGTTTGCGCGCTAAAGCTGAGTGCTACATCACTCGCGAACAAAGCGCAAGCAGTTCAAATTTCTTTCTTTTCTGATTATCTTTCTTTTTTATAGACCGAACTGGACGAAACTTGCAGTATAGCTTCTTCATGGTATTCGTCAAGCACCTGGTAAGTTAGAAGCATCTACGTTGAGAAATGTGACCATAATGTATCCAAAATTTGAAATAAACTTGATCTGCGGATGGTATACGGTAAGCTTCCTCCCAAGTTTGATGCCTCTAGCTCTTTTAATAGCTGACAGCTTACAGACGGACGAACATTTTGCACACAACTGATATTTCCCTGTACAGAGTATACCCTGTGAACTTTCAAATAATTAGTTTCTATATAAATAAACCTCATAAAATGCCTAAATATAATTTTTTCTTTTTGAACGGAACTTGAGAAAAAATAGTAGAGAAATGTAAATGAATTTCCCAGGAAATATACCTAAGTTCCAATACTAAATAAGCGACTTGACGACAACTTTTCAAACTGAACAACAATTTCATTTGCTTAAGAATACGTGCAAAACTTGACAACTATAGTAGTTACATTCTTATCTAAGTATTTTTAATTATAAAAAAAATGCAATAAAGAAATGAAATTGAGTTTTTGAACTTGACATGAGATGAGATGAGAATCGCATGAGTTTATTTGCTTTTGATTAGGATGAGGAGTGCCCTTTATTTAATTTATTTATATGAATAATATAGATGTAAATATAGAATAAGCAAGCTAGTGATAGTGATTAAGATTATCATCGGGCCCTTAGGGAGCTGACTTGCTGCTTCTTGTTATCAGAGAGAGATTTACAACTTGTTGTTTTACCAAATGCCAAATCACACAGTGCACTTAATCCTTGACATGCTCCCCTTAACGAAGGTCACACACACACACACACACACACACACACACACACACTCAAGCTGACCCACTAAAAAGTCAAGAGATTTACAGCAAGTTCGAGGCATATCCAATCCCATACCAACCATTCATTGACTCAGTCGTCCAGTACATTGACATTGGAAATACTTATAGAGAATACATGTATATAGAGTGTGTGTGTGTGTAGCTGTGTTGTTGTGCCTGTGTCTGTGTGTGTAGTCACATCGCGTGATCGCGATAAACAGACCAAAGACCAGAAGGAGGTGGAAATTGGAGGAACGTTTGTTTATCAACTAGTTCTGTGCCATAGAAGAGACAACAACAACAAGAAGAATGCAAAGAGCGCAAGAGAAGCATGTAAGAGAGAGAGAGAACTCTTAAGTTACATGAACAACAGAAGACAAAACAATAGAAAACTTGTGAAATGCCGTAAATGTTGTAAACTTCTTGATTGGTAATCTTGGAGCGCAGCATCGCGTCATTTCCTGTTTACAATAAGGATAATGTAATTGGTTACATCAGCATGTAACGAAGGGCATTAGCACAAATCCATGTAGTATTTGCGAATGTATTATCGAAATAAATTCTATTGAAATATAATAGGGTATTACAGTATAAGAGTTCGCCTGACACATGCGAGTACAGTACGTCGACTTATCAGCGGGAAATACATGCACACATACTATAACTAATAAACTAATAAAAAACCAAAACAAAATACTCAAATTACCGCTAGGAAAAGTACAACAACATCACAGCAGCAACAACAAAATGTGCACATCATGTTGTCCAGGTGACGACAGATAAGGCCAAATGAAGCCACAAGAGAAAAAAAAAACAGAAAAACATCGACATACCCCTTCCCCTGCTGCAGTTCCGGCCAGGTAGAGACTTGGCCAGTTGCGTTAAAAAATAAGAATTGAACAACAACTGAAGAAGAAAACAATAAAAACAATAAAAACCAAAAAACAACACGTGTGCGTCAGAGTCTCTCCGAGTTTTTTCCGCAAATGCGTTTCAACATATGGCGACTTTCCAATAACAACAATTATTATTATTACATAAGTTAACTTGGCCAGAACTTAAATTTAGTATTCTTTTCTTTTTAGATTCTTTTAGCGTGCTTGTGTATGTTGTGCTCAAGTCTTTCGATTTAATCCTTCAAGCATTCTGCAATTTGCAATCAGTTCGAAAATGTTGAACAAACTGAATTGCAATTGTATCTCTGCGAAATCTTCAACTTAACTTGCAGTATATTTAATAAAAAGAAACATGCATACTTCTGAATTTGTTTATATTTTTTGCTGTTTAAAATTTTAGTTTGAAAACTTTGAATATGTTTCCCTAAACACTTTGATACTCTGCTAATCATTTATAATAACATAAATATATTTGTAAATTTATTTTATTCAAATTCTAATAAAATATGTGATTGGTGTCATTTAAGCAAAATTAGAATTAAATAATAATAAATCAAAGAGTTTGAAAATATTTAAAAAAAAAAACTAGAAAATTGCGCTATTGCTTGACGAAGTTGCAAAGCAATCTCAGTTATACTTGAAGTGAAGTCTGTTGCCAAAAGTTGAACTTATAGCAGTCTAATTGATTTAAGCCAATGATTCATCAATCTTTAACCAAATCCCTCGATAGACTAGTCACAAGTTTTAGCATTTGTTTTGTTTAGTACATTTGATTTGATTTATTTATTGATTTTCTACAATGATACTACTCCTAAGATATTTATCTATAAAGAAGCGTTGTGTTTGCACTCTAGGCCCACACACACACACACACACACACTTACACTTGCTCTCTAATGGAAAAGTACACACGGCTCGAACTGCCTGAACAAAGAATCTGAATTAATAAGTATATAAAATATATAAAAAAAATAACAAGAAAAAAATATACATTTCAAAAAGGTAAAAAGCAGAGAGCAACAAATTTCAACGAAACGAAGCAAATAATTGTCTGAAATTGTTTTTGGTTTTTATTTTTACTTGTTTTCTTTTTGCAACCCAATCGAAAAGTGTAAAAAAAAATTGAAGGAAATCAGAAATAAATGGGAATGCTCGACTAACAGATATGCTGTGTTTAAAGAACAATTGGACTTGGAGTTCACGCATAACTTATGTTCTTTATAGACATTTTGGAAAATTAAGAAGATATGATATGATATGCTGTATGAATATAACAAATTAATATACCAGAAATCAATCGAAGAAATTCATTTATATCTTCTTTGTCGGTTCTTACGTTATTATGAAACTTTGAGAATATATAGATATTTCCTGTATACAAAATATTAAAATATTCATATGTCTTTTTTTAACTACTACCTGTTTATAATGAAACTTATTAGATTTTAGATCACTTAGTAACATACATATATCCATCTTGAACCATTTATTTCTAAAACTGTTGTATATATTGCTTAACTAAGTATATAAGAAAGATCTCTTATAATGTCTGGACACTCAAGTTCAAGAATTATGCTTACATATTTATATGTTTACTCAAAATCAAAGATTTTGAATTTACTAATTTCAGTTTTTTGAATTAGCTCGTTTAACAGCATACCTCGTACCTCAAGCACTCAAAGAGCACGGGGTATAGGAAGTTCGTTGACGGCAAGAAATTTTGGGCTGTGTCTCGTCTCAGTTTGGTCGCGCTTCGTTTGTCGTTTCGTTGTTTCGTCGTTCAGTTCGTCGGGTCAGCCGAAATGTCGCGCTGCGTCCAAATAAGTACGTGGTAGGCGCGCTTAACCAACGCCATCATTCACCTCTCCATTCTAACACACCGTCACCATCAGCGCCACCACCACCATCACCATCATCACTAACACCGGCAGCACCAGCACCAGCACCGCTGCCCTTGCCCGCCCCATTCACTCAGTGTCCCGTTTTCCAGCATTACCGAAGCTAAGTTGTCTCCCTTGGCCGATCGAACGTCTTTTGTCGCTCTTAAAATGGCTGCCGACCGCACTGAAACGGTAAACGAACAAACGAGCAAGCGAACGAGCGAACGCGTGGACGTCGCCATCGTCTCCGCGCTCCCGTTTCGATCGTTTTGCTGTTGACGTCGACGTTGACGTTGCGTCGTCGTCGTCGTCGTCACAATGAGCGCTTCTCTGGCTATACATAGGTTCGCGCATTGCGGCAGGAGCTCAGTTCTTGCAGAGACTCTGTGCTGTCCAGACGTGCGACGCGACTAGAAACAAAACTAGAAAGAAATCCAAATCAAAACCAGAACCAGAAATCCAAAGATCCCAAATAGAGCATATATACATCATATAATATTCGGCTTTTTTTTTATTCTATGCTCCCTGCTGAATCGCTGAATTGAAAGCTTTGGTGAAAAGTGCAAATCAAAATATATAAATAAAATATACATTTTTTTTCTATATAACTACATATACATTGTATTGTTGTTGCTCGAACGCAACAGCATAAACAATTCTCGCCGTGTGTGTGCAACCGCGCGTGTGTGTGAGTGTGTGTGCGTGTGCGCCGGAAAAGTTCTAAACGCTTTTCCTTTCATTTGTATTTACACATTTTTTTTTGCGCGCATTTCAAAAGACTTGCAAATATGACGACCAAAATGGCAATTAACGCAAAGGTTTGTATTCGTTTTTTTCCTTTAATTTGAAAAGTTCAATGCATTTTCTCGACATTTCTCAAGTTTTTTCCTTAAAAAAAAATATATATATATATAAAAAATCATGGGAAAACCCAAATTTTAGCGACTGTTATCAGTTAACAATGCAACAGTTGGTTCAACACAGAAATTCCCAAAATAATAAAAATCAACAACACTATTGATAATAATGATAATACAGAAAGACAACAGCAAAACGTCTACAGAAATATACAAAAAGAATGAAAGCAGAAAATTATGTTAAATATAAACAAAAGAAATCTGTTTGCCAGTCGCGTCTCCAAATCCAATTTACATCCAGTTAGCAACAGGCGTTTCTCCTCAAAAAAATATAAGACACAAGTGTCTATCAACTATAACCAACTAGTTAAATTGTGTGTATCGACCAGCAGATACCCTGTACCTGGCTAAGACAGTTTTCTAGTTCAAGTTGTAGATCTTACTTGCACAACTTCTATATTCACTTTGCAATATTTGTTTATAATACATATAAAATTAAAAATGTGACTAGCAGATACCCTGTAGGTAGTTAGACATTTTTTATATCTAAATTTTACATATGGTTTGCACAAATTCTCTGTTTACTTTACAATCTTAGCTTATACTACGTATATAGTTCAGAGTTTGACTAGCAGATACCCTGTAATTGGCTAAGAGAGTTTTCTACACCAAGTTATAGCACTTGCTTGCACAACTGCTATGTTTACTTTGCAATCTTTGCTTATAATACATATTCAGTTAGAAATTTGACTAGCAGATACCCTGTAACTGAATGAAAATTATTCTAAATCAAGTTATAGATGTAGTTTGCACAGCTATTATGTTTATTTAAAAGTCCTAACTTTGAGAAAATATATAGTTAAGAATTTGACTAGCAGATACCCTGTAACTGGTAAAGAAAGTTTTCTAGATGGAATTATAAATCTGACTATTATGTTTACTTTACAATCTTAGCTTATACCAAATATATATTAAACAATTTGACTAACGAATACCCTGTAATGGTCCACTAAAATAGCTCTATTCACAGAAATTTGTGTGTTTGCCACTGAAAAGTTGAAAAACCCCTTGCAAGCATGTGAATAAAATATCAATTGTTGGAATTATATCAGCCCATACCCTATAAATAGTTGTAAAGTTGTCTCAGATCCCCAATAGACAAACTGTAATAACACTCTGATATTAGACTAGCTGCATACCCAAATTAGCTCTATCTCTATGTTGTATAGTCGCTGAAATCGATCAAGTGGCACGCTTTATAGATAATACTCGAAACTCGGAGGTTTTTTTTTATTGAGTTGCTCTATAAATAGCTATTCTTTTTGTGGCATGTGCTTGTGGGGTTTATTTATAAACATTTGGACAACGAGCAAGTTGTTCATTGCATTCGGAGCTTGCTTATCGTGAGGATTTGCTTAACGATAAGCGAGCTGAGTACACCTCCCTCAACCGCTTGGTGGTGATGTTGGTGGTTTGCCTGTAAGTGTGATTATGCGAAGAACTGATGTCGTAGACATACCGGCTCCGTCTAGGGTCATACACACACACACACACACCCAGACACACGCACACACTCGCAGCACTTGTCTTGAGTTTGTGCTTGAACTAGTTTTTTTGGTATTCAATTTGTTATTCATTTTGTATTTAGTATTTCGAATATTCATGGCTGATGCAATGTGTCTTTTGAGTTTCTCAGATTTTCAGTATTCAATGTTTGTTGCTGTTGTTGTTTTCAATAGTTTTGATTTGGGTTTTCCGGCATGAAGACACTGCTTACAACGATTTCATCAGCATATTCAAATGTCATAGAGTTTATTGAAAATTTGCTGATCATAGAATCTTATAGATAAGACCATCTCGCATTAAATAATAACTGAGTTCATAATGTTATAGACAATATGACCTGTTTTGTAAATGATTTTAATTGTGCGCCGCACAATAATAAGATGACAGAGCTATTTTTGAATGCAGGAAATAGTGTGGCGAGCAACGATAAGTCTGTTCTTATATATATAAGTTCTTAAGTTGTTGTTGTTCTAACTAAAGCAATTGTTGGTCGCTGCAGCTGCCATGAACCTGGTGATCATTGATTCCTTAATATCTTTTATGTTTATGCTCCGATCGTGATCTAGCTCTAGCTCTTATAGTCTCTGAAATCTAGGTGTTCATACGAACGGACAGACAGACAGACGGACAGTCGGACCGACAAACATGGCTATATCCTCTCAGCTGTTGATGCTGATCAAGAATATATATACTTTATAGCGTCTGTCACGCCTCCTTCTGCCTGCTTTCGCTCTCGTGAAACCTAATAGACTATGTACTTTTTAAGTACAGAGTCTAAAAAAATATATAATTATAATTTCTGCAATAATATTATTATTATGTTCATGAAAAATATCTATAGAATTGGTGCAAATATATTGCATAATTATAAAGTAATATAACTTATCTTCAAAACTAACTTATACTCTTAAGTGTCTTTTGCAAACTTGATCAGGAAATAGTTGCCTATATTTATAATACATTTCAAAGGTTGTCTTGTAGAACTATAGTTAAATTATAGAAATATATTCTAAATATATCACATACAAAGATATCACAAAGTTTAGAATCGAAAAGAAATTAAAGATCTGTTAAATAGAAGTTTATGCCATTTGATAAATTTTATATAATAAGAGAGACATTATTATTTACAGTGCTTTTCTGAAACATGCTGCTTCTAATAAATTATTAATGTTTTGTTTAAGTGTGGAATAAACTTGAGGTGAAAGAACAACTGTGTCTGAGTATAAAACACACTTAGCATGACATAATCTAATATAATCTAATGAGATGTTAATATCTGGAATTAGTTACGCTTAGCATATGTACAGATTATGTAATTGTGCTTAGGCACTTGTCGTTTGGAATTTGTAAAATCTGATCGTGGCCTACATTGGCTAATGTTCGTGAGAAGTGCGTAGAGAGGCGCCTTGGAAATGGCGGGGGCAAAGGCAAAGCGCAAGTTCTGAGCGAAAGACAGAGGTTATTGAACGTAGAGCAAAACGAAATCGCAATTGAATCTATAGTATGTATGCTTATAAATTATATATATATATATATATATATATATATATATATAAATATACTATATAGGTACACGCTTGGTCTGCATCGAGCATTATGCAAATGTGGCTTGTGGTTCGAGTTCGTCTGGCTTTGGGGCCACGACGAATACGCAATTCACATGCCTCACAATTTTCGGCTCTCTGGCAATTTGCGTACAAGTGAATGGAAATGTTAATTAACAAAAAAAAAAAAAATAAGAAGAAACAAAAATAAAAAAAAAACAATAAAACAGGTGCCAATCAATTGAAAGTTTCTTTGGCAATTTGCTTGAAACTTAATCAAGTAAATTCTACACTTTGCGTGTTTGGCAACATGCTCGAAAGCTTAGCAAAGTTGTCTGGCTACGCGACCTGTTCCGCAATCGACATTAAAGTTCCACACAGTTCTATCTTAAGCATACTTTTAGGATGGCATCTAAGATAAAATGATGCTAAAGATATTTAAAGTTTGTAATAGATACGAAATTATAAGGATTTATTTTGTTAGACTCTGTAATTGAAAGGTATAAGAGGGCTATTAGTTTCATTGAAATGGGAAATACGCTTAAACAGAAGACAGAAGAATGCTGATCCTATAAGTAATAAGGACTGGATACAATAGGTTTCTATATATGCTAATTGTCAAAACTAATTACTACTAATTATGTCATAGCCCCAAAACAAATAATAAACTCGTAAGTTATTTAATAACAATCTGATTACAGGGTCTCTGCCAGTCGGTTGCGCTCGCTTGCAGCCCTAACAGTTTTATTTTCATTTGATAATCATTAAGTTTGCTAAAACATTAAATTGTTTTACTTCCAAGAATAATCAACTCTGAAGTTATTAAAGAATCAATTGGGATACAGAGTCTCTGCCAGTCGAGTTCACTTGACTGCCTAGTTTGCTTAGTAGTTTAGTTTCCTTTTGTAATCCCTACAATTGAATCAATAATTTCTAAACTTGTTTCTTCTACTCTCTCTAGGATATTTTCCGCAATCAACATCGATTGATACGCTTCATCGAGCAGTCGATCCGCTTGTGCAGCAACCAATCCCTGAAGACAGCACAGCAGCAGCAGCAGCAGCAAAAGACATCGACAGCTGACTTTGAGATAAGTGCATCGGTTAACACAGAATATACAAATGCACCGGAACCGATCAAGCATGACAAGAATCTGGGACATATGTTCAAGGCATCACAGTTGGCCGTGAGATTGGCGACACCGCAACAGTTGCAGCCGAAACCCGACAACGATGAGGAACTTGGCTTTGGCCAGCTCTTCACCGATCACATGCTAAAGATCTACTACCACAAGAATTTGGGTGGCTGGCAGAAGCCAGAGATTACGCCACTGGAGAATCTAGTCATGCATCCAGCTGCCAAGGTCCTACACTATGCCGTTGAGGTGAGTGTGCGTCCGTTTGTCCGTTTGTCCGTTGTTATGCGGCACGTTTGTCTGATTCTTATCAATCGAAAAAGCAATCAACACTATTATCATCATCATCATCATCATCATCCTTATCATGATCATCCGCATCATCATTTGATTAGCTTTTAATTTTGCTATTTGCTTATCGTAAACCGTTTGCCTTTTATTGCAGTTGTTCGAGGGCATGAAGGCTTATCGCGGCGTCGATGGCAAAATCCGTATCTTCCGACCGGACATGAACATGAACCGCATGAATCTGGCTGCTCAGCGTTCCGGTTTGCCCACATTCGAGGGCAAGGAATTTGTGAAATGCCTCTCCCGTCTGCTATCGATCGACTCCGAGTGGGTGCCACACACAGAAGCCGCCAGCCTGTACATTCGACCCACCTTAATTGGCATCGATGTGAGTACTAACTAAGCTAGTCCTAGCCCCTCTGACTAACTGAGTTAATCGTTATGCGCTTTCGTTTGTGTAGCCAACATTGGGCGTTGCTTCCTCAGATTCGGCGTTGCTTTACTCCATACTCAGCCCTGTGGGCAGCTACTTTAAGACGGGCAGCAATGGCGCCGTTTCTCTGCTGGCAGATCCCAACTACACACGTGCCTGGCCCGGCGGCGTTGGTAATCGCAAAATGGGCTCCAACTATGCACCCACCATCAATGTACAAAAGGAGGCAGCGGCACGTGGCCTACAGCAGGTGCTCTGGCTGTATGGCGAGGACCATCAGCTAACCGAAGTGGGCACCATGAATATATTCATGTTCTTTGTGAACGATCAAGGAGGTGAGTTAGCTAAATGGACAAATACATCTGTATATATATATAATAACGTTTCTTGTTACTTGTCAAATTTGCAGAACAAGAACTGATTACACCTCCCCTGAATGGCCTTATTCTGCCGGGCATCACACGCGACTCCATTCTGGCCATGGCACGCCAGTGGGGCAAGTTCAAGGTTACCGAGGGTGTCTTCACAATGCCCATGGTCAGCGATCTGCTCAACCAAGGACGGGTAAGTGACCAGCTTACATGTGAATTCAATTGTAAACTAAACTTGAATTTCTTGTATACTTACAGTTGTTGGAGCTGTTTGGTACGGGCACCGCCTGTGTGGTTAGTCCCATCAATCGCATCAATTATATGGGCCAGGATCTGTATGTACCCACCATGGAGCAGGAGAAGCCTATACATGAGCTTATACGCGTAACTCTGACCGATATTCAGTACGGCAAGGTGGATCATCCCTGGTCGGTGGTGATCGACTAAGTGGTCAAGCAAGTCAACCACCAAGCACCACCCAAGTTTTGTGGTTGCAGCACAGTTGTGTATTAGTAGGTTATAGTCAAAAGCAAAGGAGGAAAGTTAAAAAGGATGAGTTTCTGGGTTGAAAATGTGCTCGAATTTTTTGTTGGTTGCATTTAAAGAACATTTACTATATATATATATATCTATTTATATGTATAGAGCTTACCTAACTAGCTGTAAGTTAAGGACCGGGCTTTGAACCGATGCTATATAGTTACTATATACATTTATCTATATACGATTTACCATATACCATTCTAATTTCTATTTATTTATCTACGCTTTTTTTTCTATCATTTTTTGTTTGTCTCTTTTTTTTTTTTTGTTTTTAATTTATGATCTATTTACTTAATTCAGTTCAAGATCAGATCAGAGGCGATGCATTTATGGTAGAGTGAAAATTAATGAATAACTTTTGCACGCTTTTACTTCCAATTAGCAACACGATTCATACAAAATTTTAAAGTCAAATGTAAAGAAAAGCAAAGAAAACCTAAAAATAATTTAATTCCTAGCCAAAGTCTAAGTTCAGGAACTGCACAAAACGCAGATCTTAAAAAAAAATACAAAAAAAAAAAAAAATTAAAAGAAAAAAACTTAAAAAAAACATGAAACAAATATTATTTTGGAAACGTACCGGAGGCAAATGCATTTATTAGTCAGTAAGTTGCCAGAGTCGAGACCAAGTTAACAAAATTGCTAAGACACATTTCTGGAATTTTGTTTATTTTTTTTTCATTAATGTTGGAGGTAAAAGCAGCTAGGAGAGCTGCAGAGCAAGCTGTGACTAAACTATACTGTATGTACATAGATGTTAGACATATTATGAATTAATGTATACGATCACTAAATATAATTATATTATTGAAGCGAATTGAAGAATAAAAAACAAACTCTGAAAACGCCAAAAGCGAAAAAGGCAAACGTATTTCTCTTCACTTTTAATGAAACATCCTATAAAAAAAATTAAATTTATTATCTACAATTTAAAAGCTTTATTTAATAAATACTTTGAAGAAAATTTTAAGTTAAATAAGGATCATTTCAATTAGCTTTCGTCAGCAGTCACTTTAAAGACCACATCCTAAAAGTATGCAATTTAACTTTAACTGTGAATACAATGATTCTGAAACTGCAGAATTCACATTTATTGCATCATATCAATTAGCTTTCGCGAGCGATCAATTAATTTGAGCACAGCCAAAGAGTATGCTATACAATTTAAAATGACATCCAAGCAGTAGCTCTCAAACTGTATTAGTCTAACGTTTACAGTTATTTTAGATTAACAATATTAATCGAGATAAATAAAGGAAAAAAATTATTTTGTTTTGTAAATAGCATATTATTATATATAAAATAAAGAAACAATGTAAACAATAAGCAACGGCAAACTTGAGGTTGCCAAAAACCTGTGCATTTTTCATTTGTGGCCGTTTAAAGGATTAAAGGCTTATAAAGGAGTAAAAAGTATTGCTAATTAGAATTTGATTGCAAAACGGATATTTATGGCTAAAAGGACCTCAAAATTGTCCTTAGAATGATCAAGTTAGACAGAAAATTGCAATTGCAGTATGAAATCATATTCTTCTTCTTGCTCTAATTCGGTCAAATCCTTGCACATTTTCAAAGGACTTTCTGCATTGGAGTCAAAATGACCATCCTTATCGATCGGCATTCAAGGATATGGGGGTCATCTAAGGATCATCCACTTCGAAATTTTCACACTGTATGGGTCAAGAAATCGGGCAAAAAACACAAAATCCTTGATAACTCGTGAGCTGCGAGGACGATTTGATTGTGCTTTGGTCAGTCGATAGTCCGGATAAAGACGAGTTGATTGCCACAGGACTCGGCAGGATCGGCAAGGATACGGCTAAGATATGCATTATTTTCTGTGTACGAAAAAGTCCTATTTTCTTGGCTGTCGAAAGGACTTTCGTCATCAAATATATATATGTCGTTCTGGCAGGCTTAGAACTACCTGTGTGCCAAAGGACATGCTGCTAGTACTTCAAATGGCCAAGTTACGGCGTATTTTGTGATTTTTAGATCATTTTTTTGGTAAAATCGTGAAATTTTTTTAATGAAAATTTTTTAACGAAAATTGTTTAATATTGCTACTGAATAATGTTAAAAAGTATATTCTATTAGAATCCTTAAGCTATGGTTAAGTTATAGCTCTACAAAGCCGTCTTTGATCAATTTTCTGTTGACTTGGTTAAGCATGGACTCCAGTTAATGAGTCATCCCGCTGAAATCAACACCCAAACCCAAAATATAAACAATTTTCAGTTGTTGTTTTGAGACAACATAAATTTGTTGTTGTTATTTTGTAAGTTGTAGAGTCTATAGTCTATAATTCAGCGCTGCGCTTGACAGTATGCAACAGTTTTTAGCAAAGACGAGTGGAATTAAATCAACAGCCGATACATAAATGAATGTAAATAACTATATAACGTAAAGACAATAAATTCTTAAAACTACAACTATAAAATAAATGTTGCCTTGGTTTTCTATGCTAAACATAATAATTTGTAGTTATTTTGTCAGTTTAGTCTGCATATTTAGTGTTACGCTGGAAAGTAGGCAACAGTTTTCAGCAAAGATGGTAAATTGAAATAAATATAAACAAATGCCGAATTACACGTACACAAATATATATTTATTGAGTCGCAGCAGTAACTACCTGTGAATAATTTATCGGTTGTACAGTATGTACTGCACACACACGGAATCAGTTGAACCAATTAATTAGCTAATTAATCTGTTTAGTTTAGTGGTAGTTGTAGCTGTAGTTGTAGTTGTAGCTGCAGTTCTTAGGTTGTGTGTGCGTTATTTTGATCATGTTCATGCAAACCGCATGCGGGCAATCCAAAGGTCTGGCGCTCCAGTTGGGACAGCTTACAGGGCCGCACCTCGTCAATGATGTCCCTGGCTTGAGCATGCAGGACACGCATGCGCTCCTCGTCAACCCGCCGCTCCATATCCATCTCCATGTCGTGCAGTGCCTGCTTTATCATACGCTCCTCTTCAACGGCAGCGGCACGCAATCGCATATTGTTCACAATGTCAGCGGCGATGCCCTCATAGCTGGCCACATTCATCTCATGGCTGACGGCATCACGGGCGGCAGTCTGTTGGTATTGGCGCTCCATGAAGCTGGTGCTGTCGCGTGTTATTTTGGTGAGAGCCGCATCCTTTGCCAGATAGAACTGTTGCTCCTTGCGCTGATTGATCAGATCCTTGGCCACCTGCAGCTTCTGATTCTGACGTTTCTGTATGTCCTGGTGGGCACGTTTCTTCTCCCGTGCCTGACGCTCACAGGCCAAAATGTCCGCCAGCATATTGTCATGGGCATCCTTCTTGTTGCGCATCTCGCTCAGCTGCTGCCCCAGATTGTCGCTCAGCAAGCGACGGCGCTCGATGTCATCGATACGCCGCTGCAGCTCCTGCTTCAAAAAGCTGGCTGTGACCGGCCCCAATGCCTCCATGACAATCACATCCAGCTTATCTGGTTCCATGGCATTCGCGTCGCGTATGTTGCGCTGCAGCTGCGCGAACTCATCGAGCATCTTCTTGAGCTCGATGCGCTTCTTGTTGCGCCGCTCGAGGCCCTGCTGCAGATCGGTGGCATGCGCCAACTCATCATTGTGACGCTTCTGGCGACCCTCCTCCATGTCCGTCATCTGTTGCTTCTCCCGCTGCGCCTGCAGCTGGCGTATCTGTTCGATCAACTGTTCGCTGTAGTTGTGTGCCTTCTGCTGCATGGCCAGCTGCTCGGCCAGCTTCTCCTGCCGCACTTGCTCGCGATCCTCGAGCGCCTCCTTGCGCTCCTGCTGCCGTTCCACGCCCTGCATATTGATGTTATCGTTACGCTTCTTAACCACACTCAACGTGGTCTTGGCGCGATCAATCTCCGTTTTCAGATCACGCAATCTTTGCGAGTTCGTGTGGAGTTGTTGGCGCCGCATTGCCTCGGCAAACTCACAGCGATTGTGGTCGGCCATCATGCGCGAAATGATCGCCGATTGTCGCTCCCTTTCCTGGATCGGATGATAGTTTCTATTCCGATCATCGGCAATCTGTTGCACCTGATACTTGACCTCGCGGTACAACCGATTCGTCGACGCTGACGTGGCCAACACGAGAGGACAGGCATCCACCTCCATGGCGCGATTGCGACTCGTTTGCGGCAAACGCTTCAGGCGTCCCAACATATCGCCCAGCGGCTCCTGCGGCACTGTGGCAAACAGCGAGACTCTTGGATCATCCCAGGCTCCATATTGTATGCGCGCTGGCTCCATGCGACGACGACGACCACGGCGCGTATCTCCCGACATTGCGATGAATCAAATCGAATCAAATCGAATCAAATCGAATCAAATTGAATCAAATCGAATCAAATCGAATGCAATCGTATCAATTTGTTAAGCCAAACGAATGCAAGCTGTTGGCAACGCGTTGTTCAATTGTTTTGTATTTTGTGTGTTTCCTATTTTTTTGAATACTATATTATATTATGTGGTCGAATCGTGCGAACTAACTGCCAAGCGTGTGACTGAAACTGAACGAAACGTGCTGTTAAACTGATTTACTCTCCAGGCTCAAACCCACAGCTCACTTGACAGTCGACGGCCGGGTAAATCAGTTTGTGCTCTAATACAACTACAGTTAGTAGCTCTAAACAGCAGAAAGGATAATGATGAACAAGCTGGAAGTGGCCAGGTAATAAAAGCAGTTAACATTCTACGAAATTGAAGCATTTGCATTGTTAGCAGAAAGTGTTTACTTGATATTCGCAAATGATTTAGACTTTCAATCACTTCAAGACTTATGTACTCATTCAGTTTATTTCCAACTGGAAGCATTCGCTTTTGATGGAACACATTTGCAAATGATGAAGGCTTTCAGTTGCTTCAAGACTTTCTCACTCATTCAGTTAGATTCGAACTTGAATCATTCGCTTTTGATGGAACTAAAAGAGAGAGAACTCGGTATTTGAAATGATTAAGAATTTCAATCAGTTTAAGACTTTCTCACTCATTCAGTTCGACTCGAAAGTAAACCATTCGCTTTTGTTGGTAAGAACTCGATATTTGCAAATGTTGAAGGCTTTCAGTTGCTTCAAGACTTTCGCACTCGTTCACATTTCAATTTAAAGCATTTGCAATTGTTAGAAGAAAGTGTTTACTTGGTATTCGCAAATGATAAAGACTCTTAATCACTTCAAGACTTTCTCACTCGTTCATTCACATTTAAGCTTTAAGCATTTGCAATCGTTAGAACAAGCGATTCGAACAAGCAATTAGTACTTGCAAATGCAAAAGCTCAAGTGACTAAAGCTTTGGCGAATGAGTATATTGTATTTGCAAATGATGATTACTTTTAAAAGCTTCAATTCATTTGTCATCATTCATTTGCATTTGAATTTTAATCATTCACTTTAGATAAAACAAAATGAGTATATTTTATTTGCAAATGTGGAACTCAAGTGATTAAAGCTTTCAAAAGGTTCAAGTCTCTCGCACTTGTCTATTTAGTTTTATCAAGCAGGTATTTGCAATTGTTGGAAGAAAGTGTTTGATTTGTATTTGCAAATGATGAAGACTTTCTAGAACTCAGTAAGAGCTTCGGCATTTGCAAATGATGAAGACTTTCAGTTACTTTAAGACTTTTGCACTCATTCAGTTCGACTCGAAAACATTCGATTTTGTTGGAACACAATAAGAAGTCGATATTTGCAAGTGTTTAAGGCTTTCAGTTACTTCAAGACTTTTGCACTCATTCAATTCGATTCGCTCTTGAGGCATTCGCATTTGTTGTAACACAGAAAGCTTACACAAACCTCAATTGATTTGCCCTCATTCAGTTGCACTTTCAACTTGCAGCACTCACTTTAACTAGAGCCAATGATATTCACAATATTTTAATTGCTGAAAACACTTTGAAAATCGATTTTGTTTGATGTTTTTATTTTTGGTTTTGTAATTTTGTAATTGTTATTATACCATTTTAATCTTTACAATTATTGCAATTTCATTGTTTGTTACATTTTCAATGTGTGTTGCGTTGCTTTTTGTCCATTTGCATTTCATCTTCATCAACTTCATTGTGCTCTTTTCACTTTGCTTCAAATGAGTTTAGATAACAAAGTTTATCAATTTGTTTATAATCATTTAAAATTGCTGGTCGTTATTATTTCTTGCTTTTGAATACAATTCGAAAGAGTACAAAAAGGAAAAGAGATCAAAATAATAATAATTAACAAGTTTAGCACAATTGGCAAAATGTTTATTAGAATTTGTTAATTAGTTTTTTGTTTTTGTTTTTCTTTCTGTTTTTTTTTTGCATATGATTTTGTATATTTGACTTTCTTTCATTGCTCTTGTTTATTAATGTGCGGCTTAGTTAGTTAGTAATTAGTTGTTGTTCTGTGAGCCTTTTGCTATATTGTTGTTATTATCATTACTAATATTATTATTATTATTGTTGTTGTTGTTGCTGTTATTGTTGTTGATAAACATTATGCTTACATTTAGCATTGCTTTAAAAATTGTTTGTCTTTTGTACATTTTTCTCTGCTTCATCAATTCAATTCAATTCAATTCAACAATGTTTTGCATGTTTCCCTTATGCGCGTAATTTAACAATAAACTTAATATGTTTATAGACTTTAATACCAATTAAAAACGACTTATAAGTAAATAAACATATATAAATGTATGCATGTTTAAAACAAATTGCATTTCGTGCAAAAGTTTTGCATTTTTTGAGTTGATTAGATAGAGATAGATAGATAGCGATGTGAAAGTGAGAGAGATAGACAGACAGAGACAGAGACAGAGAGAGAGAGAGAGTGTTTTTCATGTTCTCAACAAATTTTGTAAAATTTTCTATCATTATATTGTTATTATCATATGAATTTTGTTGTTACAATTGTTTTAATGCCATTTCACGGCTGAGCTTTAACAACACTCATCGGGTTTGCCTGGTGTGTGTGTGTGTGTGTGTTTGGGTGTGTGTATGGATTTGTTTCTCATAGATTATATAAACAAATTTAACATTATTATTATGCTCATTAGCTGGATTCGATTAAATATCATTGTATTCAGTTTTTTTGTTTTTTTCATATTATTGATTGCAATTAACATTTAAGTTAAATATCATTTGTTTAGTTATAGTAGTGAATCTATCAATTGCGCAACATGTTTGCTTTGTTATCATTAATTCAATTGCTTTGCTAAACAAATCAATTTGCATGCCATTTTCATCTGGTTTAACTATAAATTTGTTCTTGATGTAAAATTTGTGTGTTTTGTTTGCTCTATAAATTTGGTTAGTTAATCTCTAAAAAATACATAGTTTATATATGTATATGCAAATGTGTGTGTGTGTGTGTGTGTGTGTGTTTATGTTTTATATGCACTATTGTAATTAATTTGATTAAAACTGAAAATGCCTGCATTTCATTAAATTTAAAATTGTTACAGCTCTTTGGCTCTTCTTACAAGACTTAACTACAAATTATATATATATATATATTTATATATTTGTATATATATTAATTATATAATCATTTTAATGCTATAAATAATTTAAAAATCTATCAAATTGCATCATCAGTTAACAAACAAACTAAAATGTTTACTTCACTTCGGGCAGACCGAAGTGCTTATCGCTTTGCTTTCAAATGTAACTGAAATTGATTAAAATGATTTCTATCTACTATATGGCAGCTATATGTTTTAGTAAATCGTTGCGATTTGGTAATGGACAGACGGACATAGTACGGACTTACATACGAGTGCGTAAACGAGTTGAAGCAGTTAAACACATTTGTAGAAATAAATAAGAATTTCTATTGAAATGCAGTTGATACATTTTTAAGGCTATCCGAAGTTTATAAAGTTCTATAATGCTTTCATTTCGATATCAATTACGAGTTCAATTTCGCATTTGTTTTGGAAACTATACAATTTAAAATTGAATTAATTTGTTGGCTCACTGTGGAGGCCTCACTAGCAACGCTTTAGATTTTGGTATTTATTTGGTTTTATAGTTCGTTTTGTTTGTTTGTTGGTTTGCATTTGTTAGGAGTGTTTTGCTGCATTTATTAATTAATTGTTGTGTCTTGTCTCTATGCTTTGGGTTTGCTTTTATGCCTTAAACAATTGGGGAAATTCGTTGGCGATTTCGCGCACCAGCTGCTGATCGGATGCACTGCATTCGGTTTCCTCACAAAAGATGCGCGTAAAGATCTTCATGAGATCATGCTTGCGATGCTGATGCTCCTGATAGTTTGTATTGCGCAAGATGCGACGACACAGCTCCAAATAGCATGGACGTAACTGCAATTATCATGATGTTAACAAAGGATTGTATGTGTGTAAGAAGTCTACGTATAAATGTTGACATTACCGCATTGCCCGCATCCAGATCGGATAGCTGACGCACCACAATATCGATGAGCACTTTAATATCGTTTGTATAGAACATTCCCGCCGTATCCGGGTGACTGAAGATGTCAATAAACATGCGCAGCACCGTGTTCATATGCTCATTGTGATGCTTAAGCAGACGCGTTGGATCATCTAAAAGCAAAAAGGAGCAATATAAATATATATATTTATATATATATATAGAGAGAGAGAGAGAGAGAGCGTTTGTGTAAAGCAGCAGCTTACCCTCGCGATTGAGCAGAAGCAACAGCTTCTCGGTGAACACTTTAGCCGTTGGCAGATTTTGCATTGCCTCGATAATAACATTCACCGAGTGCTCGCTAAATTGTTGATTGAATGACAATATTAGCGCAATAACCATGTCAACCAGCAGCTCCGGATTGTTGCCCTCCACAATTTCCAGCAGAAAGCTGGCAAAGTGTACGCCCAAATAATCTGCAATTTGTAACATTTTCAAATCAAATTAATAAAGTCAGAAAGTCATAAGGAAGCTTAACAATTATATACATATATATATATATATAATATATAGCATATATATATATATATATATATATATATCTATCTATGGTATTTATATATGCTGATTCTATATGATTTATAAGATAGTTTCTCTCTCTTATATGACAGATGTGCAAAGAACAGACAAATGGTTGAAGTTCTTAAGTCGATAACAGAGAGAGAGAGAGAGAGAGAGAGACAGACAAAGAGAAATAGAGAGAGATAGACAGACAAAGAGAGAGAGAGAGAGAGAGGAGAGAGATATAGATAGGGAGAGAGAGAGATAAGTTTTCTTCAGCACTTAGTAGATCTAATAGCCTAAATGTTACTATTTGCTTAGTTTGCATTTTACTCTCTCACTCTCTCTTCTCTTTCTCCGTTTTTTCTCCGTTTTTTCACATTTTCTCAATTCCTAACATTTAAACATTTGTTGCCTTAACAATTGCCAATAAATTTAAACTTTGCATAATGCAAAAAAATGTATAAAACACAGCAAATGAGAGAAGGCTTATAAAACTTGTAGTGGAAGGCTTGTACAAGATAGCAGTATCTGTGAGATTGATAACGATATGTACAAAATTAATTAAGTTAATTACATTATTTGATTGATTTTCAACTGATCGTTCCCATGACAGCTATAGGATATATTTATCCGTTTTGAATTAAATTAAGTCAGTCTAAATAAATGACTATCAAAAGCAAAAACTGAGAGATTGATGGAGATAAGTCCAGAAAACACAGAGTTTGGCATACTAAAGATTGACAATCGACCGATTATACCTATGGCAGCTATATGCTATAATGATCCGATATATAATGTATAATAATAATATACTGCCTGCAGCAAAGGAGATGCAACTGTGACAAGTTTCATTAAGATAACTACAAGACTAAGCGACTAACTAGTTGGCACCGAAAGAGATGTACAGACGGACAGTCGTACTTATAGCAATATATCGACTCAATTCTTAGTCATGAACAGGAATATATATAGTATATAGTGTCTGCCAAGGCGTTACACACTGGACTGCATAATAATACACACTGCAGGCGTATAAGAAGCGCAGTGATGAAAGCTTTTCACGCAATTCCCCTAAGCCTTAAAGCCGCGTGATAGATAGTCTGGTGTCCAATAGAGATGTGAGCAAACGCACCTTGATGATTCACCGGCATGGGCTGGCCCAGCGAGAAGATGATGGTCAGCATCTTGACCAGCTGCTTAAAGCGATCCAAGTTGGCAAAGTGCGTCTTCATATCCTCCACCTGGCAAGTGAATAATACAAATATGATGAGATGATAACTCCTGCGTATGTCAACGAGGCCAGACTTACGATCTCCAGGGGCAGCACCGAGGTGAGGAGTATGTCGACAATGACGTGATCGAGATGACAGGCAGCTGTGAAAGTCTTAAGCAATAGGCGTTTGATGGACCAACGTGTCTCCATCTGATAATATTGCACCAGATTGATAAACATCTGATATTGATCGCACGACATCTCATAGCAGCTGATGTTCTCATCCGCATTATTCTGGATGATAAACAATTGTAACCAAGAGATGTAGATGCAGTTGCAGTTGAATCCATAAGTACAACTTACCAGTATCTCGACAAGCTCCTCGAGAAACTGTATAATGTCGTCCTCATCCTCGTAGAGCATCCAAGTGCGCTGCTCCGTATCGTTCTTACAGTCGGCCAGTTGGGCAAACAAATACTGCAGCCGCTTCGAGTCATGTGTGATGCCCAGCAGCTCCTTGGGCGTGGGCACTTTGCCCGTCACATGCACAGCCACAGCCTCCAGATATGGATTGATTGCACCATTGTACAGCTGCTCCAAGCTGGTGAGCACAACGCGCAATGCCTCGCAGGACAAATCGAAACTGAGATTCGTATTGCGACGCAGGGCATCGACAATCTGATACACATCCGATGATTCCACCTTCAGCTGGCCACGCCCATTGTCCAGTGCCCCACCCGCCAGACGATGCGAGCGTGATGGACTCTCAATGCTGTCGTCCAGCGCTTGACTAATGTCGGCCGCATTGATGCAACCATTGCAGCCATCATCGCTTGCATCCGATTTGTCGGGCGCACTGTCCGCTCCCTGGCTGAGACTCAGACTCAATGGCTCGTCCTGTGTTGTGGTTGTGCCACCATTGCCATTGCCATTGCCGTTGCCATTGCCATTGCCATTGTGTGGCTTGTGCGCTGTTGCCGAGGCGGCTGATGAGGCTGTGGCTGCGGCGGCTGTTGTTGTTGCAGTTGCAGCAGCAGCAGCAGCGGCACCATTGCTTGCACTCAGCTGACTGGTCTCCTTGTATGTGGTTACCACATCCTCGCTGGTCGTTGTTGTGGTCGTTGTCGTCTCCGACGGCTCTGAGGTGATGCTATTGTCCTGCGCCACATCCGAAACGGATGCGGACGCTTTCTGTGCCACAACAGCTGCTGCAGTTGCCGCTGTTGCTGCCGTCGCCGTTGCCGCTGCTGCTGCTGCTGCTGCCGCTGCCGCTGATGTGCTGGCCACCAGCGGCGGAGCTGGCAGCGGCTGCTGCTGTTGTTGCTGTTGTTGCTGCTGCTGCTGCTGTTGTTGCAGCAGCTGCTGCTGTGGCGTCTGTATGGTGCAGCTGCTACTCTGCAGTTGCATGCTGCCCATGCTAGGCGATTCAGGCATCGAATGTGGCACACTTACTCCCACTGCTGGACTGGACATGCTCTTCTTGCTCATGTCCAGTCGTTGTATGGCAGGCGGACTATTCTGTTGCGATTTCATTTGCTGCTGCTGCTGCTGTTGTTGCTGCTGCTGTTGCTGCTGCTGCTGCTGCTGCTGGTGAGGATGCGTGTGGGAGTGCGAGTGACGATGCGAGTGACTGTGGCTGCCGCTCAGCTGCTGCTTATCGCTATAGCTGTGCGAATACGATAGCGATGAATCACCATCACGTTCCGAGCTCTCCTGCAATTTGAATTCAACAACAGCAATATCTATTGATTTGTTCCCAGTCCAAGCAAGCCAAACAACACTTACCGCATATAAACGCTCCATGGTGTGCTTCTTTTCGCGCAACCGCTCGAGCAGCTCATCCTTGGACATAATGCCATTGATCTCCGGCTCTGAGCACTTTTCCAGCGATTCAATCGATGAGTTCAGAAAACTGATGAGAAAATCATGTTCCACCTGCAATATTGATTGCCATGCACTTGTATAATCACTATATATCACTATATATAAATGTGTGTGTGTGTGTGTGTGTTTGTGTGTGCACTTACCTTAATCTTCATTACGTAATTGGATGGCACAAAGCCAATGTTGCCCTTCATGCTAACAACTTGCCACCAATTACGCTGGCGTGCCGATGTCTGATAGAGTATAAAATATTCACCCTCATCGAAGCTGATCGTCTTGGGATAAACCGCTTGAAAATCGTATAATGCTTTGAGCATCTCGATGCCGTTGCCAGTGTCGATGCCAACGCCAGCTGCTTCAGTTGCTGCCACTGCTGCTGCTCCTGCTGCTGCTGCTCCTGCTGCTCCTCCTCCTCCGCCACCCCCTCCTCCACCAGGTGCTGCTGCTGCTGCTCCTGCTGCTGTTGTTGTTGTTGATGTTGCTGCTGCTGCTGCGGCGGCTGCTGCTGTCGTTGTTGTTGCTGTTGTGGGCGATGTTGGCGCTGCTGTAACAACAAATTGTGTCCTTTTGTTTAATAGCTGTACATTGATATTGTTGCAAAAGGGGCGTAAACAGCACACAAGCAAGCACACACGCACACAGTCAGACAGTCAGGCAGTCAGTCAGGCAGGCAGGCTAACAAAACGCCGCTGAACGCAGCGAAGCGAATTGTATTGCAGGCGCCTGGGCTTTTTCTCTTATTCTCTTTTTCGTTTTGTCCTTCCTTTAGTTTTTTTTTTTTTTTTTGCCTGTGCTTGTGCTTGTGCTTAAGGCCCTTCCTGGCAGTCAGGCGCTAAAAAGTTCACTGCCGAGGGCCCAAACTGCTGACTGTTGGAATTGCTTTGCCACACCACATACACTTACAGGCCCACACACACACGCACGCACACACCAGAGCGGCTGAGAGTGGGACATAGAGTCGGAGAGCGAACGTGACACGAGCGAGCGTGACACGAGCGCATAAAACGAATGATGGCCGCCTGCAGGCGACAAGCCTACAAATTACAATAGCGCACAGGAAAAATGCAATTTTCATATATTGTATATGTATGTGTGCATGTACATTTGCAGCATTACGTTTCCTGTATTCCTTTTAACATTACCAAGCACAATGCAAGACTTCTCTCTCTCCCACACTCACGCTGACACACAAAGAGCCTGCTAAGCTAAAAGCTTCTGTTGAAAATAACAAAAGCAAAAGAAACGTTTTTCAAAACAGGACGTACCACTTGTGCGCGCTCTCACGCGCTCCTCCTTTCTCTCTCTCTCTCTCTCTCTCTCTCCCTCTCTCGCATTCTCTCACACTCTCTTTCTAATTTGCTCTTTGCATTTTTTGTATCTAACTAATTCCACCGTCAATTGCTGCTACTGCGGCCATTGTCACCTGCACTCATACTCATGCTAACTCTCACACACTTACACACGTATACATATATACACACATACACATAAATACATACATATGTGCATATGCAAATTTGTCAAAAGTTAAACAACCCACTTACCCATATTTTTTTTAATTCTCAGCACACCTTGTTTTTCACAGTTTATCTGTTTGTGCGCGCGCTTGTTTGTTTCTGTTTCTGTTTCAGTGCCAGTGTGTGTGTGTGTGTCTTCGCCGTTTTCTTATTGTTCTTTTTACGCCTGTTCCAGTTTTGACGTTTTGCCGTTAACCAAGGACGTTACGTTTATTTGACTTTTTGTCTCACTTTACGCCACTTGGCAACACTGTCTGCTGCTATTGTTGTTGTTGTTGTTTTTGCTGCTGTTACTGTCACTGCTGATGGGCGTTGTGTTTTTGTGGTTTGGCCGTTCAGGAGTCTTTTGTATACAACACTTTATTGCTATCGCTTTGGGCGTATTTCGCTATTTGTCATAAATATCATTCATATGTATGTGCGCATGCATATACACATCAATGTATGTATCTATGTACATACATATGTAGGTACATTTATGTATGTATGTATGTTATTTACAAGTTGCAATGCAGTTTGCGTTTATTTATCACTTGTTGTTGTCTTTGCTGGACACGGTCTGCACAGTAGGTGCAGAAATTTTACATTCACCCCAACACACGACACGGATTGTTGCTGTAAGGCCGAGCATAAATTTTATTGAAAATGCAATTTTGTTTTAATTTCCCGTTTTAATTTCTTGTCACATTTTCCCCACTTTCTTCGCCTGCCCAGCTCCGTAACTAATGCTCTCATTTTGTGCTTCCCATTGGTCTCGAAAGAGCGGTACAAGCTCACACACACACATGCATACACAGCGAGATGCTATTGCGGAAGCAACGCAAAGGATTCAACAGAGCGTTGCTTGTATGTGTGAATATACATACAAAGCCTCACATGTACACATGTATGTACATGTACATCTACTCCACCCAAAATTACACAAACACGCACACGTCGGCGCACTTACAGTGTAACGGTATTTTTCCTGTTTGTTTTGCTCGGAATGCGGTATGTGAAATACAAAAACAAATTACTTAAACACTTATGCATATGTATGTGTGAATTCAATGAGACAGACTCTAGTGCTTAATTAAATAGAGACAACTAAATGTGACTTTTGACATATATGTACATATGAATATGGATACAAAAGAAGAACATTTGCTCAAACACGTGCAAAAATCGGTACGCGAAATACATTATTTAATCAATTGCTTGAACTTATGAAATTGCATTCGAAATTTTGTGGACAAGCACAATATGCACTTAAACAAACATACATCACTTAGGGAAATGCCGAATACTTGTTAGACTCCCTAACCATTGGATTGAAACACTTATATGAACACAATTTATCTGTGAAACATTAAATAATATATGTATTTTGATATTGAATGCTAATGAGGCTCGATATGTAAACAAAAAGAATACAACAGCGTAAGCTTGCCGAACGTAAAGCTAACATAGACAGACGGAATGTAAACGCAAAATAGAGCAACATTACGCAAAATGACTAATGTATGTTATGTTAAAATATAAAACTGTATGCTGATCCCTAACAAAATGAATAAGGGAAATTTTGTATTTCAAACTGTAATAAAAGGTCCGTTTATTCAATTAATTGCAAACTTATTCATTTTATTTGCGTATGTTTTGTTGTGTTTTGTGGTATACATATGTAGATAATAATATGCACTTGACATCATTAAATATCAAAATACTGTACTGCGCTCATGGGCAAGGCTGGCAAATCAACATGAAACGACGAATCTCTTTAAAATATAAACTTAAATGCAGTTTGGGCTCACTTTGCCATGTGCAGGACAACACTTTACAAGTGCAATACATTTCATTTAAATTGGCTAAAAATATTGTTTAAACGTATTAACTGGTTACATTTTATTTGTTTTTGCTTTGTTTCGGTAATTGTATTGTATAACTTTTGTTGCTTTTATTTGTTTGTGTTTAATATTAACAAAAAGTCAAGTGACAGTTAATCATTCATATGCACGGATGTGTGTGTGTTTGTGTGTATAACTATGTTGTATAAGTACAATGTGAATTGTTGTTGTTTATGCCTCAAGATTTATTAAGACAATTTGTTGCATATGTATATAGTATGTAGCACGTTCTGATCCATGCCAATCTCCTTGAATTCTCTATTTACGCTAAACTAATTAATAAGTTCGCAACATTCTGCATTGTTTCCCTAACTTTTCTCATTTCATTTTCTTTTTTTTTCTTTTGTTTTCTTCATAACTACTATTTATAATGTATAAATACATAGCATACATCATTTATGTGTATTTTTACTCATTCAGAAGGCATTTTATCAAAAGTTTCGATCGTTCAGAACATGCATATGTATGTATGTATGTATGTAAAAAAGTAAACAGTTATAAATATATGTATACAAATTGTTGCTTTGCTTCTTATATATATATATATATGTATATATATGTATATGCATATATATGATTTTGATTATAGAACAACGGCTTTAAATGTGTTTTTGCTTTCACTCATTTCATACAGCACAAGGAATCAACATAGTATAATTATAATAATTGTTCAACAAGAGTTTTTCAGTTAATTCTGTTGTTGTTCTGGTTGTTGTTTATTTGCTTGGCTTGTGAGCACAATAATCGCAGTAATAATGTTGTAATAATTAGATTAATAATAATAATAATAATAATAATTGTTTTTGTGTGTGCTACAATTAAGAATTACATGCACAATAAATTATAATAGCACAATTTTGTTGTATTAACAACAAGCTTCAATGGAACAGAGAAGAAAACAAAATTAATATAGAATTTGATTTACTTTGAACTATTTTTGTAATAATAAAATTTATTGCATCAGCTGGAACGGCAGAGGGGAGTGTGGGATGGATGATGGGGGGGGGGGGGAATTGAATTGGATTGACACTGCCAGTTTTCATCTATCGTAATAATAGCATATAATAATAATAATAATACAAAACATAAATTTATATATATATATAGATAATAATTATATATATATATAAATATAATATTTAGATTAAAAAAAAATGGTTAAAAAAAAAATAATTATAATAATAAGTAGCCAGTAGTTATTATATATAATAATTAATTGTATTGTGTAATAAGTTTTTTTTTTTTTTGCTGTTTTTTCTGTTTTTTGTTTTTATTTAATTTTTGTTTTGCAACTAGCGGAGCCCGCTTACTCCTCAACTTCCACAGTTACCCCCACTTCGGCTGCTGCATCCGCTGGTCCTTCTGCTCCTGCTCCTGCGGCCTCTTCAACATTTGCTCCGACCAGTCATCCGTCCAGCTACATGCATGCAGCTGCATCAGCCAGTCAATTCCCTCCGCTGCGTCGCCCCCCGTTGCACGGGAGGCAGTTGCGATTGCCACAAAAGTCGAAGCAAACTCATTGCTCTTCTTTCGTTTCATGCCACAATTAGGTGCATTTTGTAGTTTTTTGCTTGCGCGCTAATTGTTAATTTTGTTAGAATTATGCTATAAAAATAGTAATATTGATAAATGTTTGCCGAGCGTGGCGGGGAGGCCCCCTCCCCTCATCTAATTTTGTTTTCCATTGCGCCATCATAGGTAAATGAGTCCAGCGGCTGGGACATGCTGAATCCGGTTGTTAACCATATGCGTTTCCGTATCCGTTTCCGTTTCCGTTTCAGCCTCGACATCAGCTTCATGTTGCAGCAACTGTTGACCCAGCATCTTGCCACACACACAATATATACATATATATATATATGTATATATATATGTATAAATTTATATATGTTTATGTGTGAGATTTGTTGTTTTGTTGTTTGTTTGTTTTGTTTAGTGGTTTTGTTTGATTTTTGAATTTCTTTTATTTATGTCTTTTGTGGCCAATGCAGCGCGATCATTTATCCTCACAGCAACCGGTCTTGGCCAGCTGCTTTTGCAGGGCGGGCGGAATGAAATCTTTCGTCTTGGAATGATTACCCTGACCCAGCAGCGCCGGCTCAATGTGCTTGCCCTCCTGTATGCGCTGTATGCGCTTCAGCAGATCATAGTTAATACGCTCGCTGACCAACGAATCTTGCCTGCAATCAATCACACAGTTTGTTTGTTTGTCAGACAATCAAAATTTGTATTGGATTTTGAATCGACTTACTTGTATTCCGGATGGTTGAGCACCTGCTCGCGTATCCAGGTGGCTGTGGTGATTAGCTCACCGGCAGCACGCTTCTGTATGAAGCGCAGATACTGTTCAATGGTGCAGTGTGTGTCCGTGTCCACTTCCATGGACTGCAGATAGCTGCGAATGAGTGGAACCAGTCCAGGGAATACATCAGGCTGCAACAATGATAATAATATTAATTATTAAATATTTGCAACAATTAAACAGGGAAAGCACACACTCGTTATAATTAACAGCGCAACAACATGTTAGCGTTAACAGCGTACTGTGATGCGTCTAACATTACAGACGCCGACAGCTGCTAACAGCACTCTGCTAGCTTAACATTACATTTATATGGTAGACTAAGAGCACTGTTATTGCGCACTTGAACTTAACAGCAGTCTAACATTGCATACATATTTGAATGTAAGTGAACTGTTAACGCAACTCAATTGTTTACATTTGCTTCCCTCATTCAACTTACCTTGCCATTGAAAATCTCATTAATGGTGAGCAGCTGGAACAGTTCGTTCTCCTCATCATCCGTATCGGTGTGATCGCTATCGACGCCATTTTGAGCATGAATGCCATTGGTGGTGTTGCCATTGAGGCCATTGCCATGTCCATTTTGCTTGGCGTCACCATTCAAATGCGTTTGCTCGTCCGCCTTGCTGGCCGTGCCATTTGCTGGACAAGCGGATGTACCATTGAGTTGCACGCAGGCGGCACGCTGTTCCGTTGACTTGGACGATTTGCGGAACCAGAATTTCTCTTTGCGACAAGCGTCACGCTTCTGGGCCGTCTGCATATTCTCATCGACCTTGCTGATGGGCGTTAGGAAATTCAATTGATACGAGAGAATAACACGGGTGAGCAGCACCACAAAGCACACGATGGCTGCATTCTCAAAGTCACTGATCTGTGCCTCGCACGGACGGAACTCGACACGCCAGCCGATGGAGCTGTTTGGTGGCGGCGGCTTGAATCGCATTGTTTGCCAATTGGTCGATTGTATGTTCTCAAAATGATCCGTATCCTCGTTATCATTCTGATGCACTTTCTCGCTAAACAGCGACACCGTGTCGCGTATGAATAGATGTGCCACATGCTGGGCCAACAGATGATCGATGCCGCCATCGATGAGACGATTATAGACATCCTCATCGTATGTCAACTTCACATCATTGTACTTGGCACCCTCCGGCGACAAATAGGAATCAATTGAATCGTATCGCGATTTGGCAATACGAAATTTGCTTTCCTTCAGCGGCGACAGACCGCGCTCCTCCAACGTGCGGCAATCCACCGATGAGCTAATCACATTCCAGCGGCAATCCGATTCGGTTAAATAGCCGCGGTAAACCGGCGAGGCGGCCGTCAAGGCCAACATGATGGGGCAGAGTGGTGCCAGCTGATCGTACAGACGACGTGCCTCCGTGATGTTGCAAGCCTGGAATGTCAGTTGCAGGCAACAACAGCCCATGCCAAAGCCCATGGCATCCAAGAGCACAACATCCGGCTCACCAGGTGGAGCACCCTCCACGGGCAACTTTGTGTTCACATCCTTAAAGACTGATAAAATTATGATAAATATGAGTGAGATTCTCTATAGGATTGATGCCGAATCCAGGCTTACCCTTCAACTTGATGGAGACTTTCTCGCCGCGTCGCATGCGTATGTTGCGCGTCAAGGTCTTGAAGCGTGGATGGCCGGGAAAGATGGCCTCATCGGGAAAGTATAACGAACGTGCCGAGCTCAATGGATCCTCGGGACATGGCTGATGCAATGGATAAGTGAAATTGGGCGCACCAAGACGTGGAAAGTTCGTGATGGACATCACACACTCATCGCTGGCCAGCAGCTCGGTGACCTCCTCACGTCGATAGCGCATATTTGCCTCCACCAAATTGAAATGGGCCATTAGGCCACCAAATGGCTTGCCCGGTGTGCCCTCGATCATGTATGCACCGTATTCGGGACGCCACAGTGACTTGACACCCTTGGGATCGGCCAGTTCCTTTTCATTGAGTTTGCTCAGCAAATCCTTGGCCTTGAGCGCCACACGTGCCACCTTCTGTTCGTCATCGAACTTCACTATAATGTACTCCACCTCATCGCCCCATTTCAGTATATCGCCCTGACGATCCTTCAGTCTGTGATACAGATTTATAAACTGATTGATGCCATGCTCACGCACGTGATCAGCTAGCTTCTTGGTCTCCTCCCAGGAGAGTGGATTGCCCTCGCTCAATAGGCCCATTGTGCTGTGGTTAGACAAGTAAACAGAATGGAGAAAGAGTTACAATAGTTGTACGTGAATGTGAGTGTGTGTCTGTTTGTATGTGTGTGTGTGTGTGTGTTAAGAAGACTTTGGCACACACACATATATATATATATATATATTAGGAATTTTGCTATTTTAGAGTATAAAAATGAAAAATGTTGAAATAATTTTTTGGAATCGTTCAGTGACTTTCAACTGATCAGCTACTGATCAGAATTCTATATAGATTACTTGTTCATATAAATATATATGTAATTTAAAAATGAAATAACACTTGAGCATTCAAATAGCATTCACAAGGTGTCAAATGTGCGGCTAATCGGCCAGTTAGCTTCTAGATAGACCCCCCCCCCATGTCCAAAAATCGAACATTTATGGCCACAGCAACAGCAACGGCAACTGGCACAGCAAGTGCACACACTTTGATATGATATTTGGCATTGTTTATAACAATTATATGTATACTCTTGCCTGTATGCTTTTGAACCCACCTAGCTTTACCAAGTTTCCACATAGAGCTTAGAACAAATAAGTTGTAAGATAGACTTATATATATATCTTGATATAGCTCAATAGAGCGCTTAGCTGGCTAACAAATTGAGACATCAGTTGACATAAATTTATATAGTTTATAATTTAATTTTTACTTTTTAATTAAAATTTTTTTTTTTTCAACTTTATATATATATAGACTGACTTATATATATATATCTCGGTTAGGCTCAATAGAGCGCTTAGTTGGCTAACAAATTGAGACATCAGTTGACATCAATTTATATAGTTTATAATTTAATTTTAACTTTTTAATTGAATTTTAATTTTTTTTTTTGATCAACTTTATATATATATAGACTGACTTATATATATTTATATATCTTGGTAAGGCTCAATAGAGCGCTTAGTTGGCTAACAAATTGAGACAGCAGTTGACATCAATTTATATAGTTTATAATTTAATTTTTGCTTTTTAATTGAATTTAAATTTTTTTTTTTTTTTTTTTTTTGTTCAACTTTAAACAACTTGCCTGTTGAGCTGCTTTTAAAACAGCCTACATAAAATACTTAATCCGTACATAAACATTAAGTGTATTTCACATTCGTCTTGCTTTTAATTCAACTTTAGCTCACGCGATTTCAGTTTTCTTGCACGAGTTTTTCCTCATTTCGTTCTTCGACACTTTTATAGCGCTTAAATATGTTAAAAGCGTTTTCGTTTTATAGTGTTTATAATACTTAGATAAGCGATATGTGGCATTTATTTATAGTTTTAGATTGGAGCTGAGTCGGTGGCGTGACACGAGAAAGCACGAAAGTTTTTTTAAAGAAATATATGTATACAAAAAAAAATTAAGTAATTAACTTGTCTGACTGTCAATAAAATGAATATGGCAACGATAATGGTTAGATGCTAATCAAGCACACACACATATATATATATATATATATATATATATATATATAAGACTTATATGCATTTGTAATAAATGAACCATGGGCAGTGAGTAATCGATAACGCGACATGTGCAACAACAAATACAAATATTTATGAATAAAAAAATGAAGAAAAGAAAGAAATTAATAAAATAGTTGATAAGACAAATTGTAGCTTACTGCCAACATATACATGCATACATATATAAATATATATACTTAAATATATAGCAAAACATATGTATATATAAACAAGTTTGTATGTGCTTTATGGCCACAATGCTTTAGACTGTTTTTTTTTTGGTTGTTGTTGCTTTTGTACTAAGTATATACACTGAAGCTCTCAAGCGACACTTGAATTGAATCGCTTGGTTGAATCGACCAATGAGCATAATAGGTGGGGGAGGGGGTTTCGAAAGGGGAACGAAGCGTTGGCCAGCTGCCCCACTTGTTGTGCACGAAAAACAGAGAAACAATAACAACATACAAAGTCTGCAGCTGAAATTGAAACTAATAATCCAAATACCAAACTATCGAAATCTCAACTCGACACAAAGTCTGTCATGTGATTACAGTAATTAGAATCAGTCAACACAAGCTGCAGCAACAACAACAACAACAATTACAACATCGCTTAACTATACAAATGCCATTGCTTGTGCAATAATTTAAGTGGCAAGTTTCAGCGCTGTAGGTCATAAAAAACTGCAGAGACAAACACACAAAAGTTCACAAATAGAACAAAGTCGAGACTTTTACTCGCTCATAATTGTGTAATTTCATTTCATTTGTTAATTTCATTGTAGTCTCCTCTAATTACATTGTTGTTGGCAGCTTTAAGATCAATTGTGGAATTAGACACAACAAACATTTTATAACAGAATTGTGTAACTTATAGAGAGCAATTATTAAAAGAACTTTAAGTCGCACTAAACAATTGCAAAAACTTTAGATTTGTATAGCTTTGAGGAAGCTACATAACAACTTTGCTAGCTCTAGCTTGAAGAGTCACTGAGATCTGTGAGCTGAGCTGAGGAAACCCGTTGCAAACAGTTTAAAACAATCACAAAATTACACATTTAAACAAAAGTTTGCAACAACTTATTGACATTAAAAATGCAAATAATAAATCAAAGAATTAGAGTTGTGAAACTTTAAAATTGTTTAGCCTAAACACACTTTTAATCACCGCATATTGAATCAAGCATGCAGCAATATTTTAGTTGATTAATTTCCAACAGATTAAGCACAGTTCACACTTGACTTGAGTCGCTGATCATTATCATTTTATGAATAGGAATTATACTAGTATTACGAGAGCACTTCAAACGCGTCACAGACATTGTAAGCCATTGAATTCAAATTGAATACAAAAACAAATTGAAATTTATATAAACAATAAAAAGTAATTGTAGAAATACCTTAAGAGATATTGTATAGGCACACGAAGGACACTTGGATACTCGGATACTCGGACACTCGTAACTCAATTCAAAGTTGGCGGAACAACTAAACTAAAATACAACTTGGTCGCTTCACGACTAAACGGCAACTAAATATACAAACGGCCAGACTCCAGCTTAATATGCAGTGGTTGTTGGTGACCACCGATCCCCCCTCCCCCTTTAACTCACTCTCTCTCTCTATCGCTCTCTCTAACTCTAGCCACCACCCCCTTAACGAGTCATCGACCGAACAAACGATCCATAGACCGATCGTTTGACGACGCCAAACAATAAAAAAAAAAAAAAAACAGAAAACAGAAAACAAAACAAACAGAAGCCTAGGGAAGCACATATTCTATTCGTATGCTTGAGGGTAAGGTAAAGGGAGGGGTGCACAGGGTTATGGCCACTTGAAGATCTGTTGATTGCCATATGTATTTTATGTATTTTAATTATTTGAACTATATCATTTATTAATATTTACGCAATGATAGAAATTTAAATTCACTTTTTCTCTTTTAAAGCATTTAATTTTTTAATATTGTAAATTTTTGTATTATACATTTTATATATTTTTATAGATATAAACTTTTACAAATTCGATCTATCAACAAAATAAATATTATAATTAGAGCGTAGACGGTAATTGGTAGCCGGCAACTAATGCTCAACTACTTCATATTGGGAATCTATGACGCGAGGTTGATCATTTCATTTAGTTTGCAAAAAATTTATAATTTTACGTTTGTTTTATTTATTAAGCATTAATAATCTTTAAAGCGACGATTGATCGTTTAAGAACTTTGGCAAAATATGAAAACTGCCGAATTAAGCGTAAGTTTTCTCTAATTTCAGTTGATGTAAAATTTCTTATCTCATTATATAAATTTGTTACTTATTTTATATAGTTTTGTTTAAATTTAATATTTATTTCAATGCTGCATTACATAGGCATATAAACACAATGAAACAAACAAAAAAAAAAACAACTGTTATAATAATAATATAACAGTTTCAGTTATGTCTGTTATACTCTCTTTACAAAATATTGGAAAGCAAAACTTAATGAGTAACAGTTGAAAATACTACTATAAGACAGCTCATATAATAGTAATATAACAGTTAAACTGTTATATAATTAGTATAACTTCAACATACATTTCTTTATAAAGAAGAATATATACAGCTTATAGGACCTGCCAGGCCTCTTTCTGTCTGTTATATAACATTTGGCAAATATTTTGTTAACAAAATTCAAGTAGCTGTATAACAGTATTGTAACAAAACTGTTATAATAACAATATGACAGCAGCCAACATTTATTTATCTGTCGAAATTGATCAACACTTTCGAGGCAAACTTTTTCAACTGCCCCCATTTTAAATGTGCATAATTAAAACACATTTGAAATACTTGTTGACGCATTGTAAATCATTACAAGTTGCAATATTTACAGCGGAAAGGAAATTAAAATATGCCTGCACTTGTCGTATGATCGACAATCAGATCAAAACAATTCGCAATTGGCACCGACTGCTCTAACTGTTGCTGCTACCTGGTATTTGCGATTGCCTGTTAACTTTGTGCCACATTCGGCGCGAAATTGTAACATTAGATGAGTTGGGTAGTTACGTTTCAACTATAGAATTCTATTTCCCATCATTGCATACAATCCAAACATGACAATTCGTGGAATCAATGCTGGGGCAGCTGCTAAGATAACGTTACGATTAGTGTACACTAGTCATCCGTAGAAGTTCCACAGAAGATCGAAATCATAATGAATCGAATTGCAGAAAACAGCTGCAACTGCACGACTCGATCACTATTTGAGTCAATTATAACAAATTACATTCAACTCGAGTAGAACAGATGTATAATTACTCAAATAATGGCAAGGAAATAAAAGTTCATAAATGATTTCAGCATGATTAACAATTACATGATTTGTAATAATTAACAATTGCATGAATCATCAGTTGAAGCGTTAATCAATGTAAACTTATCGATAATATAACAGTTATAATAGTGAACAAATGCAAAAAGGGAAAAGAAAGATTAACTATAGAATGAATCATTAGTTGAAGTACCGATATATTATTCATCAAGAGAAAAGACTTAAGAAAATTAACTACTAGTTCATTAAATATTCTGCAAACTTATCGATAATATAACAGTTATAATAGTGAATAAATGCAAAAAGGAAAAGCAAGATTAACTATAGAATGAATCGTTAGCTGCAGTACCAATATATTATTCATCAAGAGAAAATACTTAAGAAAATAAACTATTAGTTCATTAAACATACAGCAAACTTATCGATAATATAACAGTTATAATATTGAATAAGTTAAAAAGGCGAAAAGAGGATTAACTATTGAATGAATCATTAGTTAAAGAACAGAATATAATATTCATCAAGAGAATCATAACAGGAAAAGACTTAAGTAAATTAATGATTAGTTCATTAAAAATAATGCAAACATATCGATAATATCACAGTTATATTGAATAAATGAAAAGGGAAAAGAAGCATTATTTCAGCTTTGAAATAATTTAAGCATGCTAAACAATTTTATGATGAATAATTAACTAATTGAATGAATCATTAGTTCATTCATTACCTATCACCCAGAGAATTATAATAGTATTATGAAATATTTAATTGAATGAATCAATAGTTTAATTTCATAGAAACCGTTTAAACGAAACTAGCACAATATAAGAAATATAATACTCACTAAATGTAAATGAAACATTAAAGGATTATTCAAGATTGCTTCCAACAAAGCAAAGATGAAATTTGTCATCGTTTTACTTTATTTGTAATTAACAATTAAATGAATCATTAACTCACTCATTTATTAACTTACAAAAACGATCAAGGAAATCTAAAATATTATTATAGATATATTATTCAATAAATGAGAATGAAATAGAAAGATTATTACAATTATTTCGGCAGAAGATTTGTAATATACAAATCAATGAGTCATTTTACACCGCTGACAAGCACAAGAGTTAATAAATTGCCACACCAGGTTCAAGAGAAGAAAAAATAACCCAACTACGGGGTACCCTGCACTTAGAGCCTTAGTTAACTATCTGGGTTTCTGGTTTAGTTTCTGGTTTAGCTATTCTATTGTGATGAAATTAACAGGACACATCGAGAGTAGGCTACTCATCAACTCTATTTGATCTGCGATTGTTGCCTGTTCCATAGCTTTGCACAAAGCTATAACACTCTTCTTTTGTGGTATGAATGGAAATGAAACATTCAAATTGCTGTTGACAAGTCACACAAATAGTTAGTAATACACAAATAAATTCTTAAAATACCAAATTGCTTTTTCTCGACATTTGTTTATCCAGGGAAATCCCACAGCCAGGTGCATTTCTTGACATTTCTTTGTTGTTTTTTTTTAATTTTAATTTTTCTTAATGAGATTGCAATGTGACTGAATTGTTTGCGGAAATGAAAAGATACCGAATCCTTGGCATTTAGCTAGCTATTGTTTAATTTTGTTTACATGTTTATTGCCCATTGCGTTTATCAGAAGTGAACATGCGTCAACTGTTTCGAGTGCAATATGTAACGTACTTATAGATATTATTATTAGATAAATATAGAAGAGGAAGAGAACTACAGTGTGAAAGATAACACGTGACATTGTGGATTGTTCGTAACAGGTGATTATCTAAGAGAGTCCATAAAATAGTTCCGTTAATAGTTCCAAGTTTTACATACTTATCAATTGTTGCCCAACACACACTACAGTAGAACTTCGCTAAGGTGTACATATTGCAGAAAGAAATCTCTTTTCTGTTCGCTATATCTTAGTGTGACTCGTAGTAATTGTTAAGCAAGCAGTACATACAGTAAAGATACTCTATAATGCACACATTTAGTATATTTCGATTGAACAATCGAATTTTCTTGTTTTTAACAATCACTCTACTGTTGTCTGTCTATATTACTCTGTATTGTACGCAGTTGCTGAGCCACGCAATGTGATTTCTCTAGCTTAAGAATTATACAATTTTGCATAGTCATTTAAGACAATTGTCATCTATGTGTGTGCGTGTGTGTGTGAGCTACAAAAAGAGCTTAAGCTTGAGTGTGTGAGTAAAATGATTCACATTACGAGCGACTTCATTGCTGCCCATAGAATGATTATAATAGAGAATAATTAAGGCAAGAGGAGATATCCCCATCGTGTTCTTCTCCTTCTGCTTTGGATAACAAAAGACATTTGTATTTTTTTATTATTTATAGATAATATGATTCAAAGTCTTTGCCGATTCATCATCCATTCTAAGACAATTCTTGTATATTTTCTGAAAACTTTAATCCCGGGACTTTTTCCTTTTAAAAATTCACAAATAATTTGTATTCTGTGTTATACATATTTATATATGTTTAAGTATTTCAAAAACAGTCAGCAGTGCAATATCATGTAGGGTATCTCCTGGTCGAGCGAGCTTCTATGAAGTGCTTAAATTTTGACAGTTTTGAAGTATTTTTGAGCATGTAAGAATGTGACAAGTATATTTGCAAGGTGTATGACATCTTACAGGGTATCCTCTAGTCGAGTAAACTTCACTAAAGTGATTATATACTGTAACACTTGAGAACAATTTTCGAGCATAGCTAGCAAAACTAAAAAATAATATTTCCATGCTGCATAGCTTCTTACAGGGTATCTACTAGTCGAGAAATCTTCACTAAAATGCTTGCATACTGAAAAGTTGCCGAGCAATTTGCTGAGTACGGTAAGCAGAATGTGAAAATTAAAAATTCAAACTGTTTAGCTTGCTACAGGGTATCTACTAGTCGACAAATACAAAACGGCAATGTTTCAGAGTATTTTTCTGTGCATGACAAGCCGAATAAGAAAGGTATATTGCCAAGCTGTATAACTTCATCTAGGGTATCTCGCAGTCGAACTTGCCTGTTGAGGTCAATTAATATTTCCTAGATTCTCGAAAGTCCACTGATAAGAGTATGGTGTGAGTGTGTGCAAGTGGGGGGTGTGTATGCGTTTGATTGATTTGAAACAAGAGCATGAGGTTGATACGCAATAATGATGATGATGATGATGATGATGATCCTCATTAATAATGATGATGATCATTTTGATGAATATTACAAACAGGTTGTTGGCAATTGGCAAATGGGAAACATTGAACAAGCGGCGTATACGTAATATGCATAAAGAGTTAACTCACAGCGAAAATCGCAAATCAAATGCGGAAAGAAGCAACACAAAATACATATGTGCAACAACAATAAGAACAAGAACGGCTACAACAACAACAACAACAACAACAACAGCAGCAACAACAATAGCAACATTTTCAGGGCCATTTAACGTAGGCAAATGAAATAGAAAACATACAAAGTCTATTGATAGATACACAGATACAGATACAGATACAAACAAAAAATACATAAAGATGCATAGATACACACACACACACACACAGAGAGAGATACACACATAGATACATATAGAGGAAGGTTTTATCTGCAATGGAATGTAAACAAATGGCAAAACAGTTTACACTTTTGAATCGGCAATAGGAAATTGCAGTCGTTGCACTTGAAATAATTGCACGCCACACAAGATTACAACAAGATTACGTATACGACTCATAAAAACAAGCAACAAACAACAATAATAATAAGCAAAATACAATATAAAAACGTTGCAGCACAACCACAACAGCCAAGTGACGACTTTGAAATACTCACACAATACATGTTTAAAAGCAATTACGAATCGATTTCGAAAAGATTCAATGAACTTGGTCCTGAAACAAATATGTAAAGAACTTTCGATTTTGTGCATTCCTCTACATAAACAAACTACAGCTCCGAGACAGCTGCTGTACACAATTTCAGCAGCATAGGTTCACTAAGAACCGAGTTCAAATAGATAGTTGCAGTTAGAGATAGCCAAAAACATATATAAACATAGCTTTAGCTAGTCTACTGGTTTATGCAAAGTTTCAGTAACGTAGTTCCACTGAAAGCTGAGTTCAGTTGGATAGTTGAATTTAGGGATAGTCGTATAGGTATATGCATAAAGCTTCAGGTAATCAATTGGTTTATACCAAGTTTCAGCAACATAGCTCCATTGAATGCTGAGTTCAGATAGTTAGTTGAAGTTAGGATAGCCAAAAACATATATAAACATAGCTTTAGCTAGTCTGCTGGTTTATGCCAAGTTTCAGCAACATAGCCCCACTGAAAGCTGAGTTAAGATAGTTAGCTGAAGTTAGGGATAGTCGTATAGATATGACCCAAAGCTTTAGCTAGTCAACTAGTTTATACCAAGTTTCAGCAACAGCTGAGATATACAAACAAAGTTTCTTTTTAAAGAGCGTCACATGATGGGCGACAGCATTATCATACCCTTGGCGAGAGTATAACATGAAATAAAGTGTCTGCCGGCACAAAATTGCGACGTAATAGAAATGTAGGACAGTCTAGAAATGAGAGAGGGCAAACATAGCTAAGTATATACACATACACATACATATACATATACATTTACAATACTATATATGTACATAGGTCTCATAGATAGATAGATAGGCAGACAGACAGACAAATCGTTGGACCCGTTGGACATATGTACATATATGTACATGTTTGTACGAGTACGTTTGAATATTTGAGTACTCGTATGGTCTTTTAGTTTGGCAACTGTCAATTTGAGCAAAACAATTCTGTGAATTCATTTGCATTTGGTTAATACGAGTAACGCGAATGAATAATGAATGAATAATTGGAAGAAAAGTATTCAACACGAATTTCTATATATGTATTAAGTTTGTCCTATATCAACATTCTGTCCTCTAACTCTGGAAGTACTTCAGGTTTTCGTGGAACAGCCGGAGAAATTTACTTAAACACATAGTAGAGATAACTAAATCGATCATAACTCCAAAAATAGTTGCGTTTTTATGCTTAAATCTGGTATGTGAGCTAAATATACCTCAGAGTTTAAGTCTAGTGAAGATCTGTGTAAGTCTCTCTCTCGAACAGCCGGAGAAATTTACTTAAATACATAGTAAAGATAATCTAAATCGATCATAGCTCCAGAATTAGTTGGCCTAAATATGGTATTCGAGCTGAATATATTCCAGACTTTGGGGCTACTATAGTTTTTTTAAGCTTACTCTAGATCTGCCCAATAAATATGCTTAAATAGTAGCTCATTAAATCGATCATAGCTCCAGAAAGAATTGTATTTTAAAGCTTAAATTTGGTATTTGAGTTGTACATAATTAAGATATCAGATTTAGAATAGATTTTTTTTTGTATCTTACTCTCAAACATTTAAAAAATAATGAGAATTAATATTAAAGTCTGGTATGTGAACTAATCAAAATAAATCTATAATAAAACTTATGTTTTATGAGAAGTTAACTATTGTATATATGTATATAACAGTATAGTAAATGAAAGCAGTATTTGTAGTACCTTTATAGGTTAAATATGATTCAGTTCTTATGTTAGCTACAAATGCTAAGTAATACATATTTCAGCTTTGATTCATTTCTCGAGTTAAACTTTTAGAAGTAAAGTTTCCCTATTTCTCTTGATGGAAAACACGTGAACGCTTCACGAAACTGTGATCTGTGTTAAATGAACGTAAACTAATTGAATTTATTTTGGTAAAACAAGTAGATTCATTCTTAGTTAAGGGAATTCTTTAACTACCATATGTACTACATATTTATACATATATGCAAATATTTATTTAGCTATTTATAACTGAACTGGGTTGGGTTGACTGCTCATATTTGCAGAGCATGCGAAAGAAATCACCATTAATTAAATGACACCACACGTGCTTGACGACAATGTCTTTTCATTATTTGTTTGCCATTCTTATTAATAAACTACAGAAAGGTTTTGAACTTGATATCGAAGGGAATGGTTAAAAGCACTTGTGCAAATGCAAATTGAAAATGACGATGAAGCTTCAATTTGTTCAATTCGCTTATTTATTTGTTTAATTTCATTTGCTTTTTGTTTTGTGAAAATGTATTTAAACAAGTTTTAATTAGCATAAGCGTTTCAGGTAGCTGTTTCTATACCTCGTAAACCCGCACAATATAGGACATGATTAAGCAGTGAAATTGCAGCTAAGAGTTATATTTATAAAGTTAATTTTTATAGTTAATTAGTTATATTATTAATGATCTATAACATGTTAAATATTCAAGTTAAATTACAGGGCATCTGCGTGTCGTGCTCGCTTAAGTAGGCAATTGCTGTTTGCTCTAATTGTTGCTACTGTCGTTTGCTTTTGCAAATGCGTAAATTGTGCAATGAAATGAAACAGCCCTTTGAATGACGCACTACAAAATATACAATTAATTTCTAAAGAATTAAACGATTATGCTAATAAAAACAAAAACAAAAAAGAAACCAAAATAATAATAATAATAATGATTCTGCTCATAATGATGTCGCTGAGGCATTAGAGCGATACGTACTATTGTATCGTATTGTATGGCCGAGTTACACAATTGCAAAACTGAGCTGAGCTCACAAATCAAATAATTGAGCTGTATGAGAGGGGGGAGGGGTGTGACAGGTATGTAATTTAAAATAACATCTGTCATAAAAATGATTATTATTATTATTATTATAAGTGTTATTATTGACAACACACAAATGACGTAGCTGGCGAGCAACTGATAAAAGAGTAAACGATTAAATACCCTAAAATAAATGATTTATCTATAGATTTTATTTCTGATTAATTGTTTGTTTAATCTCAAGCAAAATATGTTAAGAATTTGTAATAAAACTCGTTGTTGTAACTATGTTATAGAGAGATTGAGTATTATAAGAGTAATAAACTATTATAGACACTTCTAAAACCAAAGATAAGGAACTTCTATTGGCTTAAGTAAAAGAACTTTAAGTAAGGTGAAGCATTGGTACCGTGATACCCTATGAATCTCTAAGTGATCAATTCGAATTCTGTTGTTGTGTCTAAGAATGCGTAAATACAATTTGGCGACGTTGCTTTAGTATTTTTGTTTCATAATTGTTTGATGGCTTCGTTAAAAATATAACAACAAATTCCAAGACGAAATTGCGCAGACCACAATAAACATGATGCAACTGACAAGTGCAAAATAATAACAACAGCAACAACAACAAGAACAACATGAACAACAATAACAACAACAGCATTAAGAAATCTTTCAAACTTATCGCATTGTTTGGCAATTCATTTTCCGGCAACGACATTTAATTACCAAGTTCACAAAATTCTATAGGTGAATGCATAAAATGCAAAGGCGAAGATGTGAAGAGGAGCTGAGGTAAGGGGTTACCTCCCATAGGGAGGCATTACGTCTTGGCTCTACGATTTTGGGTCATATGTTAATTGTTAGAAAACCTTCAATTAGGGTTAATAAACTTCAAGATAAAGCAGACAAGTTATCTATACCATGATGATGATAATGATGATGATGATAATATTAATAATCATCTTATCTGAGGGCATAAAGATTAACAACAAAAATGTGCCAAGCATGTGAAAATTTATCACAATTTATTCCTATATTTACACAATACTTTGGATAAGATAATTTGAGAAAGGTTTACAAATGCTTAGAGCTCTGTGAATGGTTCTAGAAAAATTCTATAAATATGATATAATATCCAGATTATCATAGAGTTTCATTATATAATGGGTGTATTTCTTATTTCTTTCTACTGAAATATGGGAACACATAGAAAGTTATCTTATCGACCAATTCTCAATTGATAAATGATCTCATTTGGAAATACGTAAATTCATGAAAATAATATTTATATTTTATTTCCTAGAGTATTCTATATGAGTAGGTTATTATTAAAATAATGCATGAATAATGCATAGATAGATTTTATTCATAGACGTCATCTCATTTTGGAATATCCAAAGTATTTTATGGTCCAATTGCAGAGTATCTTAGAGTTTAAATGAATTCATTAAATCCTATTTTTAGCTTATTTGCTAGAGCATTAACATAATGCATGAATAATGTATAAATATCATTTGATTTGGAAATAATCAGTATCTTATAACTGGTACATTTGCAATGTGTTTCTTTTGAACTGAAATTTGAATAATGTATAATGTATATAATATATATAATGTATAGGAAATGAACTCCAAAGAGAAAGAGAACAAACTCATTACAACATATTATTATCATGTAACTTTAATTTACAGGGTATCTTGATATCAATATCCAGTGAGCTTAAATATTAAACTTTACCTACCTCGCAGTTGCTTGACATTGTGATTAGCCCAAGGAAGGCGTCAACGCTTTGGGGTATTGAGGCTGATATTAATGAGTTATTAAATGCCAAGGCCGAGGTAAGCACACACAATGGACACATACATACGTGCATATGTGTGTAAATACAAATGTGAACGGTTAATTATCTATTAATGTATGCCTGCATGTTTGTGTGGGGTTTACTGTTATTGTGCGATAACGTTCACATGGCACACGGCACATTTTTCGATAACAATTGATCGAGTTTATACGCAATTGTCATCTCGAGGCCAAAGCCCCAAGCTCATTGTAGCGGGCCGTGCTGTTTTCGTGTCGTGTCGTGTTGACTCGTTTGGTCTCGTGCCCTAATCGTGAGTCACGCTGTGTTAGATATTTGTGCTAACTCATGATGATCTTGCACCATGCTAATTCTCAAAAAAATAAAAATAATAATAATAATTGTTGCTGTTCTGCTGTTATCTATAGTTGTGGTGAAATTGCAGTTGAAATAGGAAGACTATGTAAATGAGATACCAATACAAGCGCAACACTCGATCAGTTGCGTTCTCTCATACTCATACTCTATCTCTCTCTCTCTCTGTTCGCTCTCACTGCATGCGAGTGCCTTGAACTTCACTTCCCCATGCCCAAATACAAATTGCCTTCCCCCCACTAACCCCTCTAAATAACCACACAAGCTGATGCATAAACTCGTTTCCATATTGTTTGGGGATTTTTTGCTTTTGTTGCTGTTTGTCACACGCGACTTATGCATGAGTAATGTGAACAGTGACGTCACAAACACATTTTGATTATAATATATATTTTGTTTTTGTCTTTCGACTTTTATCAATTAATTAACGATCAGATTGAAATTGAAGCATGTGAATGACTTTACAGAAATGCGACAATTAACAAATTCCAGTAAATATACAAATGCAATATTAAAGTGTGTGTGCGCGTGTGTGTATTCAAAGCCGTTTGAAATTGATTAAGAAATGAAATTAGAAGTTTCCAGACCACTACTCAAGGCCAAGCTATTCCAGTCCAATTGAACAATATGTGAACCTGCTGCATGCTATACGCACTCTCGCCCCCTCCTTATTTCACTCTCTTACTCACTCACACACACAAAAACACGCACACAGTCTCACGCACGCACACAAATTGGCATGCACATAAATTTGTATGGAAAGCGAATGTCAAGGTTAGGCACGGCCTGGAAGTGGACAGAAGCAAGAACAACAACAGCGGTTTGAAAAATCTAATTGTCATGTAATTAACGAACGAAACCAAAATCAATAGAAATAGAGGAAAAGAAAAGCAGAAAAAAACACACACTTATAGAAAATGGTCGATTGTTAGGGAATTACGCACTTATTTCATTTGAAGTATGACCCATACATTAATAACAAGAACTGTCAAATCACCGTTTATAATGTTATTTAAAGTTATCATTATGTAGTTATGTACATATGTATGTACAAGTAGCTTATATCATTCAAAACAACACTTACCGGCAAAATGCAGTAGAAGAAGAATGCTAGAAAAAGCAACAAACGCCTGCGCCTTCTTCCAATAAGTTTGAACTATAATTGGTGTTGGATGCTGCAGCTAAGTGCTCAGCTGTTAGCTGTTGCTCTCGATGTCAATATTGAAAAATTAAAGCGGCGTTGCTGCTGCTGGCGTCGGCGTCAGGCACAAAACAAAAGTGACCTGTTTGTTGTTGGTGCTGCTGCCCTCGCTCTCACTGTGTACGCTCTCGCTGTCTCTCTTTCTCTCCTCGTTTTGCTTTGCTGTATGCCTTACATGCACATATGTACAGCGACGCTATGGCTGTGTGCGTTTGTCTGTGTGACCGCGTGCTGATGTTTTTCACACACGTTTTGATTCTGATTCTGCCGATTCAGAATTCGCTGCTATTGTTGTTGCTGTTGATGTTCTAGTTGTTGTTGGTTGTGTAACAAAAGCTAACGCAACTGACCAGCGACAATTTGCCGAAATTTTTCTTTGATTTTCCCGTAATGTTGTTATGGCTGTAGATGCGATTGTTGTTGTTGGTGATGCCGTTGTTCTTGTTGTAATTTGCACTTCTGTTTGTATTCCTCTGATTTATTCTATTTGATTGTTTTGCCACGATTTCACAACTTGAATTTGCTTAATAAACAAAAGAAATTTATATACATTTACATTTAGTATCAGCTTCTATCTTTTTGAAGGTGTATGTGTGTATATGTGTGTGTGAGTGCTGATATATGTACATGCATATGTATGTATGTGCATGAGTGAATACAACAAAATGTGCGGCCCGCGTGTTTTTTTTTCTATTTTTTTGTCTTGTAATCGCTTTACACTGCGTTCACTATGTAACTTCCGTTACAGCTGGGTCGTCAACGTCGACTGCACATCAGCTGCTCAACCATGCAGTTTCTAATATTTGTTAATAATAGATGCACCAAAAAAAAAAAAATATTTTTCATATTTATATATTGAGAGAACAGGGCTTTCTAATATTTTATTTATTCTATGTGTAACGTATGTATGTGTATGTGTATGTGGCCAAGTTGTTCTAATTAGAGGACGCGCTGATGTTTTTACATATGTGTTGGTGTGAATTGCATTGGTAGGTGAATGACTGTGGGTGTTGGTGGGGATCCAAATGCTTACTTCTTAATTGCTTTTTGACCAACTCGTTGAGCCGCACCAACAAATTATTTCACAATTTCACAAAATGCATACAATAATAATTATTTACTAGAAGTTTCACTTGATCTGAATTTAGCGGCGACGTAAGAATACTTAAATTTTTTGCAGTGTTGTTATTAGTTGTTAATTTAGATATATACACATATATAATTTTTTTTGGTTCGCACCGTAATAACGACGATAGTTAACACAAAATTCCAAAAAAAAAACTATAAAAACCTGCCACTGCGCGCGGCTATTTATGTAAAAAAAGTTGTACGCATTAAACGAGCGGCGTTGCCAGACTTTTGATAAGCCCTAATACACCATGCGGTGTATATGGCAACACACGCAGCTGATAGTGTTACAAAACACGCGCTCAAATTCGAATATTTAAAATGTTTAGTAAATTTGTAATAAAAATGTATAAAATTTTCTTTTTTTTTTTGTTTGTTTGTTTTACTAGTAAATTAAAAAAGGAATACAAGTTACACTTGTAAATAAAATACAGCGTGTTCGGTGAGAATGGTAATCACATTTGGAGCGGTAACAAGGCCAAGCACCTCCCCGACATCATCATCCAGAGTAACCAAATTCTGTTTTCCAATAACCACCTGAGGACCATTGCGATTTCGCAAGCCTCCAGCTGAATCATTGCGTGGCTTATAGATAAACACATGGCGATAGCTTTCACAGATAACCGCATAATCCAGGTCCGGGCAACAATCGATGAACTTGCGCTGTTGCTTCGACGCTTGGACATAACCAAAAGCATGCAGATTGCCCTCATGCCGAACGCTCCATTCATTCGGCCGTGCGGGTTGAAACTGTTGCAGCCAGACGGCTCCATCAATGCCCTGACGCGTGGCAAATGCAGTCGGAAAGCCGGCACGCAATGTGGTAGTAAACAACGGCGGCGTTGCACCCAGAAAAATGGTGTGTGTTATCGAATTTGTTGGCAAATTGAAGCGAACTGTGGAAAAACGCAAGAGGATCAGCAATGGATCAATGTGAGAAAATAAACTATGTTCGCTTGCCCATTTTAATGTCATCGCTGGAGGAGCCCAGAGGGAAATCGCACTCCTCTATGGGATCCTCTAGATTCGGTATCGGCAAACGTTCCGGCTCTAAGTCCATCTCAATTTCTTGAGTGTCCATCAGACGGGGCCATTGCTCCGCCTGCTGCTTGCATAACGTAAGCTGCAGCGCCTCGGATTCCACAGTCCATGTGGTCAGCTCCTTGTCCACTGGAGCATAGAGTGAGCCGTCCAGCAGCAATTGTGCTTGACACTCAACTCGCAGTTGATTCTGTGTGGAATTTATGTTGAAATCGTTGCGGGAAACATTTGTCATTGGAAAACGTAGCGTGACATCTTCCTCCGTCTGTGTCCACGTGTAAGCTGCATCTGCTTGCTCCAAGCCATTGTGTAGCTGTGCTCGAGACTGAGCTGCAGCCGCGGCTGCGACTGCGGCCTCCGCTTGTGCCGCCACACGTTGTGCTTCGGTTTGAACCTCGCCATTGGAGCAAATGACCAACGATTGGGCGCGCGGCTCAAAGGTGCAATAGTAAATGGAGCCCTTTGACTCCAACTTAACGCACACCTCATAATTCCACGTTGCATCCGTGGTGCCTTGCAGTGTCCAAAGTGACGAGACGATTCGCATGATGTGCACATCTGTTTCATGCTGCGTGGCAGCTGTGCGTCGTGCCACATGGCCAGCAACAAGAGAGATTTGCTTGCGTTCCTGCACAATGTCTAGGCGAGCATCGTAGATGATAAATCCACGCATGGAATCGTTGGGTGTGATAGGAGTGCGTGTTACTAGTTGCCATGTTGTGGCACGCATACGATCTCCCGTGTCGACCAGCGTGTAGGTCAGCATACCATCGCATATCACACAAAACTTCTCTGAGATGAATCTCAATGTGTAATTGTAATCACCAACAATGTGTGCATTATCATCGCCATGATCCGAACGTTGCATGTCATAGACAACACGCTGATCACGCGGCTGTCCACGTTGTTCATCGTAGGAGCAGAGCACCAGCTGATGATCTTTATTGAAGAAGTAACAATTGTGCCTTGCCCAGGGATCGGCAAAGAGCAGATTATGCTTGGCAAACAGCTCCGTGTGCAGCAATGAATATTGACTCGCATGCGGTTCCAATTTCAATGGATCTCGTCCCATACTCTGGCGGAGCACGGGAACTGGATCGAATGAGAGCTTATAGCCATCAAAGTTCGCACAGAGCAGACTCCGGTCGACAGTTAAATCTACCACCTGCATATTGCGGTATCAAATTATTAAACGTCGCCGGTGAAAATAAACAAAACCAAAAGGCATCTACAAATTTCAATTTAAAGAAACAGTGCTGTATAGTCTTCAAAAGTGTACGAATGTAAAGTTGAGTTACATTCATCTGTTCACACTCAACAGCGTTAACAGTGCTTGCTGAGTGCTTTTAAATGTGTAACATTTAATTTTATTAGATTAAATATTTAATTGACATAAATAAAACAATGTATAATTAAATTAGAAAATGTATTTATTTACACTAAAGAAAACCATACATATTTAAGTTGCTTAATTTATTTATATATAAAGTTCAATAACTAATGTAAATAACATATATTAGTGTCTGTTATTTATTACATCATTAAATTGCATAATAAAATCATGTTATTACCTGGCTGGTGTCATCGGGGCACAACAGCTGTTGCTGCCGGCGCTGACTGTAGGTAAACACTTACGTGTTCTTTGCAACTCTGCCCGCACAGTGCTGGTAAACGCGCACGAAAAAAGTGTTGACACGTTGACAGAACATTCGTCTAGTGTTTGACGAGAATTACAATTTATTTTTTTATTTTTAGCCAACAATCGAGCCCAAAATTCAAGGGAGAAAAGTCAACCGCAGGATTCGTGAATTTAACTGGTGAGTGATGCCGTCGGTGGCATTAACTCAATTTTCAATCTAATAATTATTTGCTAATTTGCCTGTGCATGTGTGCGTGCGTGTATTTTTCTTCTATTTTTTTTTTTGCAGCTGAAACTGTGGTCAAAAGCCGATATTGACGAGACGCGACAACGGGATTTGTCTGATTTGTTAGTTTGCTGCGTGGCAGCAGCAAAAGAGTTTATATAAAAAGGGAAAAAAGAAACGATTTTAGTTATTAACTAGCCAAATACCAAAATGCTGAAGCACCAAAGCAACAACAGTAAAAACAACAAAATCGCCCGCATCACCACAAGCAGCAGCAACAACAGCAACAACAACAGCAACAGCAACAGCAGGTGCAGCAACAATAATAATAACAAAATGACAACTTCAATGTTGTTGCTGTCATTAATGGTGTTTGCAGCGCTGTTGCAGCGCAGCGCCGCCGTTGAGTTTACTTTCGATTTGGGCGACAATGCGGAGGATTGTTTCTACGAGGAGATAAAACGTAATACGAGCGTATATTTTGAATTTCAAGTGTCTGCCGGCGGTGATCTGGATGTGGATGTTGAGCTTAAGGATCCACAGAATCATGTCATCTATACACTGAAGCGTGCCACGTATGATAGCCATCAGTTTACGGCCGAAACAACGGGCGTGTATACGGCGTGTTTTAGCAACAAATTCTCAGCGTTCTCGCATAAAATCGTCTACGTGGACTTTCAGGTGGGCGAGGAGCCCGCCCTGCCCGGCGTCGATGAGCATGCAACGATGTTGACACAAATGGAAACATCATCGCAGGTGATACACAAGGCCCTCAACGATATACTCGACGCCCAGATGCATCATCGATTACGCCAGGCGCAGGGATTCAAACGGGCCGAGCTCATCAATCATCGTGTCATGCTCTGGGCATCGCTGGAAACAGCGTCCGTTGCTCTCATCGGAATCATTCAGATTCTCATATTGCGCAACTTCTTCACGGATCGCAAGCCCAGCCAACAACGCTACGAACGCCTGTAGGAGGATGGTTATATCAGACAAGGAGGGCAGTCCAATATAAAAGAAAAACAAAAACAAAAACAAAAAAAAAACAACCATCTCTAGTTTCATCTTAATTACATTTCGATTTTTTTTTATAAATATATATATTATAATTATTATGGTTTCTCAAAACTGAACTGTTATGTCTTGCTACCTCCTCAAAATGTATTCCAATTCAAATTGTAATGATTTGTAATTTGTTTAATAATATTATCCCCCTTACCCACGCTCCGCGCATCCCTCATACAACCGCATCCTATAAACATTCAGAGAAAAAATACAAGAAAAAACAACAATACGACAAAAAAAAAAAGAATGCCTCTCAATTATAGCAAGCGTGTTTCATAAGCTTTGACAATCGAAGATGAGCGTGGAGAATGGCGCCATAAATGGTTGCCATAAATTATGTATGTTTGCTATGGCAGCGGCAGGATGGCTCTCTTTTGTTGTCGTTGTTGTTGCTGTCTCACTTTGCAGGAAGCAAATATTACGAAACAGGCGGAAATTTGTGGAGAGCAAGAGCTGCACATAGATATGTGCTATATATGTATGTATGTAGGTGCTGTTACTGTTGTCGTGGCATTTACACAAAAAATCATCAAAATTTGATCAAAGTTTCATTTATGATCCAACGGCCCCATAAGGCAAAAGGTAGCCAATATCGAAGCACAATAACAAAATAACAACTGTATCAACAAGAGAGCTTAAGCATGCTGGTGTGTTCGTGTATGTGTGTGTGTATGTGTGTGTGTGTGACTGAGAGAGGGGATCACATACACACAATGCAAAACGAATGACGGCGAATTCGATGCGGCAATTTGTTGCTGTATGCAAGCCACCTCAACCATAGTTCACCCAACGGCCAGCGTAATTTGTACAAAAGCGAAAAGACAACAAAACACGTTTTGTGCCAAAACTAAGCAACAGCAATACTACGATGACAGCGTTCATTTAAATGAGATACAGCAACAGCAACAGCAACAGCAACTTGAGCTAAGACGTGCTCCGTCTGCCTGACCTGCTGCTCCACTAGACTACAGTAAAAGCAGCAGCCGCTCACTTGCACACAGACACACAGACACACCCACACATCGACACAATTGCATGCATTGATATGCAAACGTGTGCGTGTGTCTTGTACATAGGTCGAGGTTGTCGAGATTTCGTTGCTGCTTCCTCGTTGCCAGCCCGCACAGTGGGCTAAACTAATAGACAACTATGCAAAATGTTTCTTTATTTTGTGTGTCGAAATCTAAATAAATTGTAATTCATTTTTATTATTTTATCTTTAAATACATGACTGTTATGTGAGGCCGTAAATATCACAATATGATATCATGATACAGTAGACGATTTCACGAAGAGTTATATCATGAATTGAAGTTACACGAGTTGTACGAAATGTCTCTCAACCAAACCTCTCCTCACTATACAAATGCTAACTTCATTCAAGCTTACATAACCTGGTTTACAGCAGAACTCCCAGTAAAGTGTTTCCTTTATAAAGCCAATCCCAGTGAACTCGATAACTATGGGAGCTAGACTCATCGAATTTGGCACTTAAATAGAAATACAGCTCTATTTAAGTAATAAAAACGAAATAGAAAGTATATTTACAATTAAATTGACATAAAGACATTGACATAAGACATGTACGTTAACAAGTCATGAACTGATTTGTTTATAGTTTCCATGGTACTGTGGAGCGAAACTTGAGGTTGATCCACTTGCATGGCATCATTATTCAAAACCGTCTAACATTGACTGTTGCCACGTGAGGCAGGCAACTGTGGCAACCAACTGTTGCATTGTTATGTTTTTCAAAGTATTACTTGCAATGATTTGCAACTGGCATTAGAGGCTGGCCGGCAACCAGACTTTGGGGGATGACTCTCAACGTTGTGTACCACTTCATTTGACTTTTATTTACATAGTCAGTCTATCTGTTTGTCTCTCTTTTTTTTTTTTGTTTCCCTTCCCCTTACCCTGGCTGCCTCCATGTGCATTGTGTAATCGTCGCGTCGCTGATTGCAGTTTTTTCTTTTTCTTTTTTGTTTTTATTGCATTTGCTTGGGCTGACGACGACATTTCGCCAGCCTTGTGCGTAGACATCTCAAATTACAAGTTAAATTACAATAAAGATCTTTTTCCATTGAGTAGTTTATATTTATTACTCATAGATTGTCTAATTAGTTGCAAATGGCAGTAACAAAAAACCCTTGGTAATTTGTTATTTGCTTTTCAATTTTCCACACTTTCAGCTTGACGTTGAATTTATGTTGAAAGAAGAGTTCATATGAAAGAGTTAATATCTTTGGGATTATTGCGAAAGTTTAGAGTCAATATTTACTGAAATTAGGGTGACCGTTCTTCTCAAATATTAGTGCATACAGATCACAATGAAAGTTCATCAGACTTAGAATTACAAATCTCTAAAAATAGCTTAACGAATTATTATTGGAATTTTCTTTGCTCTTTTATATTTTTAATAATTACAGAAATGATTTATTTTTTCGTTCTTATAATATAATATTTGAATTACACAGTTAATTTAATTTTAAAATAAAATGTATTACATAGAATGTAATTTAAAATAATTTATAATGAAATCGAAAAAGCTTATTTGCTTATTTATTTAACGCTTACTAAAATTTGTTGGAAAATAAATTATTTAACATTCAAAATAAATATGAAAAATATTATTTAAAATTAAATAAAGTTGAAAGATGAAATGAGAATTTAATGGATATTCAAAAAGTTTTTAATTAATTTATAAACTTTTGTTTTTATTACAATAGAAAATAATTTGAAAATTTCTATTTGCTCCACAGTCACAAATTTTGTATTTTTTTGATGGTTTTTCTTTAATTTTTTTATAAGTTTAACATATCTTATCAAGACTGTGCCTTATCATAATTGATGTGCTTGAAATAACTTAGCACTTAGCTAAATTACGAGCAACTCTCAACATACTGAGCTCTGCCCAAGTATTTGAGCTGTGTAATAAATATTGTTAAATTTTTAAAAAATATTTATTTAGTTGTATAAAGCATTAATAAATCATTAAAGCAAACATATGTTAATAATTGAAGAATCTTTTCAGACTTTGATTTACTTTTCTTATAGTTACCTGTCTTCATTAAATATTAAGAGTTATTTATTTAATTTATAGAATAAAAAATAGGAAATCTTTCTCTGATTTGATTTTGATAAAATTGTAAACTTACAACAATTTGCAATTTAAACAAAAAGTTAAATTTTTAAGCTGCTCAACACTTTATAGGGTTTGCCACGCTCTCCACTGCCTGTTACATACTACTTTGGACACAGCTAATATCTTTCTAAACAGAGTATAGGTATCTTATTAAATATATCTCTTTCCGTTGTTAGCTTAGAATCACGCTTAGCTTATGTGTTAGCCAATTGACCGAGCAGCTGGCCAGCTGTTCGTTTCATGGCCAAAAACCTTACAAAAATGCACAACTGATGTGCTTTGTGGTTAATTGCAACTTGTTAAGCAGTCGATGGCTAAAGTTAATTAAAGTGTCACACTCAAGTCTTAACTCAAATTCTAATAATAATAAAAAACAATTGGGACAACGTTGCGTATGCGTGATTTTTGCCAGACATTGCGTATACGCAACTTGCGCTAGTTCTCTAAAAACTTCAAATGACTGCCAGGCTGGCAGATGTAAATCAAGCAAAGAGCAACAAAACAGCAAAAACAACAACAGCAACAAAAGGTTCAACAAGTTGCAAGTTGGGCTGCGGTATAAGTTTTTGCTTATGTAATGGGAAAGGTGCAGTTAATGTTGCGGCTGCTGTTGTCTCTCGTCTGTTGTCTGCTGTCTGCTGTCTGCTGCCTGCTGCTTGTTGCTGGCTGTTTGCCGTGGATGCAACACAAACAAGTCGCCACCAACGCCACCAAATGCTGTTGGCTAGCAGATGTTGCAGATGCGACCAAAAGCAGCAAACAGCTAAGAGAAAGAAACATTGTCGTAGGCACACCGCACTTTTGATACCCTGTACTAAATTTCGAGCTGTGGTAGCTTTGTGATATAATGGGGCCAATCTAAGCCAAACTTATGCAGTATATATAAGGTTATATCAAGTGAGTATTGTGTAAAATTGGTTTAGATATCTTAAGAGACAACAGTTCGTTGCTATGGCGACTATAAGATATAGTGCTCTGATCTTTACCAAATTTAGGCAGTTCATATAACGCTATATCAAGTGCCCAATTTGTGAGATTGGTTAAATTATCTCCAAAATCGGCAAAGATTTTCTTACTAAGCGATATCTTTCGACCGATTGTTCCAATGGGGGCTATATGTTATAGTGGTCCGATCTGAGGTAAATTTGGATATAATATATAAGATAATAGCATATACATAACATGTGAGTTTAAGAGAGTTATCTCTAAAAATAACAAAGTTTTTCATACTAAGAATTTATTTCCGACCGATCGATCCTATGGCAGCTAAATGATATAGTGAACCGATCTGAAGTAAATTTAATGGGAATGTTTAAGTTAACATTATATACATAGTGTGTGAGTTTAAGAGAGATATCTCTAGAAACAACAGAGTTGTTCATACTAAGAGCCAATTTCCGACCGATCGTTCCTATGGCAGCTTTACGATATAGTAAGCCGATTCATAAGATATTTTGTCAGTATATATAAGACAATATTATGAGCATAATCTATAAGATTGGTTAAGTTATTTCAGAAAATAACTAAGTTGTTCATACTAAGTGTTTATTTCCGACCGATCGTTCCTATGACAGCTATATGCTATAGTGAACCGATCTGAAGTAAATTTGGTGGGAATGTATTAGTTAACATTCTATACACAGTGTGTGAGTTTAAGAGAGTTATCTCTAGAAACAACATAGTTGTTCATAATATAAGCAAATTTCCGACCGATGGATCCTATGGCAGCTATATGATATAGTGAACCGATCTCAAGTAAATTTGGTTGGAATACATAGGATAATATTATATACATAATATGTGAGTTTAAGAGAGATAACTTTAGAAACAAGAAAGTTATTCATACTACGAGCAAATTTCCGACCGATCGATCCTATGACAGCTATATGTTATAGTGAACCGATTTGCCAGCTCTGACATATGTACTGTTTGTAACAATAAGATGCAACTGGGTCAAGTTAAATCAAGATAACTTCATAACTGTTAGATTGCATAGAAAGAGACGTTGAGTTGGACAGAGGTATATATATCAATGTATATATCTATGTACTATATGTATGTATATGTGTATATATACCCAATTATATATATATATATATCGATTCAGTTCATCGTCCTGTTCAAGAATATAAAGGGTTCCCTTAGTGCGTTACACATTAGTGGGCAAAAGTAAAATACCCTCTGCAGGCGTATGACATCATCGGTCTGTTATGACTGTGGCAAATGTGGTGAGCGGGGGAGCATGGTAAGGCGAAGGGGAAGTGGGGTTAGAGAGTGTCAGCTTAGTCTGGCCAGAGTCTCACTTTCGCCTAATAGCAATGATGCGGCAGCATTTGGCCCATATTGCCAGTGAGACAAACTCACACACTCACACAAAACCACAACAACAATAATAGCAATAATCATGACAACGGCGGGAAAAACTCCCCCTCCCCCTCCCCCTCCCCACCACACTGACAACGTGCCTGCTCTTCCTACTGTGCGCATTGGCATAGCGAATGCAGTGGCTGCCGCAAGGCAGCGTCATCGTTTTTCCGGTTAATGTGCCACAAAGTTGCCCGCTTTGCCACCGGGCTGCATTTGCCGTTGCCGTTGCCGTTGCTGTTGCTGTTGCTGTTTGCCGTCGCTGTTTGCTGTGGCTGATGCTGTGGCTGTGGCAGTTGCACTCTTGTGTCGTGGGGGTATAAAAGTGTTGCCTGCCAACTGTGGTCATGTCAGTGTTCATTCGCGTCGCAAGCAGTGTGTGCCCACAAACAGGATAAACTAACAACTAACAACAATCTCAGCTGCAATGAAAGTACGTGCCGCCACAGCAAGTGTTAAACGTTGTAAAACGTGACGTATACGTGATCTATTGCTTTTCCTTGCCACATTGCGCATACGCCGCGTTTAACTCAACTCCACTCAACTCTTTAGTTCTCTTCTTTTTTTTCATTTTAATTTGTGTTTAATTTGTGCTCTTTTGTGTTTTTTAAAACGTGTGCTTCATCTGCTTTCTCTGCTAACGCTTTATCTATTTTTTATTTGTTTTTTAAACTAATTTTAATTAATTTATTTTATTTATCTTTTTTTATATTGTTTTTTTTCCTTTTATTTATTATTATTTATTTATTAATATTTATTTTTTTATTAATTTGTTTTAAATATTTTTTTAATTTGTCTTTTATTTGTTAATACATTATTATTTTTCTTATTAGTACTTTTTTAAAATTTATTTATTATTATTTATTTATTAATATTTAATTTTTTTTATTAATTTGTTATAAGTATTTTTTTTTTATTTTCCTCTTATTTATTATTATTTTTTTTTCTATTATTATTTTATTATTTTATTTTTTTCTTATTTTTATTTATTTTTTTTATTAATTTCTTGTGAATATTTTTTAATTTCTTTTTATTATTATTTACTTAATATATTTTGTATATATATTATTTTATTATATTATTATAATAAATTATTTTTTTATTTTGTTTAACATTTCTTTTATTTAATTTTTTGTAATTAATAATTACAATTTTTTTATTATATTTTATATTTTTTTCATTATATTCTTTGTATTATTTATTTTTATTTTTAGTTTTTTAATTTGTATTATCAATATTTTTTTAAATTTAATTTTTAATTTTATTTTTATATTATTACTTTAATAACAGATTTTAATATTTTATTTATTATATTTTGATTGATTTCTATATTATTTACCTAATTTATATTTTATTATTTAATTTTAATTAAATATATATATATTTATTATTATTTCATTTTATTTATGTATTTTTTTATTTATTTTTATTTATGTTTTTTATTAATAATTTAAATAATTTTTGTCTTTTGTTCCCTTCTAGGCTTTTGTCTGTCTTTTGTTGATTGGCGCTGCCAGCGTAACGGCTAAGCCTAAGCCTGGCGGTGGTTGGTCCTCCGGAGGCGGCGGTGGTGGTGGTGGCGGTTGGTCGTCAGGCGGCGGCGGTGGTGGCGGTCATGGCGGCGGCGGTGGTGGCGGCGATGTCCAAGTTATCAAAGTCATTACAGAAAGCGGCGGCGGTGGCGGACATGGTGGTGGCGGTGGCGGCGGTTGGTCATCTGGCGGCGGTGGTGGCGGTGGATGGTCATCAGGCGGTGGTGGAGGTGGTGGCTGGTCATCGGGTGGTGGTGGCGGCGGTGGACATGGCGGCGGCGGAGGTAGCGATATCAAGCTAGTCAAGATCATTAGCTTGGGCAGCGGCGGCGGCGGTGGCGGACATGGCGGCGGCGGCGGTGGTTGGTCCTCAGGCGGTGGTGGAGGCGGTGGCTGGTCTTCCGGCGGCGGTGGTGGCGGACATGGCGGCGGTGGCGGCGGCGGCGGAGCCACCAAAATCATCAAGATCATCAAGCTCAGCAGCGGCGGCGGCGGCGGTGGTGGACATGGTGGTGGCGGTGGCGGCGGTTGGTCATCGGGCGGTGGTGGCGGCGGTGGTGGCTGGCAGCCAGCTGGTGGCTGGGCCTAAGCAGCAGTTACCCACTTCTCCAAATACCCTGTAAATATTGTAAATAATTGCAAAACACTTTTTTATTCTCTTTTTTTTTCTTAAATTTTCCCAAAAAAAAAAAAATGTACAAATTGATAAAAAAATTGTGTTATGTTAATTATATAATGAATTGCATTTGTGTTGGCAAACATTTTGTAAATTGCGCTAAACGTGGCCAACAACAACAACAACAACAGAGCCACATTTACCCTCAAGACAATAAATCTTATCGAGAAAAATGTAAAGAAAAAAAAAGCAACTCTTTGAACTTGACAAACTTTAAGCCCATTCCATTTGTGGATTGGCTCACACCTATTCATATTCATCACTATCTCAGGATGCCTCTATGCTTATTGTCTTCATTGTCTTTCACATTTCATATCATTTCAATTCCAAAAGGCTTTTTGTTTGAGCTGCGGAAGCTGAAGAAATGATAGCGTTGCGCTTTTGTTTTATCGCTTCCCTGAGAAACACAAGTAAATGTCATATGCGACTGCCACACACTCTGGAATTCCTTTGATTTACTTAAGAGTTTCCTTACTATTTGGTATCTTTGGAAAACAAAATCTTACTTAAGAATTGTGCAGCTTTTAAATGATTTCTACATAAAGTGAAGCTCTTTTATACCCTGTAATCAGTTTTTATGTTTATTTTATAATAAAAAAATTTGATTTTTGTTAATTTTAAACTAATATGCTCTGTAAAAAGGCATTTTTAATTAAATTGTAAACCAAATACCCTGTAAAATTGTTGTTTTATTTGTTCTTATAGGAAACAGTATTTTAGGTTTTTGGCCATTTCAATTAAATTTTAAACCAAATACCCTGTACAATTGTTGTTTTAATTTGCATTCTTATTTTATTTTTGTTTTATTTTATTTTTTGACAATTTAAATTTAATTTTTTGTTAATATACCCTGTAAAAATGCATTTTCAATTTACTGCACAAATATCCAGCATTTATTTTTTAGTTACTGGAATTAAATTTTAAGCCAAATGCCTTCTAAAATAGATGTTTTAATTTGTCTTTTAAAAAACAGAATTGTTATAAATTTATTTGAGCAAAAGACAACATTTTGTGTTAGCTATTTAATCTAATATACCTTGTAAAATAGATGATTTTATTTTTCTAAAAAAAATCAGAATTTGTCTTATTTTTTTTTTTAAATTAAAGCTTAAATTTACCCCGTAATAGTTTTAATTTTCTTAACAAAAAGCTTGTATTTCTTTTGTGATTATTTAAATTAAATTGTAAACTAATATACCCTGTATAAATTTAAAATTTATTGATAAAAAAATGCAATTCTTTGTTGTTTATTCAAACTGAACTTTAAACTAATATACTCTATTAAAAGATGTTTGAATTTTCTTAACAAAAAGCCTGTATTTCATTTGTGGTTATTTAAAGTAAATTGTAAACTAATATACCCTGTATAAATTTAAAATTTATTTATTAAAAAGTCAACAATTCTTTGTTGTTTAATCAAACTAAATTTAAAATTAATATACCCTGCAGAAAGATGTTTAAATTTTCTTAATGAAAAGCCTGCATTTATTTTGTGGTTGCTTAACTTATATTTTAAACTTATATACCCTGTATACAATTTTAAATTTATTTAAAAAAAGACAGTAGTTCTTTGTTGTTTAGTCAAACTGAACTTTAAATTAATATACCCTGTACTATATTTGTTTTAATTGTTTTTAAATAAAAGACAACATTTGTTTGTTGTTTTTTGTTTAAAGTTTTTTGGCTTCTCTTTTAATGACTTCTTAATATTGATAATAATTTAAGTTCGCTGATTTAATTTGAAAACTTCGACTCACTCTAGGATTCTGCGTTTAAATTGTAGAATATAATATGACGATTACTCAAGCCGAGCAACATAGAACTTTGTTTAAGATCAACTTTTGCAGAGATTATAATTAATTTGAATTCGTTTTTCACTTCCGATTAAGTTTAAATTTGGAACAAATTCCTGTGCCAGTTTGCCCTGTAGCTATGAAGTAAAGAAGGACAAGTGTGGCTTAGGAAAAAACAGCAAAGTATTTTTGCTAGAATATCATAGTCAACAGAAGCAGATAATAACTATTGATAGTTATCAAACGAGCAGATAACAAATGACTATGTAGGCAATTGCTAACTCCGTAAGCTGTCTTACAGTTTAACCACAAGTCGAGTAGACTTCTTAGTCTGTCTGCGATGTCTGCATGTCGTAATGTCTGCAGCAAATGTGATGGATGAGCTTGTCCCTGGCTCGAGTGAGACATTCATTAAGCAGAGAGCAGTCAGTTCGCATTGTAAATTGCTCAATTTGTTAATAACAAATAATCAATGGTAATTTACCAAAATAACACACACACAAAAAAAAACAATGTTAAACTAACAAAAAAATGAATGAAAAAAACGCGCGCGTGCGCTCGCGACTTTGTCGCGTTTTTAGCCGCGAGCGATTTTGTTTTTGCGTGTGGACCACACACGTTGAACATTTCCACTGAGAAAAGCAGATGAAAATGAACGAAGCGAAACGGGTGAATGGCAACACTTGAGTATGAAGGACATGTGTAAATGAATTGAACGTTTGTACGATTGGATGATTGGAAGATTGAATGATTGAACGATTGAACGATTGATTGTTGTAATTGAGGTTAATTAAACTGGCAGCACAATTTGCATGCTAATTATGTATACACAACGAAGATTCGATAGATACATGCTCACACACACACAAACACACACACACACACACGCACAGTGGGTCAGAAACATGCTGTTGCCACATTAAAAGACCATTAAAGCTCGACTCGCCTCACGTTGTCTCTCAGGTCAAAACTCAAGACAGACTCGTTTCTCATTTGAATGTTTCCAAATCCATTCGGATGCATGCATAATAGATGATGCCAATCAATGAATCCATATAGCAATCTCCCTAGACTCCCATACATCCATTGATCAGTCCCCCCCTCCCCGCTCCCCCTTTCGAAAAAAGCAACGCCCTAAAATGTTTGTGAACAGTCGCCGATTTGGCTGCCGTTGTCAATTGCTGTTGTTGTTGTTGTTGTCGTTGTTGTTGTTGTTGTTGTTGTTGTTGCGGCAGATGCTGCATGCTTTATGTATCAATTAGCTATCTGTCATCTTAAGGGTGTGACAGAAAGAGAGAGAGAAAGAGCGCACGCTAGAGTGACCGTTGAATTGTATTGCAGTTCAAGTGGAAGCGAGAAAGGTAGATGAAATCAATGATCGTTGAAGCTAAGCGACGAGCAGCCACACAAGCGAGGGGCAGACGTAGAGTTTCAGCTATCTTTAAATACTTTACAAGACATACATTAATAATATTAGAAATGTAAGCACTGTACAGTGGAACTTTCTTATAATGAACTTGATGCAATTGAATACTTTAAGTCAATTTATATTGCAAGAAGAATAGTTGCATAGAAATTCACTATAGGTGAGCTTGACTGTACATATTACTTTCTATTACTTTGTACATCATTAAGGCATTGTAGTAGTCTTGTGTTGAAGTAGTCAACACATTTGTATAGCAATTCACCATAACGAAGCTTGACTGTACTCCGATTTTGCAAATCATTTCCACATTATAAAAGAACTGTAAACCCATATCTGTATACCTATAACTATCTCTTCAAATTGCAATAATTTCATTTATATGCAAAAGCACTATAGGGAAGTCTCACTGTATATAGGCTTGCATCTTTCTACTGCAAAGTTTTTGCACATTTTTCTGTGTTTTCTTTACTTTACTAAAATTATACAAATGGTAAAGTGTTCAGTCAACAAAAGTACATATTTTTAAAATAGAAAAACAATGTGAAAAAACGTTGAAATATGTAGTTAATTTCTTTAAGGGAAATACTTTACATTTAGTTTCATTAAAAACGCAACTAAAGAATTTTGAGTGCAAATTCAGAGCAATGCCTTTATTTTTGTCAAGTACCCTGTTTATACTACAAAGTTTCATAACATATTTCTACGTTTTTATACATTTTTTATGCACTATTCAATCAGACAGAAAGTACATGATGAAAGTAGAAGAAGATTATAAGTTATAAAGAAATTTAAGTTGTTTCTTTTGAGACTCTACAGTATTTAGAATAGGTTTTTAAATGTTTTTTTTTAAATAAATAAATGTTAATAAATAATATATTTAAAATATATAAATTTTACTACATTTAATTTTAAATTTTATTGTTTATTTATTTATTTATATTGAAGATTTGTTAACATGTTTTATTCCATCGCTTCCTTCAGCATCTGCATCTCTCTTTTATCTTTTATCCTCTATGCTGGACTTCCTCTTACTTTTCTGCTTTAGTTTTCAGCTTTACTAATGCCTTTATATTCATCATTGCTTTGCTGTATTTATGGATCACCCCTCGCTAATAGTTTAACTCAATATTTTGTTTTCCCTTTCTTCGCCTATTGTTGTTGCTGTTGTTGTTGGCCATTGGCAAAATATTGTTTAAACAACATTGTTATTGTTTTACGCGCTTTGTTGCTACCTTATTGTTGCCCCTCCCCCTCCCCCTCTCATTCCACTACAGGGGGACTGTTATTAGCCACAATGGGCCGAGACGAGAGTAGCGCGTATGACATTTCCACGCCGCACACTTCCAACTTGATAAATAGCCCAACAATCGTTTGCTTGTAAATGCAAATTATAAAGTGAAAAAAAATCCAAAAATGAAACAAATAAAAACTAAACAAAATGAATAACAGCAATTCGAGATTGTAGTGCTATTGTGTTATTGAATATTGGGTGTCAATATTTGTAATATTCATACATTCCATTATTTATTAGGCTGCATATGCATAGACTCGTGACTCCCAATGGAATTCAATAGAATAATGTGCAATAAATTGAATTGGGCAATGTTATAAAATAGTTTATCTATTGTCTAAACTAATGCTTTCTCGCTTTCCTCCTCGCTCACACTCTTTCCCTCGCTCTCTCCCTCTCTGTCTTTCTTTGAATTGAGCAACTTGTTAACCATTGTCTAATTTATGCGATAACACATGCTTAAGACTATTGACTGGTATAAACACATAGGCCAAGGTTAAATGTTTAGACAGAGACAGCAATACGTCAAATACTATAATTATTGCCAGCTCTTTTCATCATTGATTGACATTGAATTTGGGGAAAACTGTTGGGAAGCGCATAAAAAGTGAAAGCTCTTTCAAAAAAAAAAAATAAATAAAAATAAAATATATTTATATACAACTAAACAGTCTTAGAGGTCTTAATGAGTGTGTGAATAATCTTTGAATCTCCACGGAAAATATTCCCACAGCATACGAACAGGTCACAGGCAATGTGAATGATTTGTGAGTGCATTCGATCTAGTTTGTTGCGCTTGACACTGTTCATCGATTGGATTAAACAGGCAATATTTAATTTTTGTTACATATACTACACATAGTTAAGACTACCCTATAGCTACAGCAGCCTGAGGTATCATATTTTATTTAAAGTCTGCTTAAATAAAATTAAATAAATAAATATATAAGGAATACTTTCTGTTCTTTTTATTTAAGATAATATACAAATCAAATTGAGACTGAAGTTGATTTAATGTGCTTAAAGTGTGCTCTAGACTTTCCTACAGGGTATCTGCTAGTCATAGACATCAACTTAAACATATGCCATTTGTTAAAATTGAGTATCAGCTGAAGATATTTCAAATAGGCTATTAACTAGGTGCTTATTTAAGCAACTATTTAGAGCGAATATTAAATGGAAAATTAGTAAAATAAATTAATATTTAAATATTTAAAATTTATATTTAAAATAAATGTTAAACTTATAAAGAAAAAATACATAAATTGAATTAAAAGCGAAATTAATAAGTCTGTAAATAAAATAAATAAATGTTTAAATTTTAAAAATTCAGATTTAAAATAAATGTTCAACTTAAAAAAAGAACTGCATAAATTGAAATGAAAGGGTAATAATAGAAGTCAGTAAAAAATAAATAAATGTTTAAATTTAAGAAAATTATACTTAAAATAAATGTTAAACTTATAAAGAAAAAATACATAAATTCAACTGAAAGTGAAATATTAGAAGTCAGTAAAAAATATAAATAAATGTTTAAATTTAATAAATTTATATTTAAAATAAATGTTAAACTGAAAGTGAAATAATAGAAAAAAAACAGTAAAAAAAATAAATAAATGTTAAAATTTAAGAAAATTATACTTAAAATAAAACTGCGTAAATAAATTGAAAGGGAAATAATATAAGTAAAAAAATTAAATGTTTAATTTTAAGAAAATTATATTTAAAATAAATGTTAAACTTAAAAAAAAGCTGCATAAATAAATTGAATTGAAGTCAGTAAAAAAGTTAATAAATGTTTAAATTTAATAATATTATCTTTAAAATAAATGTTAAACTTAAAAAAAAAACCTTTAATTGAATTAAAAGAGAAATAATAATAAAAGTAAAAAATGAAAAATAAATGCCTAAATTTAAGAAAATTATATTTAAAATAAATGTTTAACTTATAAAAAAAAACTGCCTAAATAAATTGAAAGTGAAATAATAGAAGAAGTCTTAAAAAAAGAGTTTAAGCAAAAGTTTGCTAAAAACTAAAGAAAGTTGTGAATGAAATGCAAAAACTAACAAAATAAAAAAATAAAAAATAATTAATTGAATGATTAAACACATGTTTATTTATTAGAAAACACGTAAGTTTTAATAGCTAATATGTCAAAGAAATGAATATTAATTGAAATAAATTAAATGAAATTATTACACTGTCTGCTTCTCAGTGATCTATTAGATAATCGCTGTTGAGACTGTGCCCAATGCATGCCATATGAGATTTCATTCATTAATATTTATGCATTGGCCCAAAGGCACTCCCAGCTGGTATGCCAGGGTATCGCATGATATGATATGATATCATATGATATCGTATGGTAACCATGCTTCAACTCAACGGATAACGCTGCACGTCTTAGACGATGCGCTATCACTTCCCTAATGAGCCGACACGTTTATTAGCACATAATTAATGGGTTTGTATTAATACATTAATTCGGCTACTACATATTCTCCCCTCCAGCTTTGCACACACTCCCTCCCTCTCTCCCTTTCTCTCTCTTTCTCTCTCTCACTCTCTTTCTCACTGCTAATGACATAATAATTTTTTGGCATCATGAGGCAATGACAGAAAATTTTAGCAAATATTTTCGTAAGACTCCAATCAGAGAAGATATCTTGCAGGGCTCTTCCCATTAAATGTGAGTTAAATTGAAAGGCTATAATGTCAAGGGATAGGCTTGCAGATACCCTGTAAATTGTTGCTGTGCTGAATATGTGAGAACTTGAAGCTGGCAAGAGAGAAATAGACAATTTCAAGTTCTCTTATCATTAAATAAGGGTCAATACGAATGACACTTAAGTGCAGTGATAGACTTGCAGATACCCTGTAAACCGTTGCTGTGCTAAATATGTGCTTTGTGTTATAACAACTTCAAACAATATTCTCATAACATATAAGACAAATCGATAAATAATATAGTCAAGTGATAGACTTGCAGATACCCTGTAAACTATTTATACGATACATATTTGCTTTGTCTCTTACGAGCTTCAAGCTCTCTTGTCCCATTAAAAATAATACAAAACGTAAGGTACTGGACTGCAGTGATAAACTTGCAGATACCCTGTAAACTATTGCCGTGCTGAATATAAGCTTTACCACTAATCAGCTTTCAATTTTCTTCCCAATAAATACACACATATGAACAAAACCAAATGCACTAATATCAAGTGCTAGACTAACAGATACCCTGTAAACTATGGCTGAGCTGAATACGAATGTGCTTTGACTCTTGCCAGCTTCAAGCTCTCTTGTCCCATTAAATATGAGACAAAACGAAAGGCAGTTAAGTCTAGTGTTGGACTTACAAATACCCTGTAAACTATTGAATATGTGCTTTATCTCTAGCCCACTTTCAGTTTTCTTTAAATTAAATACATATGAGACAAATCCAAAGCCGCTAAAGGCAAGTGATAGACTCAGAGATACCCTGTAACCCAAATATATTTTCTTTGTTTATAATATGTTGAAAAGTTATGTAAAAAATAATACAATTTAAGCAGCCGAAGATTTTAAGTAAATTGAGTAAACTTTTCTAACTAAGAAAAATAAAAAAAACGAAGAAAGAATTATTCAAATAATATTAATAATTAAATTAAATTATAAATGTCAAGAAAAATAAACTCTTTTTAAGCCAGCAGTGACTTAAACTGAGAAGAACTAAAAGAAATTAGATAAATGACAGTTAATATCAATCTATAGAGCTGTAGAAGCTGCAAGAGTGGAAGAAATTCAAGAAAAAATAAATATAAATTTAAGCTGACTCTGGCATACCCTATAAACAGGCAGTTGAAAGTGTTACACATACTTTTAACTAGTTTCAAAGACAACAACAACTTAGTGTTATTTACAGGGTATATGCAGAAATGCAAATATGTTGGCAAGCAATTTGATAAAACAAAACAAGTTCCAGCATTTGAGATTATGCAAGTGGCGTAAAGAGAACACATAAATTGTTTCAATTTCGATTGGCAAACGAGGATGAGAGACTCAAGCGGAAGGTGTTTGTTGTGGTTGTTATTGTTGTTGTTGTTGCTGTTGTTGTAGTTAGTTAAGGCAGGCGCATTAATTACATCCGCAGTGCGAATAGTTTTGCCTATTTGCTAGTGTCGAATTTCAGAGCATTACGAACGAATTGTCTATAATAACTCAATAAACAATTTGCATTTCAAGCGAGGCGAAAGATGCGACAAAAAGAGATAGATAGAGTGAGAGAGAGAGAGATATAGAGTTGGAGCTGAAGACGGAGGTAGAGACGCAGTCAGAGACTGATAAAGATAAGGTTGAAGCGCAGCTGACAAAAGCTGAAAAAGAAACAACAAATAAAATGTTGCGCAGGCGCCGATGAATTAATGAAAGGCCGGCGCAGTGTTTGGCCCATGACTGGGATGGCTCTAATAAATACACAACACACACACACACACACACACACACACACACATGACACACACGCGCACACACTGCTACAGTTGTTGAACTAATGCGCGCCCTTGTATAAAATGCGTGGCCGGGTCAAGCTGGGCCATCATTGAACGGTTGGACATCGAGGGCTTAAGCACGACCAACGTGAAGATGAACGTAAGTGCAACATCAGCAGCGCACAGCAGCAACACCTGTCAACACCAACAACAACAACTCGAATAACCATAACAACTCTTACAACAACAACAACAACAAGTGTTAGTGATAAAAACGCAGAGAAATTCAATTTAAATTTGTTTTACAAACTTCAAGTCTATTTGTGCCAAAGGACTTTAGTGTTGTGTGCCTAATTAATAATTTAATTAATAATTATTAATTTTTTATACATATTTTTTTTAAGAAATTCAATTTTTTTTATGTGTTTGCTTTGTGCTTAATATTTTTTAATATTTTTTTTGTTAAATGGAAAGCAAAACATTTGCTTTTCCTTTGTGTTGTGTTGTGTTGTTCAATTTGTAATAATTATTATTTAATTATTACAAATTACGTTGAGTAATTCATTTTTATTGAATCGCAAGCAGTTTTCGTCAAATTTACTCAATTTTGTGTTGTGCGCATTTTTGTTGTTGTCATTTTTGCTTAATTTTTCTTAAATGATTAAGTTTAATTTAGCTGAAACATATATTTTTTAAGTTATACTTTTTGCCAATCAAAAGCATTTATTAAGTAATCATGTTTAGTAATTTTACTAATTGCTAATTTTGCTCAAAGAAAGTTTTAAAATTACTTTTATTTAATTTTCGAGTCAGACTAAATGTTTTAATAATTTTTTGACAAATTTTTATTTGTTTGTGTTCATTTGTTAATTACATCATTTGTTATAAATTATTAAACTTTATATTATTTAAATTTGCATATTTTTCACTTAAATGAGGAGCAATATTGTTCAGTTTTAAGTTGAATTTTGTTGCACTCGAAATTAAAGTTTACTCTGAAGATAATTCATTTTGTAGTTAATTAAAGCATAAATATTAAATTGACGACAAGTTTGCAAAGCAAACTTAGCGAAATAATTGCAAGCTACTTGTTTTTAGTGCTTAAGTAGTAGTAATTTGCTGTAGCTGAATTAAGCTAATTCGTATAAATTTAAACTACGTTAACCAATTGAAGTACAAATGAGACCCTACAAAAGTTATAATTTAAATAACAAGTTAATTTTTTTAAATTATTATAAATTATTTTAAGTACAATTCAGATTTTTTTATAAATTTTGTTAATTAATTAGTAATTATTACGAGGTATTGTAATAAGCAAAAATTGAGTAAGATGAATTATAATTATAATTATTTACTAATATAAATATTAGTAAATAATAATTATAATTAATTTTTAATATTGTTATTTATAGGTAATGATTAATTATAATTAACATAATTGATTATTATAATTATAAATAATAACTATAATTAATTTTTAATATTGTTATTTATATGTAATGATTAATTATAATTATTATTTTCTTGCTTTTTCTATTATATGATCAATTAAGTATTTCTTAATTATAGTTAATTATTTGTTAATTGTCATAGCTGACATTTAAGTTATTATTTAGTAATTATTTATTACTTAATTATTTGTTAATTATAATTAATTATTTGTTAATTATAATTATAATTTACTGAGTTTTTTATTGCTTTATTATTTGATTATATGAGTTACTATTATTTCGTTTTTACAATTCAATTAGTTGTTAATTTAATTATTTTTTAATTATAATTGTTAGCTTTGAAGTTTTTCATTTCTTAATTAGTTGTTGATGTTAGTTTGTTCCCTTTTCGTTTTGATTACTTAATTAGTTGTTAGCTTTAATGAATTATTGGCTAATTTTAATGAATTTTCTGTATCTTTCCCTTACAGTTATCTATCGCTTTGTTGGCGCTCATCGCCGCCTGCTGCTCATGTGGCTTAACCAGCGCGGATATCTCACTGAAGCAACCGCCGCGATTCGAGGAGAGCAACTATGGCAATTCGCGTTATCAGATCTTTGAGGTGCACAATCATTATGAGGGCAAGAGCAACGCGTACTTGCCGCCATCGCCAGCGACACACGAGGAAATCCACATACATCATCAGCCGCAGCAGCAACAGTTGCTGTCGTCGACGTCGACGGCAACGGCAACGGCAAGCGTTGTCGATGATGAGGATGATGTGTCGTTCTTGAGTTTTGACGATGTTGGCCACGTGCAGGCGCCAGCAACAGTTGCTACCGTGCAACAGCAACAGTTGCCGCTGCCCGTCGCTGTGCCGGTGCCTTTCCCCTCCAACTATCAGCATGATTTCCAACGCAAGCAACCAGTGCAGCAGCAGCAGCAGCATTCGATTGCTTATAGAGCACAGCCTTACCTGCCACCCACAGCAGCAACGCCCAGCACACAGCAGCAACAGATCTATCAGTCTACCGTCAGTTCCACGACGCCACAGCAATTCTCACAGCAGACACACAGCTATCAGGCAGCTGGTTATCTGCCACCCACTGGCAGCAGCGTGGAGCAGCAGCAGCAGCAGCAGCAGCAACAGCAGCAACACGTGCAACTGCAGCAGCAGCAGCAACAGCAGCAACAGTCTGCCTACAGAGGCAATGATTACCTGCCGCCCACAACAACAACGACAGCAACAACTGCAACAGCAGCCATTGCCAGCTACCCGCAACAGCAGCCACTGCAGCAACACCAACAGCCACAACAGCAGCACTTGCAGCAGCCACTGCAGCAACACCAACAGCCACAACAGCAGCACTTGCAGCAGCCACATGTCTATCGTGCACCCGCCTATTTGCCACCCAGCAGCAACAGCAACAGCGACAGCATCAGCCCTATCAGCACTACCAGCACTACCAGCAGCAGCAGCAGCCTCATTGCCAGCGATACTCAGTCGAACTATCAAGCGCCTGCTTACCTGCCGCCTGGCTATGATTTTGCCAATCCTGAGGTTGTGCCACAGCCACAAGTACCGCAGCAACTGCAGCCCGTGCAAGTGCAACAGCAGCAGCCGCAACAACAGCAGCAATTGCAGACACAAACTCAAGCAACAGCAACGACAACGGCAACGGGAACGACAACAACAGCAGCTGATTATCAAGCACCTGGCTATCTGCCACCTGGCTATGACTTTGCCAATCCCGATGTGTTGCCCGCGGCTATTGCCGAAGCACTTGGTGGCGTGGCGCCAGCAACAGTTGCCGACTATCATGCGCCAGAATATTTGCCGCCCAGCTACGATGAGGTGAAGACAGAGCAACAACCAATTGCTTATCAGCAGCAACAGGTACAACAGCAACATGTGCAGCAACAACATGTGCAGCAACAACATGTGCAACACCAACATCACGTGCAACAGCAACATGTACAACAGCAACAGTTACAGCAGCAACAGGCACAACAGCAACAGATACAACAGCAACAGGTACAACAGCAACATCATGTGCAACAGCAACAGGTACAACAGCAACATCATGTGCAACAGCAACAGGTACCACAGCAACATGTACCACAGCAACATGCACCACAGCAACCCCTGAGCCATCCCGGCGCTTTGCCAGATGGTTATGAGTTTAGCAAGCCGGAGAACTTTGAGGCTGCCATTGCTGAGCTGCATAGCCTGCAAACGCAAACGAAATTGCTGAAACAGCAACAGCAACAGCAGCAATTGCAGCTGCAGCAACAGCAGCAGCAGCAGCAGCAACAGCAACTGCAATTGCAGCGTCAACGGCAACATGTTGTCGGCAGCGATATTATTTATGGCGTGCCCAAACAACAGCCACCTAGACCACCAACAACAACAACAACGACAACAACAACAAGTGCCACAGCAACAGCTTATCTACCGCCCGCAGCAGCAGCAGCACATTGCTGCACCGTTGCCTGCACCACCAACACAGCACACACACATACACACGCTGAGCAGCTACATGAACACAGTGCAACCGTTTGCCAGGTACGGCCAGCCACAGCAGCAACAACACGTTGCCCAGCAGCAGCAACGCGTTGCCGTTGCCCAGCAGCAACAGCAATTCGTGGAAGTTGCGCCCATGTATCGCGAGCAATCGAAGCGACCACGTTTCTATGCACCAGCCATGTCGTACGCGAGCAATGCATTGCCCACGCAGTACCATCAACATCATCATCATCATCATCTTGTGCGACAGCAGCAGCAGCAGCAGCAGCAGCAGCAGCAACAGCAGCAACAGCAGCAGCAGCAACATCATCATCAACAGCAGCAGCAACATCTTCATTCACGACAGTTGCAAGCGGCACGCGGCACATTGAGTCTGCAGGCGCAACAATCGTTGCAGAAGTTCATGCCACGCGAGATGCAAATGGCGGTCAATGTTGCTGTTGCCGCCGTGGCGCCAGTGCCACGTGGCAGCTCCCGTGTGCGCATCGTGCAAATTATGAAGCCGCATTCAGTGCGCACCTTCCGCGTGCTGGAGACCCTCGACGCTGACGGTGTGAAGACCATCAAGATACTGGGCACCAGCAATGTGCAGCCGACGGGGCACCATCAGGTTGTCAAGGTGGTCACCCAGGATGGCAACAATGTGGAGACGCATGTGCAGACAGTGCGCATCTATGATGAGCAGCAGGAGTATGTGGCACCTGGCGTTGTTGCCACACGCGGCTACTTGCCACCAGCAGCAGCAGCGGTGGCACGTCCACGCACACGCCTCGTGCGACGTGAGGCGACGAATCTAAGGCCGCTGCGTCTGTTGCCCGTGCCCAGGCATTGAGTGGGGGAGGGGGCGGCAGCAATGTGGCAACAAATGTGGCAACAATTCGGTTGCAACTCTGCGTCACCCTAGCACTGATTAGTTGTTTAAAACATGTTCATTAATATTTTCGCTTGCGTTTTTTTTCCTTGTCTCTTCTTCTTTCTGATCGCGTTTTGTGCGCTGTTTAAAACGCGCGCGATTTCTTGAATCGTTTTGTTCGCCAAACTTTTGGACGCTTATCATTTATCACAAGACAAAAGCTTGAAACGATTTCTTACCTAATAAATCCCACTTATATATGTACATAAATTGTTGTCTCTCTCTCTGTGTGTGTGTGTGTGGTGTGTGTGTGTGTGTGGTGTGTGTATAAATCGTAGACTGCAATAATCATAAAGCTGTCGCTGTGTTCAGATTAAGCAGTGTTGCGTCGTGACACGCATAGACACGACCTTACAAGCAGGCGTTACAATAAAATAGTTAAAGATTGTGCATGTACGTGCTTGCTTGTGCATGTTTGTGCGTGTCCATGTTGATCAATAATACTGCAAATGACTTCAATAGACTTGGATGCACTTGGGGAGACTGAACACAACTCAAAGCAATATGATAAAACACTTTATCACTCGTGATTTACAAGACGACTTTACATGACTTCATATATCAGCTTGATGCGACTTTGCACGATTAAACATGACTCTACGCAACTTCACATATTGAGTAGACACGCCTCAAATAGACTAAACACAACTTGACGCTACTTAACATGAGTCGAACCTATTTCTGACGATTCGACACGACTTGACACGACTTGACAGGACTTAGCACGACTTGACACGACTTGACAGGACTTAGCACGACTTGTACGACTCTACATATCCAATAAACATGCCTCAAATAAACTAAAGACAACTTGAGACGACTTAACACGACATAACACGCCTTGACAGGACTTAACACGACTTGACAGGACTTAACACGACATAACACGACTTGACACGACTTAACACGACTTGACACGACTTAACACGACTTAACACGACTTGACACGATTTGTCACGCCTTAGCACGCCTTCACATACCGCATAGCCACGCCTCCAACAGACTTAACACAGCTTAAAACCACTTTATACACTAAACACGACTCGAACTTACTCTTTTCCCAACTCGCCACGCCTTACCAAGATTACGCAATATTTTGCAATATGCAAACCTATCGTTATCGATAATTAGGCATGCAAATTTCCCAAAAAACAAGAGGGGAAAAAAGACGCTAGCGTTTTGCACGCTGTTAAAAACGCATCAAACTTTTATTGATCATCAAAAAATACCTAAAAAAAATGTTAATAAATTTACGAAAATTACAAAAAAAAAAAAAACCTTAAAAAAAACCCCAACATATTGTGACCTTCAAAAGGTTTTTGGCTGCTGTGTAACGCTGACAACTTGGTCAACAAGCCGAGCCCAAAAAAATAATAAATAAGCGAGTGAAAGTTGTATATGTTAATTTAAGTATGTTTTTAGTCAAGCTAAATCGATTTAGTTGTTTGTCTATCGCATGTTGTGCCCTCATCAAGTAGATGCATAAGAAAAGCAAATGTCAATAGCAATAGGCGTACCATAGATATGGAACTGTGATGGATCCAATGGGAAATCAATGAAAAGCCCCACACAGCAACAACAGCAACAACTGCAACAACAACATCTGCAACAGAAGCAACAAAAGCGACAAATTGACAAAGGTCAATCAATGGTCGATCAGTAAACATTTTTAGTTGATGACTCTTGCAACGTTAGGGTCTGACTCTCGTCTTGGCCAAAATTGCCAAATCGTTGACATAACTGGATGACGAGACAGCAAAGAGATAAACAGACAATCAAACAATCAAACAATCAGACAGTCAGACAGTCAGGTAATCAGACAATGGGATTACGTCCAAATCCCAGCGATGAGTCTCGCCCAATGGTCCAATGTCAACATCTCACGAAGCTTTCAACTTTGTTGTAAATTTGTACAGAATTGTATAAAGTATTACAGTAAACAGATCTCATTATATATATATATATATATATATATATATATATATATATATATATATATATATATATATATATATATATATATATTCTTGATCGGAATGAAATATGTCCGACATGTCCGATATGTCCGACTGCCTGTCTGTGTTTAAGTCTCTCTGTTTTGAAGTTTTCTTAACGAATGCGTCTTTTTGTAACAGGCAACACATATATCAAAATTAATCGGATCAGATTAGTATATCTTATAGCTGCCATAGGAACGATCGATCGGAAAATAATATTTAGTATGGAAAACTTCTTTGTTTCCTGAGATATCTCCCCGAATTTCATATATTCAATGTTTGGCGTTGTTTTTAATATATATATCAAAATTAATTCAGATCGGTTTACTATATCATATAGCTGCCATAGGAACGATCGGTCGGAAATCAACTTTTAGTAGGAAAAACTTATTTGTTTCCTGAGATATCTCCACGAATCTCATATATTCTATGTTTGGTATTGTTTTATATATATAGATTAAAATTTGTTCAGATCGGTTTACTATATCATATAGCTGCCATAGGAACGATCGGTCGGAAATTAACATTTTGTATGAAAAACTTTTATGTTTCTTGAAATATCTCAACCAATCTTACAAATGGTGCATATAATAATACTTTATATATGCTATCAAAATTTTGTTAAGATCAGATTACTATATCAATAGCTGCCATAGGAACGATCGGTCGGAAATCAACTTTTAGTAGGAAAAGCTTTTTTCTTTCTTGAGATATCTTCTCCAATTTTATATATTCTGTATTTGGTATTGTTTTATATATATAGATTAAAATTTGTTCAGATCGGTTCACTATATCATATAGCTGCCATAGGAACGATCGGTCGGAAATTAACATTTTGTATGAAAAACTTTTTTGTTTCTTGAAAAATCGCAACCAATCTTACAGATTGTGCATATAAAAATACTTTATATATGCTATCAAAATTTTCTTAAGATCAGATTACTATATCATATAGCTGCCATAGGAACGATCGGTCGGAAAATAATATTTAGTATTGAAAACTTTTTTGTTTCCTGAGATATCTCCACGAATCTCATACTTTCAATGTTTGGCATTTTTTTATATATATATATCCAAATTTGTTCAGATCGGTTCACTATATCATATAGCTGCTATAGGAACGATCGGCCGGAAATTAACATTTTGTATGAAAAACTTTTATGTTTCTTGAAATATCTCAACCAATCTTAAATATTGTGCATATAATATTATTTTATATATACTATCTATATTTTTTTAAGATCAGATTACTATATCATATAGCTGCCATAGGAACGATCGGTCGGAAATCAACTTTTAGTATGAACAACTTTTTTCTTACTTGAAATAACTCAACTAATCGCATGAAATTACTTTATAAATACTGTCAAAATTTGCCTAAGATGAGATAACTATATCATATAGGAACGATCTTATGTCATAGGAACGATCGGACCAAATTCAATACTAGGCACTGCAAGGGTATCATTTCTTCGGCATGCCAAAGTTAACATTTGCTTCTAGTTTTCATTTCTTGTCAACTCTTTATCCCCTAGTTAAACCCTTCCTCTAACTATACTACGTATAGCACTAAGTATTCCTACGCAGTTCATCTGCTTATAAAGTCTAACCAAATGCCGCCCTTGTGTGCGCCCACAAAGATCAATGGATCTAGTTGTATGCCCTCGAGTGTGCGTGCATTCACCTGCACCTCGTAGCGCTTCACAATCGCAGCTATTGCAGCTTTGGTTTGAGTTAGGCCCAAACGTATGCCCACACATTGACGTGGTCCATTGCCAAAGCCCAGAAAGACGCCCATTTGTTGGTATCTCTTGAGGCCACCGTTGAGAAAGCGTTCGGGCCGAAACACATCTGGTTCCGGATAGAAATTTGGATCGTGATGGAGTCCATAGATCGATATCATCACATTGTCACCGGGATACATTTGCAGCGGTTTGCTGTGCAGGCTGCCGTGGAATGTGTAGGGCGATGTGCAGGTCTTGGAGGCCCAACCTCCGGCGGGATAAATGCGTAGACTTTCTGGAAGATTGCGAAGAGTGGGGATAGTAATTGTTAAGCGAGGTTCTAGAGAAACGCTGAAGAAACTGTGACAAAGAGAAATTGTTCAAAAAGAGAAGTTGCTAAATGAGCGGGAGAGAGTGGGAGAGAGGGATTGTGAAGGAAGAGAGTGAGAGATAGAAAGAAGCAGTGAACAGAGGAAGAGAGAAGGGAGAAAGTTGAATACGAATGCAGAAGTAAGAAGAAGCTACAAAAAAGAAGACGGAGAGAAGAAAATTGAAGACGACGAAGAAGGAATAAGCAGATATGAGAAAATAGAAGGAGAGTAAAGGCAGTAAATAGGGAAAGGAGAGAGAAAATGCAGCAGAAGAGAGAAAAAAGGGGGAATGAGCAGTGAAAAGAATGGAGATGAAAGAATAACAAGCGGAAATAATAAAAGAAAGAGTGAGATGTGAAGAGAAGGAGAGATGCAGTTGCCAGTGAAACGTTTACGAAAGAGAGAAATAGAGGGAGAGTGATAAACAGAGAAAAAGAGAGAAAGCGGGAGATAGGTAGAGTGTGTTAAACAGAGATAGAGATGATGAGCTCGAGAGAGAGAGAGAGAGAGAGAGAGCGAGAGAGACAAATAGAAAGAGAGAGAGAGAGAGAAAGAAATAGGGAGAGAGTGAGAAAATAAATAGAGAGAATTAGAGACAGAGAGAGAGAGAGAGAGAGAGACAGAGAGAGAGAGAGACAGAGAGAGATAGAGAGAGAGAGAGAGAGAGACAGAGAGAGATAGAGACAGAGAGAGAGAGAGAGACAGAGAGACAGAGAGAGAGAGACAGAGAGAGAGAGAGAGAGACAGAGAGAGAGTTACAGGATATAACACGGACTAAAACTTATAGCTTAAATGTCTTGAGGTAAGAATAATTGTCAAAGAGAATAAGAGAATTCGTGAGAAAGAAGTGGGAAGCGGAAGTGAAGCGTATGCAGAACACATGCAAATGAAAAGCTTACGGATGCAAGGGAAAGAAGAATTGATAGGTAAAGTTCTCAAGAGAATGCCATATCCCCAAAGAAGAGAGTGAGTCGCTTAAAAGAGAGCGTGATATGTAACCTAGTATCTTCACCCACCATTCAAACAGGCACTCAAGTAGGGCAGCTCAGTGAGCACATCGAAGTCAGGCAACAATTGGTTGCTGGAACTTGCCTCGTCAAGTTCCTGCCACAGCTGCTGCTGGCACTCGGGATAGCGACCCAGCTGTAGGCATAAAGAGAGATTAGGGGGGACAAAAGAGGAGTACTGTGTCCTACCAAGAGCAGGCAGTGTGCAATGGTTGAGGATGTGGTGTCGAGACCATCGAACATGAAGGTCATGGCATGTGAGAGTAGCTGTGATTCACTCAGTTGATGCTCCTGCTGCATGTCCAGCAGATGATTGATGAAATCGTTACGTTCCTGCCGCTTCTGACGTCGCAGGCGAAAGGCCTCGTGCACCAGTTGGCCAAAGAAGTCATCATAGGACTTGGGTATGACCTTGGGACGCAACCAGCGTGGCAGTTGCGGAAAGAGTCCATTCAAAGCGCCCGCTAGAGCCAATCCCCGATTATCCTCCGACATCTCCTTGTTGTGCTTGGCCACAGGCAGCGGCGACTCGCTAAAGCTACGTGCCTCAATGCCCAAGACGCAATCGAAGAGATTATCGCTGGTAAAGCGCAATCCTAGCTGTAAAGTAAGCGATTTACAAATGCAAAGCTTCGTTAATGTGAAGAGCTTGGAGCTTTCAGTGGGTGGTGAAGCGCTTAAAGCTTCGATGTGTATATAAATGAAGTGCTATAAGCTAATGACTGATTATACTAAATATACTTTCGGAACTTTCTGTTGCAGCTTGTACTTCTGCAAAAGTTTGAGCTTTAAGTAACTTTTGAAAGTTTTAACATAAGGCAAAGGTTTGCAAGCATAGTTTTGAGCTTTAAGGGAACATAATTTGTGTATTTTATCTTAACGCTATAAGCTGCTTTTTTATTACAAGCCTTATGTAAAGCACATTCCAGACTTAAGCCTTGGGAGCGTTAACAGCTTTAATGAGCTTTCAATTCCTACTAAGGCATTCGTAATCTCACTACCGTTAATTTTATCTTACTTGAAGTTGTAAACCATTTTTCATGCTTATAAAGTCATGAAAGTGTTTTGAATCACTTTATGCTTTAAGAAGCTTTTCATGTCACTAAAAGCTTCAACGAGCTTTCAATTATACTAGCAGCTTCAATGAACTTTTGATATAACTTAAAGTTTAAATAAACTTTTCTTTTAATCGTTCATTGAGCCTTAAATCACTTGTCTAAGCTTTAATGAGCTTTCCAAACCAACTTTAGACTTACGTCCATGCCATTGTGCGGCTGACCACTGCAGGACGTACGCTCGATGTAATCGCACAACTTGCCACAGATGCGTTGCATGTTGCAATACGCATTGCGTATACGACCGCTGGTCAGCAATGGCGAGAAGATGCCGCGTTGCAGGCGCCACTCGTCGCCGTCGAGCACAAAGGGATTGCAAGCGACAAGTTGATCCTTGCTGATGTCAATCATACGCGACGCATCGTTGTTCTCAAAGTGACGAAACGCAGAGATGAACACCTCGTTGATCAGCTTCGGTTCCAGCAGCAGTAACTTCGGAGATCTCAGCAGATACGTACCCACATAGCTGTCCGTCTCACGGTACTTCCTGCAACAGAAGAGAGCAAGCAGATTTAGAGCTTTAGCTTAAGCAGGAACTTGGAGAAGTTGGGAATAGTTTGGCTTAAGGAAACTTTGTGTTACGTTTCGATTGATGGATCTGTTCATGGTGTGTCTGAACCGAATCTTTTGATTCACTAACCGGCATTGCTCGTGCCGTTGCCTACTCACATATAGATATCCCGCATGTCGTTCGTAAAATGCTGTCGTGGCCACACAATGTTCGGAAAGGAGCCGAGCAACGGCAACGCCTTCGGCTCCCGTATGCCCCGACGCCGCCAGTGTCCGAAATTCCATATGAGAAATACATAAACCAGTAGGATCAACCCAATGAGCGTAAGCAGCAACCACTGAAACATGTTGGGGTATCGCTCGCCAGTGTTGATCGTCAACTGAAACGACGCTGTTTCAATTGCCAGCAATTTGAATGTCCCCTCCCACTACAGAAAGGGGCCTCCAGCACGGATGGGGGGAATGAGTTCAGAGTCCAAGTCAGTTCTCCCCACTTGAGTTGTCAGCACACCCACAATTCGGTTTCAGTTTCGTTGCCAGAGAGTCTGGGTATTGTGCAATTTAAACGCAACACGACAGCTTTCATGTCGTATGCTGTGATTTCATTATCGAATTAGATGCTAAGTGGGCGGTTTGACGTGTCTTGGCGTGTCTCGACATGTCGGAGCGACGGGGCGTCGTAGAACATGTGTTAGCGAAACATTTATCATGGATGAAGTTCAAATTTCGTTGTTCAACGAAAATTGCATAATATTATCAGATCATGAGATAAAAAAGCACCAAATTAAATGTTATCGATAACATGTATATAGATATAAAGAAATTAATATATCGATAATTGGTGAGAATTTAGACAAGATGTGATAATCAATCTTTGTAATAAATAATATCATTGGTTCGCAATCTGTAGAGTTATCGATAATTATCGATAACATAAATATATAGTTTGCTACATGTCAAATCATTAGTAGGTTTAAATGCATTACAATGGAGGTCATTAATTGAATTTATCGGTCATCGATAACTAGCGATATACTTACATTTATCGAATTGACCTTTAGTTTCATAGGAAATTAAATAAAATAAAATGTACGATTTTCCAGTCTGCATATATCGATAACTTATGTAAGTTCGTCTACTTACACTGTGTTATCGATTGTTACAGTTTTTCTTTTTTACATATATGTATACATATATAGTTTGCTACATGTCAAATCATTAGTAGGTTTAAATGCATTACAATGGAGGTCATTAATTGAATTTATCGGTCATCGATAACTAGCGATATACTAATATTTATCGAATTGACCTTCAGTTTCATAGGAATTTAAATAAAATAAAACGTACGATTTTCCATTTTCCATATATCGATAACTATATGTAAGTTCGTCTACTTACGCTTTGTTATCGATTACTACCGTTTTTCTTTTTTTAATATATGCAGTTGCTTGCCTGATTTCATAAAGCAACTACGAAATGAAACATGACAATCGATTTGTTTGTCTTTTAAAGTTTCAATCAACAAAGCGTGAACCAATTTAGTTCCGCTCTTAACAATCGATTAATCATTTTAATCGCACACTGCCATCATTTGTTCGCACAACTCTCGCAGACGGGTGCTGACATAATAAATCATTTGTCTGGCAGTCAGCTTCGCTCAAGTTATTCGCATACGCTTACAAGGTCAAACATGAAGATAATCCCCATTTCATCTCCGTCAAGCGACGACATTGACATTGTTCGCACTGCGTGACCAATTGAACCGTTAACTGACGGGAAACATTTGGACCCGCTATTTATAGTCGACTTTCAAGTTGAGTCGCTTATGGGGATTACAAAGTGAATGTTACATAAACAAATGGAACGAACAGTGTGATAGAAATGTCAGAGTTAAATAAGTTACAGATTGAATAGTTTAGAAAAAATAGACCAATTTATAAATTATGAAGAATTAAGAGTAAATTATAAGATATTATCTCTATTATATTATATTTTACGTATGCTCATTTGATCTTCTTTGACAATTCTGTAATTTATCATCAAAGTTTGAATATTACAGAATAGCTTAGACCATATTTGCTTCGTTGCAATCTCATAACAATTCTGAATATGTTCTTATTTATAATTTTAATATCTTAAACTTCAAATAATGTTAGAAAACAAAGTAATTATTTAAACTTATACTAAGAAACTGAAAAAAAAACGTTCAAATACCTAAGTTATTTAAACTTTGCAATTGAAATGATTTTTCTTTATTGCAAGCTCTTTAAAAATATTGAACATTTTAAAAATAATTGATAAAATAATTACGTTATTTAAACTCTGAGTTACTTCATCTAAATCATCTTCTGTGATCTGTTATATTCTCTTGAAGAGTACGATCAAATTTCATATTAATCGATTTATCGACTGTCGAGAGCATTGACTTCAACTCAGGCATATCGCTTTTTTAACTCACTTTTACGAACTTAACAATTGTATAAAATGCTAATCATCAACTGAATTTTAAATTTAAGAAGAAATGGGAAATTAATGTGTTAAATATTACGCATATCTACTTTTTAAACCCACAGACTAATCACTCTTTGATTTATTTTCAATTTGCACTTGGGTATACTTACTTTTTTTTACACATTTGAAAAGTCCTGAAAATTTCATAACAATCGGCTAATAAACACCAAAGTTATGCTAATCGATAAGTGCGGGGGGACCCAGTAATAGAAATCGGGAAATGAAAAATGCCATCAATAAATGTTGTTTAAGCATTTATTTTATTTAATAAAATCCTTTCATTTAGCTTCTCATGAATTTATGACACTTGAAAGTATACAAATTGATGTTGGTTTTTGCTGATTTATCGAGTTATCGATTAATTGAATTAACATAATTTAAGTAAACTAATGCAATTAAGCTAATTAGTTCGAATCGCAATGCCAATTGTTGTACTTATTTAACTACTATAGACACACACATATACATATATGTGTATATATATATATATATATATATATATATATATATATATATATATAAATATATGTATATAGTATATATATATAGTATATATGTAAATGTAGTATGCTCAGTTATCAGCGCTTAAACTAAACTAATGTTTGTATTGAAGAATTATAATAATTATATATATATATATATATATATATATATGTATATATATATATATGCATATGTATATAAAGTATATAATGTATAAATCATTTCACATCGATTTACGATTTACTCATAACATGCGCATGGGAGAAGACGTTCGACGATAGGTATAAAAAATAGGTTTTGTTTGTTTCTTCTTTTTTTTTTAGTATTTTTTCATTCACTACTTCCTCTTCCGCTTTCTCAGCGGGTTCTGCTTCATTTTATGCATTTATCATTGTTATATATATATATTGTTTTCTTAAGTTCCTGTCCAGCAGTTTGTCCAAAGCGAAACTAACTATATTGTATTACATAGTATTATTAGGTGTGTGTGTATTTCTGTTATTCTTGGTGGATCAGGAAGTGGCAACCTCTATGTTGTTTCAGTATTTTCTTTTTCCTTTCGGTATTATATATATCTAAATATATATATATATATTATTTATTTAGGTTTATGTAACTCTGCAAATATATACGAAAAAATATATGCATATTTATGTATATATCTGGTATTTATATATTTATTGTTTTTTTGAACTGATTTCAGTATTTTTTATTTTATTAATTGTTTAGTTTTTTTTTTTAATAGTTTCGACTGTTTAAAAATGTATCTGCACCGATCTATGTATGTTGTAAATGGATATGTTTTCTTTTGTTTTTAGTTAGTTTTTCTTTTTGTTTTTGCGAATAAAAGTTGGAATGAATTGAACTCAATTGTTGCTGTTGTTGTTTCAAGAAAACTGGTATTTTTGTTGTTGTCTGATATATATAGTATAAAATATATAAAAGTGTACCAAAAGAGTTTTGTATATTAAGTCTTAAATAAAGCTACAGCAAGCGGAACAAAAAATTAAAAAAGAGCGAAAAGAAAATGGTAAAGAAAAGAAAAAAGATTAGTATGGTATGGTATTTAAAAATGTTAAGGATAGTTCTCAACATGCCCACGTTTTACACACAAGTTATATAATGATGTACTATATATATATTATGTATATATATATATATCGATATATATAGTTATGTAATAATTATGTTTACTTTTTAATAGTTTATGCGCGTATCGATCGCCTTTTTCAATGCATATAAATATATTGAATTAGTATTTATTATTATTATTATTATTATTATTATTATTATTATTATTATATATATATATATTTTTTTTTTGTAATTTTACTTCACTTTTGTTTTGTTTTAAGGTTTATTTTGTTGGTTTTTTTGTTTTTTGTTTTTGTTTGTTTAAATTTTATTTTAAATATCACGGCATTCAGCTGAGGTCTGATCTGATCTATTTGTTTTATATATTTTCATATTTTCGTTAACACTTTTTCATGAACTGTGCTGCGTTTTGTTAACAATTAATTGCAAGTGGAATTAAAAACGAGAAAGAGTAATAAAAAAGAAATATAGAAAATAAGAACAATCAACATTGTATTATAAAACGAAACGAAAATTCAGCTACAAGCAATGCGTTTGATAAAATGTAAATGACATTGGCTGAATGTTGGCACTTAAGCTTAAGATTAATGCAATGATCAAACATAAGGCAGAGCAATAAATGCTTTAAACGTAAAGCTCTTAGCCGAATCGAGCTTTCGGTAAACAAATGAACTTTCAGCTAGAAATATGTTTTGCAGCTGGAATGTGCTTTTCAGCTGAGCACGGAAATTGAGCTTTTCGTCATAAATGGGCATTTGTAAATGTGCTTTAAGCGAGAAATGTGCTTTATTGCAATATTACTGATACTACTGGTCTTGCTCGAAGCTTTCATGTGCTTTTAACTAAAAAGTGTTGAACATCTATAAAAAAAATTATGCACGCAGCGAGCTTTAAGCTTTCAGTTAGCTTTCAAATGCTGTCCATATGTAAGTGCAGTGCAGAGAAACAAGTGCAAATAATACGAATAATCAAATATGTGAGCAGTGTTGCAAAACAACAGAATAATCATCACTTGAGTGATTTACTGTGCATTTAATAAAAGCTCTTGTTGGGCAACTGGTTGATTATTCGCCTAAACAGTTGATTAATCGTTGGCCTAAGTGTCATTTCGGCAGCTCGTGTCATTTGGAACTTAAATAGAAATTATAATCAAAAAAAAAGCACCTAGGAGCTACAATGGAGGGGCTACAAATTGAATAGGATTTGCTTTAAGGATTTGCGTGGGTAGCTACACTTGTTGTGGTAGTGGTGGTGGTGTAGGTTTTGGTGGTTGTTGTGATGTTTGTTGTTGTGAATGATGTTGTGGTGGTTGTTGTTGCTGCTGTTGTTGTAGTGGTTGCTGTTGTGTTTTTCGTATTAAACAATTGGGCACAAAAACGCCGCAAATTAAAATTGTCGCCAATCAACGTTGCACGTTGCATGAAACGCGCCGCCGTCGGCCTCTGAATTAACTCTCACAACTTTGGCATGCTCTCGGTGGCATCCACACTGCCAACATGACGACCACGGCCACGTGCGGCACTCCGACCCTCCCCAACCCCAACCCCAACACCATCATCATCATTATCATCGTTATCATCATCATCATCATCGTCATCATCATTGACAGAATCATCAGCGCCATCATCATCATCAACATCAACATCATTATCTCTGTCTTCATCGAGAGCAACGACAGCGGCGCTTTCACTGAAATGCATTAGATTCGTATCGATGAGCCCATTGCACAGGCTCAGCGGTGGCGATGACTGCGAGGGGGACCCTCGAGGGAGAGGCGACTGTTGGTGCTAATGCTGCTCAGACTCAATTGATCATCGAACACATCAATGTTCACCACAGTTGCCAGCTCACCATCAATGCCCACCGCAGCTGTGTTGCTTTGCGGTGCTTTCTGCACCACTGTAGCACCACTGTAATTGCTGCTGCTGCTGCTGCTGGCAAATGTAGTGGCTGCTCCTGTTGCTGCTCCTGTTGTTGTTGTTGGTGGTGGTGTTGCTGCTGGTGGTGGTGTGGTGCTCATGGGCTCCACATCGCGATTATCTGGTTGCTGCTGCTGCTGCTGTTGTCGTTGGTTTGTGTTGGCATTGGGATTGTTGCTGCTGCTGTTTGGCTTTCGATTGCCCTTACTGGCTGTTGTTCCTTTTGTGTTTGTTACGTTATTGTTGTTATTATTGTTGTTGTTAATGTTCTGTGGCAGTCCATCCGTCTGATCAATGCCAAAGAAGTTGCCTGTGGAATGCAAAAGAATTGGAACGTTAATGAGTATTTTAGCCAACAAATAGCGCGATCAAAGTTGGCCTAAGTTACGCTTAAAATATCAGGTAAAGAGCGCATTTACTGCTGCATTCTTCATTAAGAGTATAGAGTTGGGAAGAGCTTTAAAGAGTATCAAATTAATCTCTATTTAAAAAGAGAGATGCAGCATTCGATTTAATGATAATGCTAATGCAATTGCTAATGACACTTATAATTAGATTGATTGCGATATAAATAAAGCTGAGTTAATGATAATGGTAATGATATTGTTAATACTAATGCTAATGATAATTCTAATGATAGTGGTAATGATAATGATAATGATAATGATAATGATAATGATAATGATAATGATAATGATAATGATAATGATAATGATAATGATAATGATAATGATAATGATAATGATAATGACAAAGACAATGATAATGATAATGACAATGATAATGGTAATGATATTGATAATGATAGTGATTATGGTAATGATCTTGTTAATACTGATGCTAATGATAATTCTAATGATAATGATAATGATAGTGGTAATGAAAATTATAAATATAATCATAATGATATTGATAAAGATAAAGATAATGATAATGTTAATTATAATGAAAATGATAATGATGATAGTGATAATGATAATGATAATTATAATGATAATGATAATGATAATGATGATATTGATAATGATAATGATAATCATAATTATAATTATAAAGATAATGACAATGATCAAAATTTGGATAAGGTTAGGCTAATGATTTTAATAATAATAATGACAACATTCAATGACAGTGATAATGATAACTATAATAATAAAGATAGTGACAAAGATAAAGATAATGATAAGGATAAGATAATGGTAATACTAATTATAATGACAGTGGTAATGCAAATAATATTGTTAATACAAATGCTAATGTTGCTAGTAATGATAATAATCGAAATGATAATAATAATGATAATGACAATAGAAATAACTAAAGCTAATGCTAATGAATGTGTTAATCATAATTGCAATGGTAAAGGTAATGACATGGATTTTAATATTTACACAGCTAAAGCTAATGCTAATAAAAACGATAATGACAGTCTTACAATTAAAGCTACAACTAATGCTACTGATAATGCAAATGATAATGAATATAATAGTTCATAGGTTAATAGTAATGGTAAAGAGAATGGTAATACTAATTCTAATGACAATGATATGTATGGACATTGATTATAGTAATGCAACTGACAATATTAATAAATACAAATAATATAAACGACAATGCTAATGATGATATTAATGAAATAATTCAAGTGCAATAAATACAAGTGATTGTAACAATGATATAAATAACAATAATGTCAGGCGTTGGATAAAATAATTAGTGAAACATCAGACAAATGGAAATACTAATGATAAAGTTAATGCAATTAATTAATTAATGGTCACATAATCTAATAAATATCATAATAAGAGCAGCAATGATAATGCTCCACAACATAATGACAATTACAATGCTATTTTCTGTAGAACAGTTTCTCTATTAACAATATAGTTTTGATTAAAAAAATATTATTAAATTGGTAAATAGTATTAATATTTAAAAGTTGTTTGAAAAATCCCCTGCAAACAGTTATCTTCATTTCCACATAAACAAATGCTTAGTTTAAAATAAGAACAAACACTTTTTTTATGGTAGTTTTAACTAAAATTGCATTTATTTAATTATACATATTTAATTTAATTAATTTTTAGTTTGTTTTTTTTTATATATATTTTTTTTTCACTCCATATAAATTGTTTTTTAATCTTTTTTTTTTGTTTTTGAAAATCATAAATACTGCAAGTTATATGTACAGAAAAACTATTATTTCTTCTTTATTTTTTTAATTGTATTTTTCTTTTATACTTGTTTTTTTTACAACATTTCGAAAGCTTTGCCAAAGTTTTTAGATATTAATTACAAAAAAAACTAACTTAAAAGAAGAAGACAAAAATGAGATATATATAAATTTGTTTAATAAATTAACACAACAAAAAGTACAAAAAAATGGTTTTATAAAAAAATAAAAAGCGCCAAAAATTTACACGAATTAAAAAATGATTTTTTTGTTTTGTAAATTTTCATTTTTTGTTTTTTTTTTTAATATTTTGAGAGCGTTTTTTGTTTGTTTGTGTTGCGGTGCACAGTTTGTGTGGTAAGTGGTTGTTGTTGTTGTTGTAAAACTTAACGAAACTTAACGAAAGCAGGCCTTAAAATGTGTTTAATATAGAGAACGATTGTGGCTTTGGACATTTTTTTTATTATTTTTTTTTTGTATATATATTTTTTATTATTTAATTTTAATTTAATTTTTTTGTTTTTGTAAAAATTGTTAAGTTAAGCTGGGTTGCTAGCTGTCTGTCAAGGTGTGTGTGTGTGTGTGTGTGTGTGTGTGTGTGATTAGCTGAGCAATCAGTTGTTGTTGTTGTAGTTTTTACATTTTAAATATTTTCGTGTCAATTTTTGTTGTTTTTTTAAATTTTTATTTACATTTCTTTTAAATTATTTCTGAGTTTTTTTTTCTTCCTTCTTAATTTTTGTTTTATATAATATAATTTTATATATATATATATATATATATATATATATATATATGTATATATATAAGTGTGTGTGTGTGTGTGTGTGAATTGAGTTGTTGTTGTTGTTTTTAATGCTATTCATATAACTTTGCACTTAAAAATTGTTAGCCATAGTTTTTTTTTTGCTTTTTGTTCTTTTTTCTCTTTAGTTTAAACAAATTGCTAAATACGCGTATTTAATTAATTAATTAATTTTTTTGTTGTTTTTGTTTTTGCTGATAATCACATTTGTTTTTTTTTCTTCTATTTTTGTTGATAAACTTTTTCCGTTTTGTTGTTGTTGTTGTTGAGTAAGTGGGAGAGAGACAGAGAGTGAGAGAGAGAGAGAGTGAGAGAGGTGAGTGTGTGTTGTGTTGTTGCAAGTTGTGTGTCTGCCTGTTTGTTGCGCTAGGTGGCGCTGCTGTGCAGCAATTGTTGCAGCTGTTGCGTCGACTGTTGCGCCTGCTGCTGTGGCTCTAACTGTGGCTGTGACTGTTGTGGCGGCTGCTGCTGCGGCTGCAACTGCTGCGGCTGCGACTGCTGCTGCGTCTGCTGCTGGTGTTGTTGCAACTGTTGTGGTCTTGCCACATCGGCGGTGGCAAGCATGTCGGGGCTGGCATAGAGATGCCACAGCACCACCAGACTGAACACGCACAACAAACAAATCGCTAATTCTTATCTCTTGCGACGCTTCGTCTTCTTCTTTGTGGCACTCGGCTGGCCAACGCTGGACACGCTCATGCCCATGCCAACGGTTGTGGCCGCTGCCGTTGTCACATTCGTGCCACCTGGTGCCGCACCACCCGCGGCAGCTGCAATGCCCGACAGCAAATCCACATGACGATTGCCTTGCTCCGACGATGCCACAGCTGTTGTGGCACTTGCCACAGCGTTGGCAATTGCAACAGTCGCTGCGACTGTGCTGGTCTCCACGCCGCTCTCCTCGGCCGACGAGGTGGACGAGGAGGTGGCCGCCTCGATGGCAGCAATCAAATTGATCTTATGCTCCAGCTTCTTTGTCTTGAGCTTGTGTGGTGCCGCCGCCGCTGCTGCCGATGTTGCGACAGCGTGTGGCAAGCTGGCTAGATGGCTGCCATAGATGATGTTGTCATCGGATGTGGTGGCCGGCACTGGACCCTCGCTGTCGGTGGTGGTGCCGGAATGTGGTGCCGTTGCGCTGCTGCCAAAATGCAGCAAATCCTCGGGCAGTGTTTGATTATCAAGATCATTAGCATTAGCATTAGCATTAGCATTAGCATCATCATCATCATCGTCATCTTCAGTGGGCATTTGTGGTTTCTCCAGCTGTGAATCACACATGCTAATGCTAATCAATGGACGCAGTTCCTCATCCTCCTGCTGTTGCAGCTGTTGCTGCTCATGCTCTTGTTGCTGTAGTTGTTGTTGTTGTTGTTGCAACTGCTTGGCCCGCTTGTGCTTCTTGCTTAGCTTCTTGGGCTCCTCCATGAGCAGAAACTCCTCGGAACCCGATGAGTTGTTCGACGTCGATGTGGACTTCTGCTCCTCCGCTGCTGCCTTCACTTCCTCTTCCTCTTCTTTGTCTTCGGCTGCCACTTCTCGGTCATCGGCAGCCGTTCCCAGCAGCTGGACATACTCATTCTCGTGCTCATAGTGCAGTGAGCCGCAGAGCGCCAAGATCAAGTTCTGTTCGGTGAAACCACGTGGTGGTGGCGTTATCTTGCGCGGCATTGCCACATTCTCCTGCAGCGGACTCTCAAAGTTGATGAGACTCTCAGCTGCTGTCGTCGTCGTCGTGGACGTAGTTGTGGCCAACCCATCCAGCTCATGGTCGAGCACTTGCAACGGCTCCAATGCCGGCAGCGGCGGCAATCCATCCAATGCCTCCAATGGCTTCAATGCACTCAACAGGAAATCATCAAAGTTGCTTGCATCCCGTTTGCATTGCTTTCGCCGCTGTGGCCTCAACAGCTCCGGCAGCTGCTTCTCGGCCTTGTCCGACTTCCGGGCGGCTGTGCTGCCCAGACTCAGGCTGGGAAAGTCACAAGCCGTTGCTGTCTCTTTGGCGGCACCTTCGAGACTCTTCCACACATTGGGATGTGCGACGGTTGGCGGTGGCGGTGGTGGCGGCATCTCTAGCACCTTGACGCTGTAGCTGCGCAAGAATTCCTGCTCTGGCTCCGCTTCCTGCTGCTTGGCTGGCTTGCACTTGCGTGGCTTTAGTGGCTGCAAGTCCTCCGGCTCCAGTTCCTGCTCTGGCTCCGCTTCCTCCTGCTGCTTGCCTGACTTGCACTTGCGTGGCTTCAGTGGCTGCAAGTCCTCCGGCTCTTGCTCCGCCTCCGCTTGCTCCTCCGCCTGCAATTTGAGTGGTTTGCCCTTGCCCAGCTTGACGAACGCTTCGTCCTCCGACGACTTGAGGGGTTTTCCCTTGCCAAGCTTTAGGGCTTTCACTTCCTCTGGCTCCGTCTGCAGTTTGAGTGCTTTATTCTTGCCCAGCTTCATTGGCTTGGCTGGCTCCTCCTCAAACTTTAGCACCAGCTTCAGTTCCTCGGTCTCCGTTGACGTTTCCCTCTCCGTCTCCGTCTCCCTCTCCGTCTCCATCTCCCTCTCCATTTCCATTTGCATTTCCATCTCCAGCTCTGTCTCCATCTCCAGCTTTGCCTCTGGCATCTCCATGTCCCAGTTTTCCTGCAACTCTTGTGTTTGCTTCTTCTCCTGTTCCTTGAGCTGCGGCAGCTGCTTCTGCTTTGGCTTTTCCGACTCCAGCTCCCTTTGCTTTGTCTTTTCCTTGACTTGCTGCAAGTCCAAGCGCTTCTCCTCCTTTTCTTGCTCCCTCTCCAGCTCCCTTCGCTTGGCCTTCGCCTTGTCCTGCTGCTTTTCCCTGGGCTCCTCCAGCTGCTGTGCCCTTTCCTGCTGTTTCGACTTGCCCTTTGCTTTCTGCTCCTGCTGCTCCGACTCCGGCTCCACATGCAGACACAAGCCTTGAGCACTGGCGCTGCTCATCATTACCGCCGCAATGTTATCCTTATTTTCCAGCAGACTATCCGCCGGATCTAACTCTCTATCCTTTTCCGTCTCCTTCTCTTTCGCTGTCGCTTTCTCTTCCTCCATCTCCGTGTCTTGCTCCATTTCCTTTACTGTTTCCCTCTCTTTCTCCGCCTGTTGGGGCTGCTTCTTGTCTTTCTTGTTCAATTGCTTTTGCTGCTGCTGCTGATGCTGCTGCTGCTGCTTCTGCTTGGACTTCTTGTTGGTTTTCGTGGAGATTGTGGAGGTTGTGGAGCTAAACGAAGTCTGTAGCGCATCATCAAGCAGTTCATCCTCGCTGGCAGTTGCTGTTATTGCTATTGCTGTTGTTGCAGTTGTTGCTGTTGCCGTTGCTTGTGGCTTCAACTGGCTGGCAGTTTTGTTAATTTGTTGTTGCGTCTTGCTTGTTGGCTTATTGAGATGCGACAATTGGGCAAATCGCAATGCTTGCGCCGCATCCTCGGCAGCTGCCTGTGATTTCAATGATGATTTCTTTTTGAGCTGCTTCTCCTTTTGTATGATCACCTCGTCCACCTCCTTGGCAATGACCGGTACAATCAATTTGTTGGCCAACACAACCGGTGGCTTTGTGTGCTCCTCATGGGCGGCACGTTGACGGCTCGCCGACGCCTCATCCAGTTGTTGCAATTGCAATTCATGCCTCCGCTGCTCGGCGAGCTCATCACAGAATATGGCAACAACGGGACGAAACAGTGCCTCATCACAATTCTCATGGATGACACAATCCTCGGCTGCCAACTGGCCAACCACCTCGTCCAACATATCCGTTTGCAATTCCCCACTAATGCCAGCATTCACATCTGTCACGGTGCCCAATGGATTCACAATCTTCTCAATGCGTGGCGTTGTTGCTCCTGTTGTTGTTGTTGCTGCTGTTGTTGCAGTCTCCTGATCGTAGCTGCAGATGTTGGGCAAGACGGAGGCCAAGGCGGAGATTGTGGCAGCACTCGAGTGTGGCATTGTCATCTCATCCAGCTGTTGATCCCGCTGCAGTGCATCATCTGTGTCAAGCTCGGCATCATGCTCGGCCAATGCATCATAATAGCAGGCATTGTCGCATGTTGTGGCACTTGCCACGTTTGTGGCAAGCGTGCAACTCTCAATGCCTGCCACCACATCCATTGTGGTGCGTGCAACGTGTGAGGCAACGCCTGTTGTTGTTATCGTTGTAATCGTTGTTGTTATCGTTGTAATCGTTGTTATCGTTGTTGTTGTTGTTTGTGTGGCAAAGGGTGGGCAGGACAGAGAAGAGAAAGAGAAGAAAACAAATTATGAGAAAAGCGCATTTCTTTCGCAATTTTTCGCATTTTTCAATTTTTTTTTTTTTTTTTTTTTTTTTTTGTTGTAAACAAAAAGCCAAAGGCGAATTATTAACTTTTGAAATTGTTAAAACGCATAAAAAAATTAACAACTAATTGCAAAATGTAACTGTAACTTGTAAAGTGCAACATCAGAAAACGGTTTAAGCAAAAATGCAAGTTGAAAAAAAAAAATAAATAAATTAAAATTTTAAAAAATAAGAAGAAAAATATTTAAAATTATATGAAATATTTTGAAATATTTTTCTTTTTACAATTTATTTTTTTTTTCTCTAAAGTGAAATGCTACTAGTTTTTATTTTAAGTGTATTTAATTTTTTTTTTTTTTTTTTTTTTTTTTTTGAGTGAGTTTTAAGCGTAAAAAGTAAAAGCGCTATTTGAAAATTGACTAAAAACGGAAAATTGATTAAAAATACAACAAAAAAAGAAAATAATAAATTAAAGAAATTTTCATTGTAAGTTAAAAACATTTTGGAAAATTTCGGTTTTCTTTAATTTACTATTTTTTATTTTATTTATTTAGATTTTTTTTTTTTTGAAGTTAAACGAAATTTTTATGGCTTTGGCTTTTTATTCAAGATTCATGTAGTTTTATGTGCTCTTTCTTCTCAACTGTTCTCTCTATCGCTCTCTCTCTCTCTCTCTCTTTCTCTTTCATGCTCGCTCCCTCCCTCTCGCTCTCCCTCTCTTGTTCACTGTCGCTCTGTCTTTGTTTCACTCGCACACACACAAAAGCATGAAAATTTTGAGTTGTTTTTCTTGTGGCACGCGACGTAAGCATCAAACGAGGGAAATGCCCAATTAAAAGAGGGAGAAAAGCAGCCCGAGTTCAGAATCAAATAGCAGTAGAAGATCAAGAAGAAGAAGAAGAAGAAGAAGCAGCAGCGGCAACACAGAGAAGCAAGTAGAAGAAGACACAAAAAACAAACAAACAAACAAATCACCTAAAGTCTGAAGGGACAGGGACACTGTAAGGGCAATTGCAGTTGGGAAATTTTCGGGGGGAGTTTTTGTTAATAAGGAATATCCGGGAAAGAGGGCGGAGAGGGGGGCGGGTGGAGGAGGTACGGTGGCTCTAGCTGAAAGAGAAGCACAAATGTTTTTGCAAAGGGGCAGGGAGGGGCATGCAGAAGCATATGTGTGTGTGTGTGTGTGTGCGTGTGTGTGTGCGTGTGTGTGTGTGTGTAATATTTGCACTAGAAGTAGGAAAGCAAGAGGAAAAAATGAAAAACTCTCGAGACAGAAATTTTCATTTAATTTATTCAAGTGAAAGAAAAAAACAGCATGAAGCCAATTGCGGTGTGTGTATGTGTGTGTTTGTGTGTGTGTGAAAATTGAATTTTCATATTGCTGTGATAAAAATTTTGATTAGCTTAAAATTTAGTTTAAATTAAAGAATATAGATTAATTTGATTGTACGAGTTTATTATACATATTGAGAAGCTGAAAACCCGCAGCCAGTGTGACCATACCACAAAAAAAAAAACATATATATATATATATATATATATGAGGAATTTGTAAAGTTTAGTTTTTGCATAGGAAAATCACACACATCACACACACACTAGAAACAACACACAAACAATGATTAACATATTATTGATGAATTGTAGATGGGAGCAAAAGAGCGAGAGGGAGAGGGAGGAATGTAATGAGTGAGTGAGTGGGAAAGAGGGTACGGGTATATAAATAGCACTGCAATTGCCGACGGACAACACTCGATCAACTTAAGAACCAATGCCAATTTCGTGGTGTCTTCACATTATCATAGTTCACCATTTGAAAGTCAACATTTTTTCAAATGTAAAAAAAAAATAAATAAAAAAAATAAACAAAAAAAAAATAAACAAAAAAAAAAAAACAAAACAAACAAACCGTAAACTCTTAATATATATAAAAAAAAAAACGAAATCAAACTCGTAAGGTAACCCAAACACCGCTAAACAAAGTTGCATTCAAAGGCGGCAACAACATTAAACAATATAAAAATGAATTCAAGAATTAACAAGAAACTAACTAAAGTTAACAATTAAGTTTGTTCAATTGAAACTGATTGGGCGTGATTCAAACGTGATTCAATTAACAAAAGCTTAACTTAATTTTTGATCACTTTCTCGCTGTTATTTTATAATTAGTTTAAAGTCTTGTACTCTAGTCACAGTTTAAACTAACTAAGATTTAGTTGGAGTACAGCAGTAGCTGACAGCTGAACAAAGTCATTTAATAAATAAAATATTACTAATATATTTTAAAAAAAAACTGAATTTGAATCACGTTTGAACACATCGCACAGCAGTTCATTAGAGTTAGTTGAACTATATACACACAGAAAATAGTTCGAATTGTAATTGTTAAATTTAAAGACGAAACTTACCCGTCTCACGACGTGCCGCTGCCGTTGATGGCGACTCTCGCATGGCATCGGCCAGATCCTCCTTTAAACGCATATCGCCATGCCCATAATCCGAATCCAAGTGGCCATGTCGAAAGCGATCCATCAGCTTGGGACTCTGCTCAATGCTGCCTGCAATAGCAATATAATTAAATAGAAATAAATAATATTATATATTTATTATGTTTAACTACTTACTGTACGAACCGGATTCAATGAGCACCGGCACACCGGCACGTCCAGTTGTTGCCACAGTGGCTCCCGTGCCGGCAGCTGCACTCAGTGGCATATTCAATGGACTGGAACGCTCAACGGCCGCAATGATGGCCCCACTTGGCGTCAACGAGGCCCCCGATGTGGCGGCCGTTGAGGGCAACGTTGTGGTTGTTGTCTTTGTCACACCAATTTCCACAGCTTCGGCATCCACGTGATTCAAATTGGAGCTACAAGCAAGAGGAAGACAATTCATTTCAACTGTGAAAACTGTTCAAATTCCTAACTCTATTCAGCTGTGCTTATTTTCTCTTCTTAAGAACCTACAGAGCAAATTTCATTGCTCTAGCCTATATAATAGCTGAGTTCCTTCGGATTGTTTAATATCTTTAATGTGATTATAATAGAAAGTTAAAATAAAATGCAATATTTCAGTCTCTAATAATCCAGCTTAAGCACATAAGAAGCTGCATATCAAATTTCATTGCTCTAGCTCTTGCATTCTCTGAGTTCCTTCGGATTGTTTGTTATCTTTAATGTGATTATAATAGAAACTGTAAATAATATTTAATAATTTAATATATAATCATCACTCTTAAGCATATAAGAACCTACAGAGCAACTTTCATTGCTCTAGCTTATATAATAGCTGAGTTCCTTCGGATTGTTTAATATCTTTAATGAGATTATAATAGAAACTGTAAATAATATTCAATATTTCAATCTCCAATTATCAATCTTATGCATATATGAAGCTGCATATCAAATTTCATTGCTCTAGCTCTTACAATTCCCGAGTTCCTATAGATTGTGTATTATATTTAATGTGATTATAATAGAAACTGCAAATTATATTTAATAACTTAATCTTCAATTATCAATCTTAAGCATATAGGAAGCTGTGTACCAAATCTCATTGCTCTAGCTCTTGTATTCTCTGAGTTCCTTCAGATTGTTTATTATCTTTAATGTGATTATAATAGAAACTGTAAATAATATTCAATATTTCAATCTCCACTTATCTATCTTAAGCATATAAGAAACTGCATATCAAATTTCATGACTTTAGGTCTTACAATTCCCGAGTTACTATAGATTGCGTTATCTTTAATGTGATTATAATAGAAACTGTAAATAATATTCAATATTTCAATCTCCAATAATACAGCTTAAGCATATAAGAAGCGGAATACCAAATTTCATTGCTCTAGCTCCTGTATTCTCTGAGTTCCTTCGGATTGTTTATTATCTTTAGTGATTATTATAGAAACTGTAAATAATATTTAATAATTTAATATCCAATTATCAATCTTAAGCATATAAGAAGCTGCATATCAAATTTCATGACTTTAGCTCTTACAATTCCCCAGTTACTATAGATTGTGTATTTATATGAGTATCTTTAATGTGGTTATTATAGAAAGTGTAAACAATATTCAATATTTTAGGCTACCTTCATTTGTTTTAAGTATATTCAAAGTTGTATGCTAAATTTCATTGCTCTAGCTCTTGTATTCTCTGAGTTCCTTCAGTCAGTTTAGATTGTGTGTTTTCATTGCAGTAAATGTTCTGGACTGTGTTACAATATGCTCAATTTTTAAACTTATCTATTCTATTTTTGGCATAAAAAACACAGATGCCAAATTGCATTGCTTTAGCTCTTACAGTTTCTGAGTTCCTTGAGATTGTTTATTAGCTTTAATGGGATTATAATAGAGTAATGCAAACGATAATGCATATTTAAAGCTATCTTCGTATGTCTGAAGAGTATAAGAGGCTGTATACCAAATTTCCTAGAGCTAACCACAATATATACTGAGTTCCTTCAGGTTGTGTGGGATATTGGATACATTTGTAGTAAACCTTATTGAGAATTCTTACCCGCTGGGAGTATTGTAGTTCTTGAATACGAACTGTGGCCCCATCCAGAGCCGTCGATGGGGACCCGCATGCGTGATAATCTCGACCTGGGCCAACCAGCTCTCGGCACGCTCGTCGGGCTCATCAAAATGATGGGCGCTATCCATGAGGAGACTGGCATGACGATCCTTGATCAGCCAATTGTCCAGCGCCAGCGGTGGTATTATTTCTTGAGATCCATCCTTGCGTCGGCCCAGATTCCACTGCGCCTTGGCCTCCACCTCCAACTCAATGGGCGTATCATCACAAATCTTCTCTTTGGCAACATCTACAAGACAAATGGAATATCAATCACAATTTTGTTTGCAATCTCAGCACTCAGCACTCATCACTCATCACTCGTCACTCACTTGAGGCTAACTTCGTGTCCAGATCGTACTGTATGAGCGCACCATGGCCGGCCATCACGAAGAGCGAATCGACAGCCTTACGCTGGACACGATGCGGTGCCTCGCGTGTCGCTGTCGGTGGCTCCAGCAGCCATGATCTTGACTTGGCAAACGTCGCGCACACACTCAACGGCTTGCCGCTGTCATCCGACAGCGATGATAAGCGCGCTGGCGTTGATGGGAGCTGACACCGCCGCCGGAACCGCTGCCGCCAGTGCCAACGCTAACGCCGCCCAAGGTGGCGCTGCCCGGTGGCGAGCCCAATGTGAATGGCTGACGGAGTTGCGCCAGCGGTTGGACGACAGCGGGTCGTGGAAATGGTGGTAATGTTGGATTATGATACGGCTGCAGGGATTGCACAAATGTTGTGCTCTCCGAATGCGATATGGGTGAACTGGAGCGACCGTCGGCGCCAAGACCGGCGCTGCGATGGAAGCGCGACAGTTTGTTAACCACATGCAGGGATGTGTGTGTGCGCACGCCCATGGCGCCGCCATAGGGTGTGATGGGGAAGACGTGGGTGGTGCCACGCAGCGTTGATACGGCCGCCCAGCGTGAGTCCAATGAGAATGCAATATGCTGCACCTTGGCGCTCGTATCGCCGCGATGTAGCACATACAAATGATGCACCGCCGCCAAGCTGGAGCCAACCGGATGCGGTTGTATGCGAAACACATGGAAGTCATGACCACGCCGATCCGCCGTCAGCAGCAGCATGCCCGAGCTATCGAATTCCATTGCCACCAATGCCTCGCTATGGGCCACAAAGTGCGCGACAATCGGATCACCGCCCACATGGCCGCCGGACGAGGACAGCGGTGTGCCCGTCGTTGGACTGTAATCCTTGATGGGATGCTGCAAAAGGGGAACTGCTGATGAAATGGTTCAGCCAGATTTAGGCAAAGCACAACTCACCTTAACATCGATAATTGTCACCACACCCGATTGCTTGGCATCTGCCGCACCTGTCGCTGAATCGAAGCTGCTGCTCTTGGAGCTATTGGCACTGCCGGCACTGGCCCCCGTCAAGCCGGCGGCCACCTGCTCACCCAACTCGCGCAGACCCTTGCCAAACGATTTGGCCGCATTTAGCACCGTTGCCGTGTAACTGGGAACGCCCTCGCCATCGCATCCGCCGCCGCTGCGCTTCGAGTGCAACAGCTTGTGTTCCGCATACGCCAGCCAGCGTGGACCGAGCGCTATGGGATTTGGATTGATGCTGCAACGAGAGTGGCAAATAGTTTAGTGTCATCAATCACTTAAGCTTTCGATTAATCCAGCTAAAGAGTAGAGCAGGAGCTATATTTTATAGGAAGCTTTCAAGCAGCTTTAGCAGAGCTTTTCATTAACTTAAGAACGCTTTACGCTTTCAATCAGCTTTAAACAACTTCAAGTATTCTAATAAGCTTTCAGCTTTCAAGCAGCTTTAGCAGAGCTTTACATTAACTTAAGTAAACGTTATGCTTTCAAATAGCTTTCAACAGCGTCAAGTAATCTAATGAGCTTTCAGCTTTGAAGGAGCTTTATCAGAGCTTTTCATTAACTTAAGAACGATTTACGCTTTCATGGCTTTTTTGCAGCTGCAAGTAATCTAATGAAGTTTCAGCTTTGAAGGAGCTTGCTTATCGCTCTAAGTAAACTTTGGTAAAGTTGCTTTACAATGCAAGCTTTAATGTGCTTTTACAGCTGCTTACCACAAAGCAATGCACAATGCAATGTCATATTTTCAAAGAATTTTAATCTAAATGTGAGTTTTACTTAATTTAATTTCACACTGCAGCTTTAATGCGCTTTGCGAAGTCCATAAAATGTGTGTAATTTGCCTGAATTAATGAGCTTTCAAAGTTGTTTTCTATCTCTTAGTTAATGAAATCTATCATTTACAGCTTTAATGTGCTTTTAAGGTAGTTCAACTTATGTAAGATTTTGTCAAGTAAAGCACATAAATGTGATTTGCTCAGTGCTTAAATGTGCTTTCAAAGCTGCTTTCAGAATTGATTAAGCATTTAAATACAAGTAGAACACTTGACTTGACTTATAATGCATTTAATGAGCTTCTATGAGTTTGTAATACAGCTTAATTATGCTTAGTGAAACTGTATTACAAGCTTCTTTGTAAAGCTTTTATGTACTTTTAAAGCAGCTTAAATGTTGTTGAATGCTTAAGAATTGTATAGAACCCAAGTGAAAGGCTTACAAAAATTATGTAAATTATCTATGTGCTTTTAAAGTTCTGTATTCTACTAAAGATTCATTAAATTTAATTAATTCCACTCTAAGAGCTTTAATGTGCTTTCTTAAATACTTGAAAATTAAATACAAATCAACATTACAGAACTTTTAAAAGCAACTTAAAGCTTTCAAAGCTTCTTTTAATGTACTTTAAAGTTCTTTTACTCACCCCGGACTGGGAAAGCAGGTAGTAATTGTTAGACGATCCTCCAGCGTGCGGGCATCGAAGACAGCGAGACGCTCGTGGAAGCTTATGACGACCGCTGATCGATTGGCTTGAATGTCCAACACCGGATTCTTGAATTTAATGGTCTTCACCTGGGCGGCCGTCTTCAGTGAGACAAAATTGACGGCACTAAAGTGGGATGAGGCCGATGATGGATTGCCAATGCCGCCGCCCGAGGAGTTTGAGCCACCAGAGATGTGACCGCCACCACCACCGCTGTGGCCAGACAATAAATTGCTAGCCGCAGCGCTGCCACCGTCAACGAATGCGACCAGGGGACGCTTATCGGCAAAGGCATCCACTGGCTCATCGGCGCGTCCATTGTCATCGAGGGCGGTGGCCGCCGTTGCCGGCGTGGGCAGTACACGAAGGGCGGTGACAACGCCATGGCGCCAGGATAATACCTCGACAGCTTCGCCGTTCGCTGGTATGGCCCAGACTTGAACGCCAAGGCCATAGCCAAGGATGAGGAGCAATGGTGGCGCTGCATTTCCCTCCAGTTCCCAATCGTCGCCAAAACGTGGATCACTAACATCGGCGCTGGTCTCGAAACGGGCCCAGGTGATGATATCCTTGGGATCCTGAACGGGCTGATGGACAAGCGTCACATCGTTGATGAAACCAATTGCTGAATCCAATATGGAGCGATCGCTAACTGTTTGTGGGGGCACAATCGCTGGCATGGCCATGCCACCGCGTAATCCCATGCCGCTGCCACTGCTGTTGCTGCTGCCACTGCCGCCGCCGCCGCTACCACTGCCACTATTGCCGCCGCCGCCGCCGCCGCTCCCGCCAACGCCAGTTGAATGATGATTATGGTGATGGCGGCGTGGCGAGTCCGCTGACATTATAAAATATTATTGTGATCTGCTTTTGCCTTTTACAGCTTTACACACAGATCCGACGGACGCCCGTCTCTCAGCTGCTCAATTCAAATCAGCGAGCGAGAGAGTCCGAGATGAGGGAAGCGAGCGGTGGGGTGAACGAGAGAGCGATGGAGACAGACTGTCTGTCTGTGTGAAGAACTGAAGCGCTGCTGCTGCTGCGCTGCCTGCGTTGCTGCCCAGCTGATGTCAACTGCAAATAGAAAGCAAAATAAATAAACAAACTGCAAGCTTACACACTCATCTCGCGCTCTCCTAATTGCGCTCTTTCCAACTGCGCTCTCTCTCTCTCTCGCTTTTTCACATTTTGGTATTTCAATTCCAAACGTTGCGGCGTTTGTCGCTTTTGCTTTGTCTCAATCAAATGCTTTTAATCTTTGCACACTCGTGTGCCAGGCCCTTCGCCTCTCTCCCACTCCTCTTGCCCTACAGTCACAACCCGTACCCCTTTTAAGTTTTATTAGCGCATTACGTATAGTTTGCCTTCTCTTTGCTTGCACACACACACACACACATATAAATAAATATATATATATACAGACATGCTTATACATAGGTTTGTGTGTATGTATTACATGGCAGGGGGCGACAGTCATTCCATGGGGCGTAAATTAAGTGCAATAAAACAATATATGTATGCATGTATGTATGTACATGCATATGCACAGTGTGTACTGTATGCATTAAAAGTTAATAAAGACAACAAAACAAACATAACAGTACGCCACTAAGCAAAATTTGTAACGTGCTTAATTTGCTTTCTTGCTTTGGTGTTATTGTAAAAACAAAAAAAAAACTAATAACACGCGTCGGCCATTGCAAGCAAAACAGTTATCATCATCAGGCCACCAGCAGCAGCAGCAGCAAAAAGAAACGAATTGAAAACGAAACAAGCACAAAGCAAAATCAAAGCCAAGCTTCAGGTCCAAGCAGACAAAAAGTGTGAGGGAGAGAGAGAGAGAGAGCAACAGCTGTCCAGCAACACAATGCACAAAAGCAACAGTAACATTAACCCATGTGCATGCCACGTGCAAATTTCTGACACACATGAATTCTTCTACATTGATAGCTTGCAAAAGGTTAAAAGTTAAGGAGCTTATTGTGAAATTTTAAACAATTTGGCAAGTAATTTATTGTTATTGTTTGGTAGCCAGATGAACTGATTTGTTTTGTCGCTTATCGGTTCTTCTGTGTTAGCTTATCAAGTCGATAATGATATGTATGTATATATATAAGCATGTTGGAAAGTTCCATAAAAGTATTATTGTTTTAACACCCAAGTGTGGTAATTCTTAGGAAATGAGTGTGCTCTTTTGTAACATGCATACGGAAATATTAATTTGTGATAAGAAAAATATGTCGTATTCACAATAATGAACTGTATGAGTTAATATACCAAGCCAAAGATCAATGTTTTGAAATGTATGCGCATAACTAATTAATGCTTGGGTGATACATATCGTACACCAATTACATATGTACATACAGATGTACATACATATATGAAATATTCATACTATGAAATTGTAAGCATATTAAGTACACAATTCTCTAATTACGTATATTTTATGAAAAGCAAAAAATAAAAAACTGATCTTAATCACTTAACTGCTTACGAAGCTGGAATTAACTCGTAGTTGAATGAAAATCGTAAATTGATTTCTTTGTGCAGCTGCTGCGTAAATTGGCTATAAAATAATAAATTCTAAACTAATATATATAAAAATAAACTTAATATGCGAAATATGTATCCACTGTGAAGAAATGTGTCATAATGCAATTACACAACTCAATGGGGGTGCTGGTAAAGGCAAGAGGAGAAAAAGTTGTGGACCCAAGTATGGGTTAAGGTTAAGCCAAAAACTATTTCACAAAGCGTATGACGCATGCAAAGTTGAATTTAGTTGTGCTGCATAGTATGAAAGGAGAAGAGGTAGCACGGGAGGGAGGGAGGCTGGAGCGGGTGTGTGTGTGTGTTCTTTGTGTTGTATAGTGGAGAAACGTTGCACATTCCTCAATTGACTTGCGCACACGCGCAACAGCAATAACAAAATAGCAACAGCTACTAAAAGCAATGTCACACACACACACAAACACACACATAGACAATGGGTGTACCCATATACCCACACCCGCAATACAACCATTCAACCATCCAGAACTAATGCAGTCAAAGGGGGCCCGCAACGCATTTTGTCTTTGTTTTACAATAGGCGAAAAAGCAACGACAACAACAACAACAATCGCTGACCGTTTTGTGAGAGCGCTTGTTGGTGTTAGTGAGCTGCGAGTGCAAAAGTTTGACTGCGCGAGAGTGTATGTGAGCGAGCGTGTGTGTGTGTGTGTGTCTGTGTGTCAATGTTAATAAGCCAGCTAGTCAGAAAGTTGAGCCAATGGTTTCGTTCGTTCGATTTCTTTGTGCACGCAGACAAAAGCTCGCATGTATTGGTGTATGCATGTATATATATGTGTGTCTGTGACTTTGTGTGTGTGTGTGTGTGTGTGCTTGTTATTGTTTATGCTGTTCAGTGCCAAAGCCACTTGACAAAATCTACGCAAAGCGCTTTTTGGTGGACAAGAAAAAACCACAACAAAACCCAACACCAATACACTTACACACACACACACATATATATATATATATGTATACATATTTGTAAACAGGTGTTACTATAAATACGCACACACACACACAAAGGAATGGCAAGAGTGTGAGAGCAAGCGGGAGAGTAGACGCAACAATCAAGCAAATAGCCATGCAATTTGAAGCCCCATTTATAAGCACTTGTCCCACCGTGCAGTTCACTGCGGAGGCGGGGAAGTGCGTCATAGGGCAATCATAGGACAAACATGCAATAAGAAAGTCTAAAGGATTTGTAATCGATATCAAGAAAATTGCAGAAAATTAAATATTATGCCATAACAAAACATTCTTTCTAGTAGTATAATAAAATTCACTCAATTGTTGATTGCTCAGCAAATCTGAGCAACGTCTATGGAAATAGTTGTTTAATCATCAATCAAAAATGATAATTATCGCACACGTGTACAGTTAATATGAATTAGTCATAATTAACGTAAAGCTCAACTTAGATTTTCAAATAATTACAGTCGACTTTAAGATATATGTATATTTATATATAAATAATTAGCAATAAAGAATTTTGAGTATTTTTAAGCAAAACTTTACAACTTTGCTTTAATTAAGTTGAACCATAATTCATTAGTATGCCAAACATATTGAATTTAATTCAGAGTCAACATAGAGAGAGACTTTAACTTATATGAACAAATTTACACTTTTTGTGTAGCTCAACTAGATATTTTTGTTAACTTATTCAGAAGTGCAAAATTCTATTATTATTATGCAGCTTCTTGTATATTATTATCTTAGTCTACGTGTTTTGTAGGTCGCATTACTTGTAGCTAATAGTATTACGACATTTACTGAACAAATACCCAAATGAAAACAATGTGGATTTGTTTGTAAAGTGGTTTACATTACATTTCTGATCACGTACAAGGCACACGTACGATAGCTTAGCGTAAGCTTAAAGCATAGCTTTGCTGAGCATAGTGCATAGAGCTTTTCCAAATAAAAGCACACTAATACACACGCAATACACGAATACTCGAGCATATTGAGAGTGAAGATGTATATTGGTTTATTTATGGTTTCAATTGTCTCAGCAATTCAATCATCATCATACAAACATTTATTTACACCCACACACAAAATTATTTGGCAAACATCTAATGATAGAGAAAGAAAGAAAGTGAAAGAGATAGGGATAGAGAGGGAACGAGAGGTGCGACAAGAAAAGCAACATCATTGTGCTTTGTACTTTTCAATATCAAACAAAACAAAAATAAAATCCATTGAAATGGCCATTGAACATTGATGTGCGATTTGAATTTGTAAATTAAACGAAATCAAATGCAGAGAGAACAAAATAAATTTAAAAATTTTATCATATCAATGCAATTTGTTGCTGTCTTTATTTTTAGTTGCTGTTGCTAATAATTTCTTTTGGAAACAAAGACCGACCCCCACAGCCAAAAAAGCAATTATCAAAATGTAAAGCAAAAAATAAATAAATCTAAATAACAGAAAGCAAAACAAAACAAAAAACAAGTAACAACAACAATCAGCTGCAACGAAATATTGTTTTATCTGCTCTTCTTCTCTCTTTCTGTTTTTTTTTTTGTCTATTTACTCTCCATAAGCCAGAAGAGAGATAGCGCATAGTGGTACAGGTACGTGCAAAAGCAATCAAATAAAGCAAAGAGCAAAATGAAATTTGTATACATAAGAGTATATATGTACATGCATACATATACATATGTATAGCATTAGGTCATTGCCTATATTATTGCCACACGTAGATTTACATATAATATGTGCAAAAATTTACTTGGTATGACATTGCTTCATTTGAAATTTTGGCATCCTTGTATATTTATATAGATTTTAAGCATCTTTAAGCTAACAGTTAAATATACAAATTTTGCATTTTCAATTAAGGTTCATAATTATGGTATTACAATTCAAAATTTTTGTAAATTTCAAATTACAAAATTTGTTTAGTAAATTTCATTGATATTTCTATAAATATAATAATATAATAAATTCCTGTGTCTTTACTTCAATTACTAATTTTTATGTTTATTATTAAGATATAAAAACACACTCAAATAGAGAAAATTTTTTTTAAATTTCATCATACAATGTAAACTTTGGGGAACACACATATATATGCACACACGTACCACTGTGACAAAGTGTTTCACTATCAATTCGTTTCATTTATTCGCTATGCTGTGTTGTTGTTGCTGTCGCTGTCTGTCCAACGTACACAGAGTACGTCTCTCTTTTGTATGTGTATACGAGTGAGTGATGTCGAATATATACATATGCGTGTGTGTGTGTGTGTATTTTCGAACGCAAAACAAAATTTGAAGACAACAAAAACACAACATATTCACTGCGTTTACAAAAGTATTATGCAAAAATTGATTAAATAAATTATGAAATCGAGTTATGTACACACACATATATATAAACATAATCAAATAAATATATATACACTTAAATGTAAGAGCTAAAATACCATCATATGTGCGCAAATAGCAATGAATGGGAGTGTGTGTGTATGTGTGTGTGTGTGCTTTTGTGTACTTGAAATAGTTTCGAAAACGAACGTCAGATAAACAAAATAAATTGCATAAATATTACATTTGACTTTATATATTTGTACATAAGTACATATGTATATGTATACAGATATATGTACGTATGGTTATGTATGTATGTATTTGTTTGTTTTGCGCCTCAGCGTTAACGAAACAAAGTTAAAAAGAGAAAAAAAAACAATAACAACAAACTTACCACTTGACGCTGCTGGTGCTGCTAGCGTTGTTGTTACGACGTCAAGAAACAGTTGAGAATTGGTTGGTAGGCAGCAGCAGCAACAACAACAACAGTACGCACACTCTCACACAGTGTGAGACTCGTTTAACTCGTTCCTGTTCCGCTCGTTCCACAGCTTTGACTTTGCCTTAGCTATTACTGCTGTTGCTGTTGTTGTTATTATTGCTGAGGACTCAGCAGAAGCACAGACGGAGAGGAGAGCACAAAAACAACAACACAAACAAAAATCATATGTTTTCAGCTGTTGTCGTTGCCTATTGCTGTGCTGTTTTTCTTGTTGTTTTGCTAGCTTCCTCTTCTTTGGTGTTGTTGTGTGTTGGTTTGCTCTTCTTCTTCTTATTGTTGCTGTTCCCCTTGTTGTTGCATTCGGCAGCAGCAGCAACAGTAAATTGTTTCGAATTTTTTTGGCTGGCAACAAACAAACTGCGTCTTGCGTTTTTTCTTTTATTTTTGGGTGGCTGCGCTGCCTGTGTTAATAATGACACGCCCACTGCCAAATCGTTTGCTGCTTCAGACTGTTGACGCCCTCACATACAAACGAACACACACAAACACAGACGCTGCTGTGACTGCAAACACAAAGTCGAGCTTAGAAACAAACTTTCAAGTGCAAAGCTTCCGCTCGCGTTTGCGTTTGTTTGAATTGTGTCAAAAAAACGAAGCGAAGAACAACAAAAACGTCGTCGCGATGTTCTCCTTTGTTGCTGCTGCTGCTGCCTCGCTCGCTCCCACGCACACACAAACACACACAGCAAAGAGAGGCAGGCTGCGACGGCTGCGTCGTACGTTCTTTTCTTTCCTTTACTCTTCGTTTTCGTTTTTTGTTTTGCGTTCAGCTTCTGCCTCAGCTGCTGCTGCTGGTGCTGATGATGTTGTTGTTGGTGCTGCTGCTGCTGTTGTTGTTTTTGCTGTTGCTGCTGATTCTTGCTAGCACACAAATTAACTGCGACATTAAAATTAAATCTCTGCTTTGCTGTTGCGTTTTGTTTTTATTTTTTGCCTGTGTTACTTTTAACTGTGATCCACTCTTTGTTATTTTTCCATCAGGTCTTGTTGTTGTTGTTGCTGCTGCTGCTGCCTATTGCGTTTATTAATCGATTTCACTTTTCTTCTCAGTTTCTACTGCTGCTGCTGCTGCTGCCCGTGCAGCCAACTACAACACAAAACAACAAAAAAAAAATAAACCGTCGAACAATAACAAAAATTTCAATTTTATTTGCTTGGCCTTTTAATTTGCTTGCAACTTTTCTTCGTATTGTTATTTTGTAATATTTTGCACACTTGTACACAAAATTGATTGTGTTGTGTTGTTGTGTTGTTGTGGCGCTGTCGTCGTTGCTGTTGCTATTGCTCAAAACGCGTCCGCACAGTAGAGCTGTAACATTATGGTCTTTGCTATCGATAAGCAACGTTGGTACTTTACAGTCGCAATCGATAGAAATAAATGTTGACGATATATCGCGCAATTTGAAATCTCTTATTTATGTTAACAGTTACTAATTAACATTGAAGCCATAATAATTAATAGTCATAATTTTTCATTTTCTTAAACAAAATAATTAATTGTCAATTTCTTTTGACATTTGACTAATTCAAATCGAGATGATTTCTGATTATTCATTATGGTAGTACGCAATTTCTTTTCTCGAAAGGGAATGCGTAATAAAGAAGAGTGGGGGAAAGGCAGTATAAAATGTCGCATCACATTGTGCTAATGTTGCTCAACATTTTGCATCATGGACACATGTTGCGAGTTTAAAATTGATTGATACTATCGATAGAGAGAGCAAAAATAACCTCTGTTAACGCACTGTTGACGCAAGAAAGCTTAATAATACGCAAATTATGACTCATTTTAACAGCTTATTTTGAAACAATTCAATCATCGCTGTTAAGCAACGGTGATTCTATGACGTAATTTGTGAGACGAGCGGTGTAAATAGTTGAAAACACTGATTGAATGGATGCAAATTATATTTCCATAAGTAGTACGACCCTATGTTATCTCCTCAAAACGAAAGTCTCTTTTTGTTGATATAATTAATTCTTAGTATATTAAAATGCTATTACAGAGCAGCACTGCTGATCGATAATATGTTATATCGATAGCAGCAGCTCTGTTAAGTGTTCAGTGTTGCACAAGCTTGGTAAAAGTGCTGCGAAATACAAAAGCTGTTTGAAAACAAGAAAGCGCTCAGCCTAAGAAACAATTTTTGTAATAACATTAAAACAATTAATTTTTTGCAGTGAAAATGTTAACAGAAGTCATATGAAGCATCAACGTGTTTCTATGGATTAATTAGTAAATTGATATATTTATGCAAATATACAAAATATTTTGATCTGTGAAATTTGTAAGCAGGATATGCTTTTGAAAAGTGTTATACACCCGCCAGGAATGGGCAGCACTGTCCAAGGATTATCGTCGATAATAACAGAAATGTCTCTCAGCTGCGCGCAGCAACCTCAAAGCAGAGAGAGCAGCTCGCTGTTAATTAACATTAACAGTGGCAGTTAACTGACGACATATGTTATTATCCTTTAACAGCTGCTATTAAATATGTTCTCAATTACAGTTGCGTCCTTATAATGGTTTCCATAGTTTAGGTCAAAAAATATCAATGTTAACAATATTAATGTGTATGAAAATAGAATATAAAACAATGATTATAACATATTTATTTAAAAGTTTAATATTGTATTGAGAAACGTTAAGAATTTGCAAGCGGATTCAATTACAAGAATGCGTCCCACTGTGCGCTGCCTGTAAACGAGAACATGGCCGATAAACAGGCATTCTGATTGGGTTTGTTGTCCATGCGTTCTCATTGCCAGTTTGACGGCGTAAGAGTTAACGTCAGTAGGCAGCAAGACGTAAACGAAAATGGTTGTGTTTTTGTTGTTACGTGAACGTTGATTTATTTATGCATCATTTTTTTGCGATTTTTTTGTGTGCGTGTACGAAACAACAATCGTAACCAACTATTTAATAATAATGAGTGCAAAGTGCCCGGTAATGTTTATTAAAAATTACAAAAGATAATTAATACGACAACAACAGCAACAGCAACAACGTCAACAACAAAACGCAGCCGATGCGGCTGTTGGTGTGACAACAACAACAACACAACGTAAATATAATAAATATATTTGTCGGCATTTTGTTGTAAAATTCAAACATGATCGTAATTGTTATGGTTTTTGAAACTTTGTGTTTCTTTTATTCATTTTGTTTGTGTTGTTTGTTTTTGATTTCAATTATCATTCGTGTAGTTTGGGCAATGCTAATTAGCATTTGTGTTGGTGTTGGTGCGCTTATAAGAATGAAAAATATAACAAAGCGGTGCAAAATAACATGATAAAAAAAAAACGAAACGTAACAAGAAGCAGAAAAGCCGCAACGCTGACGTTGACATCCACAGAGAGCGCGAGCGAGAGAGCGTAGCGACGCCAACACAGTGCCTGCGTCAAGTGTGTGTGTGTGTGCTTGTGTGTGTGAGAGTACGTGTGGTAGAACGTGGTAGCAGCCAGCAACCTAATAAGAATAAGTTAACAAACTGACGACGTGTGTTCAGGTTCAACTTGTGTGCATGTGTGCGTGTGCGTGTGTGTGCATGTTCGTATTCATGTGTAAGGGGGGAGGGTGGGGGGCAGGAGTGGCGTGTATTGGAGCAGGACGCGCTCTCTCGTTGCCTTTGGCGGGCGCTCTCTCACAAGCGCGCTCTCTTGCTCTGTTACGCACTGACATTCATTGATTTTTCCACTTTGTCATAGTGGCCCAGGGAGCGTCGGTAGGGAGGTGGTAGAAAGAGAGGACAGGAAGAGAGGAGTGGACCAACCAAGGTGAAATGTGGAATGGGAGAGTGAGCAATGAAAAGGAAAACAAAGGAAAAACTTAGCATGTGTGCGCGTATGCGTATGCGTGTGTGTGTGTGTGTTTGTGCAATTGACAATTCGTTGTTAGCCACAGTTGGAGGTTATGTTAGGCCAAAAGTGTAAATAACTTGGCCCGTAACAAGAATGTGAGCGCTATTTGTTGCTGCCGCCGCCTCTTGCGCAATTTGGTTAGAACAACATTTTTTTATATTTTTTTTGTGTTTGAAAAACGCAAGCAAAGCAACCACCGAAACAAGCGCCGCTTTTGGGCCACCACCAACAACAACAACAGCAATACGGTATAACAGCAGCAGTAGCAGAAGCAGCAGCAGCAGCAGCAGCAATAGCAACAACAATAACAGCCAAAGAGCACAAAAAACAGAGAGCGAGTACAGCGTTTGAGAGCGCGACAGCGTGAGAGAGCAAACCCAATAGCAAAGTTATTGGTAACAAAAAAAAATGTGAAAGGGCCACGAAATTGATATTATATGATTTGATATTTCTATATAAATTGTTAGTTATTGCTAAGACTCTAATTGCTCAAGTTAAAAACAATTAGCAGACTTGCAGATAATATTTATTTATCGCAATTCCTTTGTTGCTTTGGGTTGCCATGTTAAGATTAACACTTTAGATAACATCACAAGAGATAGCAAATTCGTTAATTTTTTCTATTTTTTTGTTTTTGCAGTGTTTTTTTGGTTAATTTGATGGCAGGTGAAGAGTTTTCTGTTCACTTTGTTGCTCTCTGTTGAACCTGCCAGCGATCACTTGATATCCAATTAGATAGTTGCATTGCTCCAATAGGGCATGCGAAACCTTCGTTTTAATACTCTCGCAGCGGACGCTGCTCTCTCGCTCATGTCTCATGGCTCTCGCTGTGTGTGCATTGCGCTTTGCGCTCATTCCACTGCACAGTTTATCACACACTCCACACATTGCAAGTTGACAAAACCGGCCGCTTACGTGTCGTGTACGTAAGCGTAAGCGCACTTCATTTACGTAGCGTGCTGCGATAATTACGTTTGATAGCGCGCTCTTTGCTTGCTTTGTCAATATCAACATTAACCGTCAACGTCATTGACGCCGTTTTGTCGCTACCGCGCTGCCGCCATCGACTAATGTTAAATGTGTCACGCCGGTTTTTCTTTAATTTGTGGTGTAAATTTGTTTTATCGTTGTAATATTTGTGGTTTAGTATAAGACGGGCCCCATATATGTAATTGCAATGTGGGTATATTACGACATATATTTAAGATGGCCGTCAAGCGGTGCTTGCACTGTTATACGATCATCACTGTCATATACGATCTTCGTATAACACGTAGAACAGTGTGAAACTATAAATTTGTTTTCAAATTTTTGCTTTTACTTTCATTTAATTCGTACTGAAAGTTTGCATTACATTTAGTTTCTATATATTTATACGTATGAAATACTGGTTATTAATAGGTAATGCTAGTGGCACAGTTATTGGTAGTGCGTGACGAATAGCTTCTATGCATAATTTAATTTTTGTAATACGCCAAGCGCAATAACAATTGCGTGAGCCAAGAAACCCTCAACTCAAGGGTCAACATAAAAGTAAATAATAGAAAAAAATAAAAAATGAGGACAGGAAAAGTGAGAAAACAGCGAGAGAGAGATAGAGAGAGAGAGAGAGAGAGAGAGAGAGAGAGAGAGAGGAGAGAGAGAGAGAGAGAGAGAGAGAGAGAGAGAGAGAGAGAGAGAGAGAGAGAGAGAGAGAGAGAGATAGAGAGTTAGTGCAGAGAGGAGAACAATTGGTATTCACTATCTGGAGGTAACATGTCTATAAAGAGTTCTAGATAAGCAAGCTGACAGAGTTATTTATTCCCAGAAATGAAAGAACTAGCAAATTAGATGTTCGATAGAGCAAAAAGTAAACGAGAAATGAAGACAGAATAGTTGCAATTAGACATGCAACAGGAAAGAATTTAATAAATAATAATTATAATAGTTTTTAGCTCTGGAGGAAGTAAGGAATTTAATAAATAATAATTATAATAGTTTTTAGCTCTGGAAGAAATTGCCAGATGGAATAATTGTGTTTGTTTTTGTATTTAAAAATATATTATTCTATTTAAATATGTATTAAAATATATTATTATTTAACAAATAATATTTTAAATATTTAAATTGCGAGATTCAAGATTCTACAGTAAATTAAAAAATTTATTTCATATATATTTTTAGATTTTAGTTCAAGGAAGATTACTGAGAAATACTCTCTATAAGACGACTTCTTTTCATTTTTTACTTTATTTATGATTATTTTAAGTTTTAAGCTCTTTTTTTTATTGGTAAACCCCTAATGAATCCCTTTTTTTAAATCTTTTTTAATTGCTTTTCACTTTTTATTGGACTTTTCCAGCTCTTTAAAGCCAGGGAAAAGTCCTTAATGTCAAATATATCGTTAAGTCGCATCGAAAACTTTTTAATGCTTATGCGTCCTGAGTGATTTAACTTGACAGCTGACCAGTTGAGGAGTTTACATTTGACTGGCTTAATCTCTCGCTAACAGTTAGAGAAAGAATTAACATATAGAAGTTATAAACTAGCAGATACTCTGCAAAAGGTTGTAGATTGTGTTTAAGTTAAAAATGAAAGGAATAGTGGAAAATTATAACGGAACGAGTTGAAGTGAGAACTTTGCTGTTTGAAAGTAAGAGATGATACTAGAAGTTGAGGTTATACCCTGTAAATGGGTTTGTTAATGAAAGAAACAGTTGGGAATGAAATTGAATGGGAAAACAAAGAGAGGAATAGTTAAAAATGATAATGGAATGAGTGGAAGTGAGAACTTTGCTGTTTGAAAGTAAGAGATGATACTAGAAGTTGAGGTAATACCCTGTAAAAGAATTTGTTAAAGAAAGAAACAGTTGGAAATGACATTGAAATGAATGAAATGGGAAAACCAAGAGGGGAATGGTTGGAATGATAATGGAATGAGTGGAAATGAAAACTTCTCTGCTAGGAAGTAAGAGATGACATTAGAGATTGAGGTAATACCCTGTAAAAGGATTTGTTAAGGAATAAAACAGTTGCGAATGAAATTGAAATGAATGGAATGGGAAAACAAGGAAAGAAATGGTTGGAATGATAACGGAATGAGTAGAAGTGAGAACTTCTTTGATAGAAATTCGATTTTCAGGTAGGTGTCTAGGTAATACCCTGTAAAAGGCTTACATTCTGTGTTAGTTGAAAGAAACAGTTGGTAATGAATGTGAAATGAATGAAATTGAAATCACTTGAAAGAAATGTTGAAGTATGTTCTTGTGGGGAATCAAAGACTTCAATATACTCTGTAATTTGAAAAACACGTATAAGTTTAGCACTAGAATCAAGTAAATTAACTCTTTGTGTAGTTTTTACGCATTTCCTTTGAGTTTTTCCTTTAATTTACAATAAGTTTTTCTTTTCATTATGCTGTAAATACTTTAAATATATTTTGTACTGGTGTAAATATTACTATGTATTTGTGCTTGTCACTGCCACGCCCTCCGGCCCCGCCTCTACCCGGTTATAAACAAAAGAAACTTACATAAATTTCTGATAAAATTGTTCTTTTCATACATTTTTTTAAATATATATTTGTATGTGTATTTGCATTTGCATTTGTATTTGTATTTGTATTTGTATTACTTTGTCAAGAGTTTCTTTGTTTCTTTCATCAAACATTTGCTCGTTTTTTTGTATTTTTTATTAAGGTCTGTTCTGGAATTTAAACTCGTAAAAAATGAATTGATAATATTGAAATTTTGCTATAAAATTATTATTATTTTTTATATTGCAATAATATTGATTACAATGTTTATAAACAGATCTTTTTTAAAAAATAATAATTAATTGAAGTTTAATTTAATATTTTTAAATAAAAGTAAAACATCGATTTAAGAGTCAATAAATAATTTATTTATATGTATTTTTAAATGATTTTGTATTTTTTTAATAATATCAATTAAAAATAAATTTACAATTTTCAAATAAAATTGAAAAATTGTTTTTACACAAAAAATTTTTAATTATATTTTAAGCGTTTTTAAAAAATAAAGCGCTTTTGAAAAATTAAATACATTTTTTATTTATAATTATTTTTAAATTATATATTTTTTTATTTTTCTTAAATTAAAAAATAAATTTAAAATTTTCTAAAATTTTCTTTTATGTAAAAACATTTTATTATATTTGAAGCGCTTTTAAATAATTAATTAAATTAGTAAATAATAATAATTTACTTGCGTATTTCGCACATATTTTATTTTGTTTAAAGCACTTTTAAAAAATGAAAACAGTTAAAAATACATTTAAAATCTTGCAAATTTATTTTTACCAAAAATATTTTACGAAAATTAAAAGTAAACAAATTTTAAAATATTAAAATAAAATTTAAAAGTGATTTTTATAACAAATTTGAATACTTGGGTCTTTTAAAAATATTTAATTCTTTATTCTTTTTTATTTATTTTTTAATAATTTCAATTTACATAAAAATTATTTATTTTATTTAATTTAATGTTTTCAAATAAAATTTAAGCTATTTTGGGTACAAATATTTGAGTTTATCTGAAGCGCATTTAAGAAATTTTTTAATAAATTTAAAGTCTTCCAATTAAACGTTCTTGCGTAAAAATATTTTAGTTTATTTGAAGCGCATTTAAAAAATAAATATCAAGTTTGAAGATGAAACTTATTCAAATTCGAAATAAAGAATGTAATATTTAAAATTGAACGGAACAGATCCTTCTATACTAAATTATCTACACAAATTTACACAGTATGCATTAAATTGTACATATTTTTATTTATATTATTTAAACATTTTTCTTTATGAATTAATTAAATTAATTTTGCATTTGACTCATGTGCCAATTCTCTTTTTTCTCTTTCTCTTTTTGAATGCCACCACAAAAACATCCCATCCAATATAAAAATAAATAAATAAATAAAAATAAAAAACAATTTTAAAGTGTGCAATAAATACAAAATAAATTTTTAAAAAATTTTAACGAAAAAGAAAAAATAAATAAAGAAAACGTGTAACAAAAAGCGTTAACAACAACAAAGGTTGTTCAATATGAGCGACAACAACAACAACAACAGTGGCAGCAACAATTTCGACTTCGAGGCTGCGCAACAACAACAACAACATCAACATGCAACACAGCAACAACTACAACAACAACAAATGTGTCACACAAATTGAAATTTCGTGCCGCAGGCCCAAAAAAAAGTGCAACAAAAATTAATATAAAAATTCAATTACAAAAATTAAATAAAATTTATAAAAAAAATATATACAAAATCCAAAAAAAAAGTCCAAAAATAAAATTCGATAAATATTTTTTTGTTGTTATTTCCCAGAAATAAAATCAATCTTTATTGTTTATATATATCCAGATATATATATATATATATTTCTATGTATTTGTGTGTGTGTGCTCGTGCATTTCTGTGGTGTGTGTGTGTGTGTGTGTGTGTATATTCCCCAATGTGCATTCCATCCATTAATCTAACATAACTCGATCTAATGACAAGAATAACAACTAATTAATTAATTGCTATTTGTTTATGCACAATTGCAACGCAAATAAAACACAACAACCGAAACTACAACAACAACTACAACAACAATTATAATTGCAATCACAACAACAATCGATAACAACAAAAACCGATAACAAACCCAACAAAAATGGCGGACATCATGCGTCCGCCGTTTAGCGACATTAAACGGCCCGACGAAATTGTCAGAATGACGACCGCCGATAACTTGAAGTTTGCCGTCCTCATCGGCCTCATCGAGGTTGGTCAGGTGACCAATCGTGAGGTGGTCAACACTGTTTTACATTTGGTAAGTACTAGCATGCATTTACCTGCTCTACTACGTCTATCGATAACAGTTATCGTTCGGATTTTGGGTGCTAAATCAAATAAATTGATATACTCAATATAAGCAACCATAATTAAGTTAATCGGCAATCTTAATTCTACATTTAAATCGATCATTTTCGTCGATAACGGTAATCGATAACTATAGCGTTGCGTTTTGCAACATTTATAACGCTACTGTCTGTTGTAAGCATTCTAGTTGTACAAGCTGCTGTAGCAGCCATAATAATGTTATTATAACTGCGATAAATTGTGTATCGATAACACGCTTTTGTTATATTCTAACTGATTGAGGTTTATAACAAGTGGACAATCGGCATGTTTTTGAAAGCAGCCATGAAAAAGTCTAATGTCAATCTTAGTCTATCGTTTATGCATCGTTGATATACTGCGATATCAGTTATCGATATTTGTGTTGTTGTGTATTGTAATGTTTATATTGATACCGACTAAGGCAAACATGCTGTGCTGCATTGCTAGCTATGTAATTATGCTTTGTTCGATTATTGACATATCGATAGCAAACTCTGATAACCAGAAGTTTGTATAGAAACTGATAACTGTAAGTTGAGCACAAAGAACAATTATAATATGTCTATATATAAAGTTGTTAAAAGCAAGCTTAGACAGCTGAATAGTATTTTTACATTTATCGATATATCGATATCAGAATTTAAGCAGTTTCTTCTGATTGTTTCTTTTTATGACTTTTGCAAAGTTGTTTTTACCCATTTTGAAAAGAAAGCTCTGTCAAATAGTTGTTAAGATGAAATGTTGTGATAGGATAATGCTTTGATATGATATGATATGATATGATATATATGGGGGATTAGTTGCAGTTGTATTCCATCTCAGTCAACTTTCATCAAAACCTTAGTTATCTTGTGAGAGAAAGAGATTAGTTGTATACGTAGATAAACTTAAATATATATATCTAGATAAATTCTTGATAAATTTTTATTATCTATATATATATCTATATATTTATTTAACTTTATCTCTTTATCTATATTTACAAACAAATGACTGACTTAAGCAATTGATCGTTGCCATCTAAACTTTGTAGCTTCACAATGGAGCCATAGATGGCGCCACCAGCTCTGCCCGCCCACGCTTCGCCTTGCATAAATCTCAACATTCGAAAATTCTTGTCAATATATAAAAATCTTTGTACTTAGACAGCGCAATTTCATTAGACAAGCTGACAAAATGGCGTCTAAACGCCACCCAAAAGGGGCAAAAGCCAACAGGAAATACCAGGAGAGAGCAAGCGAGGGAGAGAGCGAGTGAGAGGGAGACAGTTGATTGGTGCGAGGGAGAGGCAAACACACACCAAATAGACGCTTCTTTCATTAGCACAAAATTAACATTTCGCTAGAAGCCGCAGAGCGAAACATCTTCAAGGGGGTGGCTGGGGGAAGAGGGAGAAGGGAGACGGTAGAAGGAAGACGGGAGAAGAGAGGAGTGGTAAACAGGCAGCAGGCAAAACAGGCGAAAAACCAGTTTCTATGTGTGTGTGTGTGCCTAGGCTGTGATTAGATCAAAGGCCAGCAGCAACTGCCTCTTTTGCCCTTGCCCCCCTCCCCCCACAACATCCCCTCCCCGCACCTGCCCCCTTGAAGACAATATGCCTGCATACATATTGTATTATTACACGACATTATTATTAGAGAAGATTTTCAAATTTACATTTTTGGCGGGCTTAACAGAGGCGTGTATGTGTGTGTGTGTGTGTGTGTGTGTGTGTGTGTGTGTGTGTGTGTGTGTGTGTGTGTGCAAAAGAAGGCTAGGGAGAGAGGTGTGGAGAGATGGAAAGGTGCTTAATGAAAACACGACACCGTCGCTCATCATTATGAGACGAGAGATACTGAGCTGCTCAGCTGCTTAACAACAACAAAATTGTGACTGACAACAGAGCAGGGGCGTTGTAAGTTGCCTAGAGTAAGAGATGGGGGGGGGGGTGAGGGAGGAGGCAGGGAGTGCCAGCGTGACAGGTGTGTGTATAAGAAATTGAAAAGAAATTGAATTGAAGTTCGTCGACGTCGTCGTTGCTTTGGCTGCTTATTGATAAGATAAGTAACTAGCTGAGAGAGAGAGAGAGAGATAAATAGAGAGAGAGAGAGAGCGAGAGGGAAAGAGAGTATATATATATATATATATATATATATTTGCTAGATACTCAGCTGCTCATTTTTATACGCTTCTTTTCGTCTGATTATACCACAATTTGATAAGCGTAAAAAAAAAACCCAAAAAAAAACAAGTCAGGCAGCTACAGTCGTACAACGTCTGTGGTAGACTATGAACTAATCGGGGAAAGCAAAAAAAATAAAGCAAATATAAAACTAATTTAAAGCCAAATAAGCTTAAGCAATGTTCAACTCATTATCGTTCGTTCTTGGAAGAGAGCAGCAATAGTGAGTGAGCGCGCAAGAGCGAAAGGGAAAACAAACAACCGTTCCTTTTTTTGCGCGTTGCTGTGTATACACGTATAACTGTAACTGTACAGCGCGCGTCTGTTTTTACTGAGATGCTTATGAAAACTATGCTGACAAATCAATTGGTGGTTAAAAACGCGTCTTGTGCATATATATTGCTTTTATAAAATTTTAAAAACATAAAAATTTTGTTTGGGATGCATCGAGATTCGAACCGCAGACCTCTCACACGCAAATCGTACGTCCTATAGCTTGAGCCACCGCCTTACATACTGCGCAGTCGGCAACGTCAATACATATACAGCACGAGTTTTTGCATTTGTCATATATATACATACATATATGTATACGAATTTCTAACGAAATTTGGTTATTGCTTTCTTTTAAATTCTTAACATTTTCTGACAAATAAGGCAAAATTAATAATATATGTATATATAAAATGAAAGTAATTAATTTAAAATTATTAAAAAATGTAATTTGGAATTGTCAGCAGTGGGATTCGAACCCGCGCCTGTGCGGCAATTTTGGCCGCAGAGGTGCCATGAAAATGGTGATCATTCATTCTAATATCTTCTATGTTTATGATCCGATCGTGCTGAAATTTTCAGAAAACGTCCGGAAAAGGACATTCTCCATATGTGCCAAATCTGAATTAAATCTAAAGTCGGTAGCTTCAGTTATACGTTTTTTTTCGATTTGCGGGGGCGGAAGGGGGCGTGGCAAAAATCTAAAACAAACTTGATCTGCCTGCAAACTAAACACGTGTTGTCACCAAATTTGGTTACTCTAGCTCTTATAGTCTCTGAGATCTAGGTGTTCATACAGACGGACAGACGGACAGACGGTCAGACGGACATGGCTATATCGTCTCGGCTGTTGATGCTGATCAAGAATATATATACTTTATAGGGTCTGCCACGCCTCCTTCTGCCTGTTACGCACATTTCGCCTTCGTCAAACCTAATAGACTTTGAACTTTTAGTTCATAGTCTAAAAAAACTCAAATATATGTACATAAATGTGCTTTTTTATGCGTTGACGTGTTCCAACCACAGTCAGATATAATATTGAAGCAATAATATATATAGCTGCAAATATATAATGCACTCATGCAGACAAACCTATGGGCTATAGCAGGCAGCGCAGTTACCCTGTAAATTGTAAGCAATGATAAATGTGTAAATGAAGTAAAGTATATAAAGCAATATCACAAGCTGCGAAAATTGTGCTAGTTATTTGCAATTTGAGTTAATGCATATTTTTACAGGGTATTTAAGCAGCTGTATGTCAAATTTGCTAACTCTAGTTATTATAGAATTTCAGTTTTTGAAGTTGAAACTTAAGTTATATTTCCTTTAAATTTAACTCGTAATCTAAATTTACTTTATTTGTAAAAATGTCGAGAATTATAAAAGGTATTTCCAGTTTGACTTAGCACATTTGTTTACAGGGTATTTAAGCAGCTGTATGTCAAATTTGCTAGCTCTAGTTTTTATAGAAATTTAGTTTTTGAAGCTCAAACTTTAATTATATTTCCTTTAAATGTAACTCGTAATCTACATTTACTTTATTTGTAAAAATATCGAGAATTACAAAAGTTATTTTAAATTTGACTTACCACAATTACTTACAGGGTATTTAAGCAGCTGTCTGCCAAATTTACTAACTCTAGCTTTCAGCGTATTTCAGTTTTTACTGTTTAAGCTTTGGATTTACTTTAAATGTGCTCAGCTTAAAATTCTTTTGCTTTGTCACAAGTTTAGCATGCCCTGCTTTTGTATATGTTCTTTTTTGTTGTACAGGGTATATAAATAATATTATTTACTTACTGTTATCATTGTAGGGTTGTGGGTTTCTAGGTTTTCCGCATAATTACAATAAAGTGAAAGTTGTTGTTTTTTGTCTATTTCTATTTTTTGTTTTGGGAGGGGATTTTAATGGATTGGGTTTTGTTGCAATGTTCCTGATAATATTATGATTTATGATATTACCTGTTGAGCTATAAATCGATTTTTGTTATCGATAGTTTGTCGCCCCCCTCTCTCATTGGTTATCTCTGCATTTCGTTTAGTTTTCTCTTCTCCTTTTATTGCTTCTGCTGCTTCTGTCATTTGCTTCTGGATTTGTACTCAGTTTTTGCTTGTGTGTGTGTGTGTGTGTGTGTGTGTGTGTGTGTGTTTTTCATCTGCTTTTCCGCCGTTCATTCTGCGGCAATTTGCATGGTTTGTCCTATAGTTTTGCTGCCGTTTTGCTGCTCTTTACTGCTGATTGATTCATAGCTCAACACAGCTCGCCTGGCTTGCTCTGCCTCGACTAACATTACTCAGCGCTCAGTCCACACCATTCTTCACTTTCTGAAAGCGAAAGAGAGAGAGAGATAGAGAGAGAGGGAGAGACAGAGAATGAGAAAGAGAGAGAAGGTGGGGAGCTTGTGGGTCAGCAACTGGCAACTCCACTTGGACGTTAAGGATGACGACGTCGACGACGCTTAATCGGTCATTGGGCCTTGTTATACAGCTCAATTATGGTCATTTGCCATGTGGCGCATGTGGTACTCTCGGACCATTTAGTATTGAGCCACCCTTAACCTATACCATCCCCCCGATACCCACCATCTTCCCATCCTCCCTCCGTGGCATTTGCCCCTTGCCAACGCTCGGACAGAGGCTTACAGAGTGGAAGGCAAAGCCGTGTCACGTGCAAAAGAGGCAAAGCCTTTAATCGATTTGCCTTTCGTCTTTCTCGTTGGCTAAAAATGTGTGTGTTGCTACTAAAAATAAACGCTTAATGCAAATCGACAGCAGCAACAACAACAACAACAACAACAACAACAACAAGGAACAGCAAATTTAACGATTTGAAAACCGATTGCAAAATGAAGTCAACAACAGGCTGAGCCCCAAAAAATTTCAAATTTGTTTGCCTCGTTTCAAGTTTTCCGCCTCTGTCTCTGCCTTAGTGTGTGTGTCTCTCTCTCGTGTGTGTGTGTGTGTGTGTGTGTGTGTCTGCTTGTTTACATTTGCCATTACAACACAAACAAATCAACAAACAACAAATGCAAACACACACAAGCGATTGCAATCTATATAGACATATATCTATATGTATATATCTCTCTCTCTATATATATCTCTCCCATATATATACATATAATTTTAATAACTTTACATTAAATTCGACAGGGCGACAACCCTGAAAGCAAACCCCTTTTTCAACCTCGCAACCCCTCTCTTAAACGGTATTGTCGTATCATTTCATCTGCATATTTATCTTGTCATTGTCTTTTGTCATATTCATAACTCGCCAGAGTGTTCCGAGTTTATTTGCTTTTCAGCACAGTTCGCCTCTTATACCCTGTAAATGGGTCGAAGCGGCTGTGTTAACCATATGTTGTTGTTTGTTACAGCGAGGAGCAGACAATTCGCAGCTTAAGCAGTTGCAAAAGTTGTTCTGATTGAAAGTTTGCGGCAATTTTTTGTGATTTTGAAATTATGTTTTACCAGGTCTAGTGTTGGAAAATACATTCAGAAATATAGCTTCATCTTTGCCTTTAAATCAAGGAAATGTTAATCAGCATGAGCTCAGTGAGTCCGTTGGAGATGTATGAAGGATTAAAATAGTTTTTACTATGTCCAGTGTTGTAAAATGCATGAGGCTTAATATAAGAAATATATGTTAATTGCTAATCCAATGAAATTTACGCAAAACATAATCAGAATTGGTTTAATGAAGCATTTAGAGTTGCATTATTGCTTACAATAGAGTTTACCATTTCCAGTGTTGTAAAACATATAAGAAAATATGCAATTTATGCCATAAAGTTATCTTCTAAAGTAATAAAAGTTCTGAAAATACTAATCAAAGACAGTTCAAGGAGCATTTAATGTTGTGTTAGGGATTATAATAGGTTTTATAATTTACAGTGTTGTAAAACACATTATTAAATATGGTAAAATAGCTGCTAAAGCAACGAAATGAAATTTAGTTCCATGAATCCATTACAGTTGTGCATTGCAGTAGATTTTAGCATGTCTAATGTTGTGAAACGCATAAAAATATGCCAAATCGCTCTATTGACCATTTATAACACTATTTTAACACCTTTTAAGCACCAGGTTGCCGCTTTAATCTATTAATCAACGTACTATATTGTCATTGTGTAAGGACTAAACTTTTAACAATTACAGGGTATCTACAAGCTAAGTATTTGGCTTCTTACAATTGCTACAGCAACTATTATCGTTTAGTTCCGTTGCCCAAGAAGGAGGCCAATCACGACCTTTAACACATCCAAACTGCGTAACCCCTTGCACCTTAGACTCAGCACTCCCCCTGCCCTGACCAACCCCCCTCACTCCTAGACAGGGCAACTCGTTGAGTTCTCTTTGAAGAGGCAACTGAGAGCTGGTACAAAATGCAAACATATTTAGCTACTTTTACTTAATTAAATTAACGTGCTTTGCCACGCAATGTGCGCAGTCAACGGCGACGTCGACGGCGACGCCTGTCAGCTGTTCCATGTGGCAAAAGGAAACAATAAAAAGAGGCCTCATTGTTGGTATCCTGCAACATCAAAGGCGGAAGGGGGAATCACGGGGAAGGAGCTGAAACTTGGCCACAAAACAAAAACCAAATGCCAAAGTCACAAGTGAAGCAACGCACACAAAAGAAAAGGGAAGCAAGAGTGCAAAAACTGAACTGATAAAAGCATAAGAAAAAGAAATAGAAAAAACTTGAAAAAAAATAAAAATAAATAAATAAAGTAAATAAGTAAACTGAATTCTAGATAACAAAAGCGAACTCAGAGCGCGAAAGAGGCGCATCAACTGCTAATGCAGCTGGAAAAGCTTGAAGAAAATAAGAATTTAAAAATAAAAAAAAATAAGGTAGAAAAAAAAATACAAAATGAAACAATTAAAAGACAATAAACAAATAATAATAAAAATGAAAGAAAAATAAACACAAGTTTAAGCGAGTGTGTGCGACTGTGTGTGTGTGTGTGTGTGTGTGTGTGTGTGTGTGTGTGTGTGTATGTGTGTGTGTGTGTGTGTGTGCTGCTACTGCTGCTGCTTCTTCTGCCAACCCTAAATGAAAAATTAAGCAACAACAACAACAACGACGACGCCCAGAACAACGTTGGCGTCATCATGTCCCGTCCTGTTTCTCGTTTAGCTTGTGGAATGGAATGGAATGGAATGAAATGGAATCAAATCGAATTGGTTGTGGCTGCCTTCGCGTACTTTTGCCGCCGGCAAGCAAACAACAACAACAACAACAACATCAACAACAACTACAACAACAGAACATTTAGAGTGGCTGCTACTGTTGCACAGTGGTTTGAAAGCATATGAAAATGTTTTGAAATCTGCAATTTGCATGTGAATTTTAAAGTCACATTCATGTTTGAATGCTAAATGTTAATTAAATGTGTCTGAATTTGCGATTATTGAGTTCGATAGTAATCGAAATGCTGCAACAAATTTATCGAGTAATCGATATCGAGTAATTGGCAGTGTAATGCTTTTGTGATCATTCAGTTCCTCACTAATCGTATAGAATGCAACTATTTAGTATATACGAGTTAGTTTGATATAAATTGATGTGCAGAAGTGCTTTTATCGAATTATCGATATATCAATATGTTATTAATCGAATTTATGGTTGGTTTACAATTAGTCATCGAATACGAATGCGGATGATTTCAGTTTTTGTTCATTCACTTTGATGTTTATCGAAATATTGGATGACTTTTCCTAGTTATCGATTATTATTGATACTGGTATACATTACTTATTATTTGAAAGACTCTTTTGGTTAGTTTTTAGCGACTCATCGAATATGAATGTAATTATTGTAAATTTTCGATTATTTAGATAATCAATTCTTTATCGAATAATCGACTATGAATGCAAATGGTTTAAAATTCGATATTTTAATTGATTTCGAATGAGAATGCTATGAATATGCGCTTCTTTAATATGAATTCAGTTGTTAGTTGACTTTTATCGAGTAATCGATTGTAGTCGGATGGTGTTTTCTATGAAAAGTTCATTATACAGAATTAATTTTATTAATTAAAAAATTTATTAAGAAAATAATTTAGTCAATTAATTAATGAATAAATTTAATTAATTTAATAATGTATTAAATAAATAATTTTATATTTTAGGTTTTTCAATTAATATTTCAAATTTTAAAATTAAAATTTAAATTTTTTCCCAAGATTAAATTGAGCGCATGCAAATTGCAATTGCACCACGGTGCGCACGTAGATCGTCAAGCGAAACTCGAAATTCAGTTTCAGCCTCAGGCTGAGCCCAATACCAAGGGTGCGTCGGTAGACGTGGTGAGGGGCGGGTGGGGGGAGTGTGGTAATACTGGCGCCGTTAGTAGGTAAGGGGTAGGTGATGTTATGTGTTCAACGTTTGGTTTGGTGGTGGTGGTGATGGTGGTGCTGATGGTCCTGATGGTCTCTGCTGATGTTGGCCACGTTGTTGGTGAAGAGAGGTGGCGCGGGGAAGCGGGGGTGGGGGAGGGGATGGAGAAGATGGTGGTGCCAGTTTGAGGCTCACAACGAAGACACGACAACCGCAAGAGATTTAACGACCAATAAAGAACAACGCAATGTTATTTAAGGACGCTGAAGGGATTCGCATGCGGGACATTTACAGCGACGTCGACGGCGACTGCGACAGCGACAGCGACGGCGACAGCGACAGCGACGGCAACGTCAATGGCGACTGACGCCGGACGCATTATGTGTAACCGGTAGCCATTTCAACGGCTGTTTGATTGCGTGCCCTCTGCCCAATGTGGCTGGGCATGGAACATGTGAAGAGTGAGAGAGAGAGGGGGAGGGTGGAGGGTAAGGCCAAATTGTAGGCGTGACACATTTATCGTAACGTGGCAAACAGATGACAAGCGCTTGCTTCTTCTTCTCCTTCGCGGCAACTTCATTAACATCATTATCTAAGCAACAACAAGCCCCCTCCTCGCCCCCCTCTCACACCTCCTGCTAGACAAACGCTTCACTGCACATACGCCAACCAACCCCGCCCCGCTTCCGCCTCTTCACTAAGCCACTGCAGTGCATAGAACTAATTTAAATTTTAATGATTTTCCAAAAAAAAAAAAAAAATATAAAAATAAAATAAAAAACAAGAGAAAGAAATGAAAACTAAAATAAAATTTTAGAAATGAATCAACGTGGCAAGCAGGGAAGTTATAAGGGGAAAGAGCAGCGTGAGTGACAGAGAGAAATAAGGTGGGGGAAGGGGGGATTGGCTTGGCTTTTTGGTTGGTTTCTCTCGGCGTTAGACTGCGCTTAATGGGAGCAGCTGTGCGGGGCGTGTAACGGCAAATTACGTTGACGACAAATGTCGAAGCAGCAGAAAAAAAGAAAGAATGTTAAAGTGCAAAAAAAAAAATGGGCAAGAAAATAGATAAGACAACACAAGCACGACCTGCAGATATGCTGTAAAATAGTTTGCAACATTTCTAAATTCAGTTTTATGCAACATTTTCCATCTCAAAGAGAGTTGCTGGCTTTTCAGCTACAACTTTTAAGTTAAACGCGAGAACTTCATGAAATTTATAGAATATTTAGTAAAGTTGCTAAGCCAAGCATATGGCTAAGTGGAAAGCTGTAGCTGGAAAAATGTGCCATTTGTAGCATTTATAGAAATTGTGGAAAAGTCGAGAACTTTTCAGAAATCATCTCTAAAAAGTTGAGTTATTGAACAATTAGTTGAGTTGTTGCATACTTAAGCAGCAGTTAGGATCAGCCATTTGAGTAATTTTTAATGGTTTACAGGGTATAATAAAATGAAAATCAATAAAATTGAATTGAAGGCAGGAGCGCCAAACGTTTTTATGGCTGGCACTTGCTGCTGTTGCTGTTGCTGTTGCTGCTGTTGCTGCTAAGGCAAGCAAGTGGATGGATGAGCAGCGGGTGGAGGAGTGTGCTGTGTGCAGTGTGAGCAGCGGGAGGTCTACGCAAAGTGATGAAGGGGGAGGGGAGGAGGAGGGGTGGGAACAGCCTGGTTGACAGTTGTACTGAAATCTGTTTTAATTCCAGCTGCTTGAAGGCTTTTTATTTATTTATATATAGAAATATATAGACTTTCTATATATATGTATATATTTATCTATATAACTTAGATATGTGTGCGTGTGTGTGCGTGTGTGTGGGTGTGCGTATGAGTCTGTGTCAGTTGCTGTGACTTATTTATGTGGCAATAGGTCGTTTTGCTGGGCTGCGTGGGTGCCATTTGAAGAGCTGCCGTTGACAGGGGCGCCACAAAGCGCCAAGGTCAATAGTGAAACAATTTTTGGTTGCCATTGTTGTTGTCATCGCCTTAACCAAAAGTCTATCCCACTCTCCCGCTCTCTCTCGCTCTGTATCTCTCTGTCTTTGGACCAATTCTCCCCATCTTTTCGCCTCTGGTTGCCTTCGTTACGCTGTGTGCGTTAATCCGCACGCCCTGCGATTGCCTTCGATACGCAAGGGTTGTCAAACCCTCCCCCAAATAGCAGTCAGGAAAACCGACAAAAAAAAAAGGGCCAGCACATCCTAGCTAGGTATAGCAATTGGATATCGCCCAATTCTCGCCCTGCGCTCTCAGTCTCTCTGTCTCTCAGACACTGACAACTGTTCGGGCATTAGTTGTCATTTGGCGCCAATATCAAACTTCCCATTGTCTGTTCCTTTAGCACACCACCTCCCCCAACCCCCTCACTCGTTCTCCATTACGTTTCTGTTTTTAGCTTTAACTTCATTCGATGATTGGGTCAAATCACGTCCATTTCCCAGTCTCAGCTGCTGATTATTCAGGCATGCAGCGAGAATTCTTAATGCAAAATCCTTTTGGGTTGCCCGAGTTCAAGTTTTTTTTTCCCAAAAAAGGCTACGAAAAATACGCGTGGCCTATTGATTTCCATCAGCTGACAGCTTAGCTACCAGCTGTCATCGGTGAATTATCGATAATTTTGTAAATCAATCGATTGTGGCTATTTGTTGTAGCCATAGTTAGTTCTAATTTGTTATTAAATTCAGATTTGTTACGATTTCTAACTAATCTTTTTATTCCTATTTTTTTGGTAAGCATTTACCAACACTGTTCGGCTGGTATTTGGAGATTTGGCTAAAGACATTAGTTGTCTTGCATTTTCTAATACAAAATTATCCACATCTGAGCTTGCGATATCTTAAAAAATTTATCAACACTGCTCTTACTTTATTGTCAGGTTTGTTTAGAGAGAAAGAGAGATATAGAGAAAGAGAGAGTTACATGACTGCCCAGTAGCTTGAATAATCTTAAGATTTATGTTGATTTTGAAATAAGAATAAATTGATTTTTGCTAACAGTTTTTTTTTTAATTTTACAACACTGCTTTTGTTAGTATTCACAGTGTTGTTAGCTATTTCTTAAATATTTTTGCTGTTTTATCTCAAGAATATCTGTTTCATGTAAATTTTTTTAAGTTACTAGAATTTTTAAAATTTACCAACACTGCTCATACGATATTCCCAAGTGTGTATAGCCAATTATTTTGCTTCACACTTACTTTAAGTACTTTCAATTTGTTTCCATATGATTAATTTCGGTCGAATGTTGCTAGCTTCACTTTTACACATTTTACTTTAGAAACTTTCCAACACTGCTCAGACGGTAAGTAGAAATTTGTGGAGACCGTTGTCTCATAGTGACTTTATGCATTTCTATTACCTATACAAAATAATCGATTTGTCAGAGATTTTTCTTAGTTTACTTTTAGCAGTTGTACTTAAAGCATTTGCCAACACTGTTGTTACAGTCGTGCTATTTTGAGAGTCGATTGTCTTGCATGGCAGCGATTTTAAATATTTTATTTCCTTTTTCATAGGGTTGTATCGATTTCTTGTGGATTATTATTATTATAACTGATGTAAATTTCCGATTATTTACTATCGATAAACTTGAATATTACCTTTTCTAAACTTCTTGCTGCTTTCTCACATAATAAGCAATTGATTTTTGAATGCAATCAAATTGAATTCCTCAAACTCATCGAACTGCAACTTGTACCTATTCAGTTGGACAGCAGTGTAGTTTTCTATGTTGCAATCCGATTACAAGCTGGTTATGAGCGAAGAAGTAACTCGTAATCGTTAATTGATTGCAGCACCAAACGTAATTATTGCGATGCCCGAATCGTCTTTCTGTGAAGCAAATTGATTGAAGGTTTCTCTTCGTTGATTTTTATTTATTTTCCTTCCTATTTTATGTTTTTTTTTCCAAACCCAAACCTAATTGATTATGCAATACTCATTCATTTTACGATACTTGCTGACGAGTGGGGACACATTAAGAGCATCGAAGTTGCAACGCGAGTTGAGGTAGGCGGCAAGGAAGCGACAGGAAGATGTGCAAGACAGGCACGGGGACAGAGACAGAGACAGGGACAGAGACAGAGACAGGGACATGGCAACGCCGTCTAAGCACTGTGGGGACTGTGGCAAGTCCTGGCAAGGACATGGCGATTCGATGTCGTCCTTTGGTGGCATTTGAAGCAACAACAACAGCAACAACAACAAACAAAATGCGAACATAAATGCGAACAGCTAGCGATTGCGATTGAGCGCAAATAAAAAAAGAAAATCTCGCCAATTTAAAGACACTAAGAGAGAGACACGCGAGAAAGAGCAAGAGACAGCGAAAGCGACAGAGAAAGCGAAAGCGATTGAAGCTGAGAGATGTGGGAAATTGTGGATAAACTGAGGAGCTGAAAGACACTTGCATGGGACCATTTTGCGTTAACTGCGGATACCGGAAGCGGTATAAAATTGCTAGCCAAGATTTAATGATGACACACTGTCCTACCCGCACTTTACTCCCCCCCCCCCATATCCAACTCCCCTGCCCACCGTTCGGCTGTCTGTCGAAAACAGCCATTAAAAAGCAAATTGTATATTTTTATATGTTTATATGTTTATATGGCATGTGGCATTTGCCAGTGGACAGAGAGAGCGAGACAGAGACAAAGAGAGAAAGAGAGGGGAGAGAGAGAGAGAGAGAGAGAGAGTGAGTGAGAAGGGGGACTGTATAGGGATTTAGGTGATTCCCTGTCCATTTCCACGCTCTTCTGCGCATTGCGGACATTTGATTTAATGCCATTTTCCGTGCATGAACATTTTACACACATTCCCCCTTTCCACCTGTTCCCCCTTTCCCACTTTTCCGCCCTTTTCCCCCTTTTGATCAGCTTCGCTTTCAGTTTCTTGCAATTTAATTGCTTGACAAACACTGCATCACAATTTTGTGTACATCTGGCAACACTGCATTGCCATTCATCTGGCAACTACGCAGTTGCGTTAGCGCTATTCGCGGTTATCGATAACATCAAATTGTGATTTAATAGTTATGAGATAATAATAATAAATTATTGCTATTTTAAAGGATTTCATAATTTTTCTGCGACGCCTGTGTAACGCCTTAAAGTAGGCGTGGCAGCAACTAAATAATAATAATAAATATTGGTTCAGCTGCTTCTTCTATATCCTCACTAAATTTGGTTAAGATCGGACTACTATATATAGCTGACATCGGAGAAATCGGTTGAAATCTGAAATTTTATATTAATTTCTTTTGTTTAAGAATTTTAAGTAAATATTTTATTTACCGCACTTTGAATTTTATTTATTTTCTTAATTCTATAATATTTATCTGAATTAAATTAAATTTAAAATTAATAATTTATTTATTTTTTCTCTCTTTGAATGTAAGTTTTAATGTATATTTTCCCCATTTGAATTGAATTTTAATATTATATTAAATATTTAAAATAGTTTATTTAATTTTTATTTCACATATATTTAATATATTTTGTACTAAAAATGATTTACTTTTGTTTCATTTTATATTTAATTAAATTGCATTTTTTAAAATATATTTTTGCATTTTAAAATGTTTTTCTCTTTTGAATTGAATTTAATATTAAATAGTTAATATATATTGCATAACTATTTACTTATTTCACTTAGAATTCAATTTAATTTAACTTATAAAAAATTATTGGATTTCATGATAATTTCTTTTGAATATAATTTCATTCTAAATTAATATAAAGTTTAATTTAATTAGATATCTCTATGAACTTGATTATTTTTTTAAATATTTTTCTATTTATAAATACTTTTTCTTTTGATTTGAATTGAATAATAAATTAGTATTTATTTATTTATAATAATTTAAAATAATATATATAATTTTGAATTTCAAAATATGAATTGAATTTAATGAGAAATAATATAACTTAACTGCTGTTCGCTTTGCTTTACTTTATTATATCTTTTACATTTTAAATAACTTGTGAAATATCAACAAGAATATGTTAGTGCCAGAAACAAATTGCACTTGTTCTTAATGAACGACATCTCGGCTGAGGATGATTATGTCATGTGGAAATGTGCTAAAAATTGTAGTTAATATACATTTTAATAAAGTGAAAATAGTTGGCAATTAAAAAGCGAGCACACAACTTCATAAGCAAACAAGCGCAGGAACAAAGCACATGACAACATGTAACATAACCTTTTTGTTTTTTTTTGTTGAACAAAGGACCAAGGATAGCATAATAATAATAATGAAATGAGGGACAACACACTTGATGTCTTCTATCTCTTAATCAAACTGTCTATCTTGCTCTATTTCTATCCCTATCTCTATCGCTAGTGCCATCTCTGTGGCACGCTGAGTGAGTGATGGTCGGTCGCCTTGACTCATGTGACTTTATGGGGTCCTATATTCTGTTCATGTTGTGTCATTCATTATTTATGCAACTTTAATGAACCGCATTAATATGCGAAATATGACGGGTCTCGAATGTATAAGTTTCGCTTTTTGTTTTCCTTTTGCTAGTCTAATTTGTACATATATATATATATATATATTTTGTTTTTCATTTGTTACGGCACTCAATCCTTTTTGAGCAGCACACACAAAGCTCGACAACACTTTTGGGGATAACATTGTAAATTTAATAATAATCCCGAGTTCATGCACAAGGGCCAACGCTAACCAAAAGTAAAATAATAAAAGTAAAAAAGATGCGAAAACTAGCGCTCAAAAAAGGGGATTTGTGTTGTAAAAACAAAACTAATTTGGAATAAAATCAAATATGAATGCGAACCCAGTACATAAATTATTTCAAGAGCTTTAATGCTTAACAATTCTTTTTTCCTTTCTCTTTCTCTTTCGTTTTCGTTTTCTCTTTCTCTTTCTTTTTTGTTTGTCTGTTTGTCTGTTTGTTGATTTGCAATGCCACAAAAACTGACTGAAAGTTGTTTGGCCACGAATTTGTATGGATTATGAACATGATATAAAATGTGAATATAAATTTGTACATGAATATGTATTGGAACAACGCTTTAGTTATGCCACAATATGGCAACTACCAACATTTCGGCAACAATTTCGGCTTAAAGCAAAGCAGTTAAGTCCGTGACTTATTTTCTTGTTATGCAAGTTTGATTAGAGCAATATTAGAGTTGCAATGCCATGAAAACTATCGATAACTATCGAAAGAGATACATAGAAGTGTTGTAGTGCCTGTAGAACTATGCAACTTTTTTAATATATTTTTTAAAATATTTTTTTATTATTTTAAATTATTTATTTTCATTATTTGCTATTATCATGTGTTTATATTTTTTTTAGATCAACAAAATGAATTGATGTTATTATATTAATTTATTTATACGTATTTTTATAAAAGCAAATATATTTCACATTTTTTATAAATTAGTTTTTTATTTATAAACTTTTTGTTTTAATAACAATTTTTTTTATTATAATACATTCTTTTTTCTGACTATTTAGTTTACTCTTCAAAATTATTTGTTCTTAAATTAATTCAATTTATTTTATTAATTAGTTGTAGTTTAATAAATATATAAGAGCAAAACTATAGTTTACATAATAAAAATTTCATATGTATTATTTTTTACTTATTAAATATTAAATATGTATGAAAATTTGTTTTTTTTATTTAATAATTAATTTGCTTTTTAATAATTCGTTTTTTTTTAAATTTTTTATGAGCTACTCAATATATATAAAAATTTTTAGTTTTTTTTTTTAGTTAATAATTAATTTTTTATTTTTTATTGTTTTTATTAATTTATTTTTTATTTATTTTATTTTTTTATTTTTTAAATATTTTGATGTAAAGTCAATATTTATTGAACATCAAAGTATTTCAATAAAAAAAGTCGCTGAATATAGTTGCAGAAACTAAATATATTCCTCATAAAAATATACAACAATACAGATTTTTAATTTATAAATTATTTATAAATAATTTTTAATTTCTATATTCAAAGCTCTTTGCACAGTTTTCAGTTAACAGTCAAAGTAGGTCATAAGTTTGGCCAGCTTAAAATTGGCAATTAGTTTATGTAAAATGCGCTTTTTGGAGTGCTTAAAATACAATTTACTTTATTTATGCAATGTTAATACTATTAACTTGTAGCATTATTTTGATTTTATTTTTAATCTTTTTGCAAATTTGTTTTATTTCAAGAGATAAAACAGCAATTAAGTGATTAAAGACTTAATCAATTGGCTTAAGCTTAAATGCAGTTAAATTTCAATTTTACATATTAATTATAAGCCGTCGAAGTTGAAATTATGTGAAATAAAATGGAAAAATGTTGTTTAGTTTTTGGTTTTATAATTATGTTTATGATTTGCCGGGCCATTTAGAGTGCTGTCAAATGCACTTTGACCCCCAGACAACGCACAGTTCAGCAGCGAAGGGCGCTTTAATGATATCAAAACTAAATATCAAATGATATGGGCGGGGCAGGGACAATTCATGATGTTTATGCAAAAGGTTGCTGCCTGAGAAAGAAAGAGAGAATGAGGGAGAGACAGAGATAGAGAGAGAGAGAGAGAGAGAGAAACAGAGAGACAGGGAGAGACTGGCAGTCGCCCACACAAGGTTTGACAATCAATATATCCGCTGTACATTTCCGTTTTGTCCGACATGGGGCAACGTTGTTGTCAGCTGGCCACATGAACAACGACATCGACAACAACAACAAGAAGGACAACAACAACAACAACAACAACAACAAGGACAACCGATCACATTGTGAGTAGGTGTGAGGAAAGGAGTGTATGAATGGCAAAAAAAAAGGTGTGTTGCCTTATGTCCATTGTTGCCGTGTCCGAAATACCCAACTTATGCCCTTTACCTACCCCCCTGCCCCCTTTCGCTCCACTCCCGTCAACTCGACGGCCTCAGGCACTGACCATGTGGCTGCCACAAAAAAGGGGTGGCAGACACTCGTCGCCTGGTCGCCGAGTCGCCGGGTCGCCTGGCACGCCGGTACATTGGGTGCGTTCACAAAGGGCAACATGGCCACAACACACACACACACACACCCACACACATCTATATTAAGTCTGATATACATGCATATATATACATATATATATATATATATAGACAGATTTATATCGCATACACTCGTTTTGGCCAGTAATTAATAACTGAGTTGCGTTTTAGTTTGCCAGCCTGTCGCAGCAACACACACACACTCCCTACACTCCCTATACTCTCTACCCCCTCCTCGTCACCAGCAGCACTCCCCTCCTCACTGCTCGCAACTCACCCATTCAATTCATTTCCCTTGCTGACCAACTGCGCCTGTTGTCCCACAGCTGCATATGGCCTTTTTGGCCTTTATCGATGACCAAATCGATGGCCAATGACAGTCATGTTGGCATCTCGCTTTAAGTTCGTCGCTTCTTTTGCAATTTTGTCTTTGAATATTTCATAGCTCTTTTAATTGACCCGATTAAAGTTGCATGCGTTAATTGACTTTCATTTATTAACATTTAATCAATTAATTATTATTGCTACATTAAGCTCTGCTGCACATGTCTTGAAATTCGCATTCATATTTAAAACCAAAGCAATGCTAATCTAATTCACTCAGCAGTAAAGAATGTGCTTTCAACTTGTGCTTAGAGTCAGTAATCGAGTTGAATTTGTCAGCAGCTCATTGCTTAACGTTATTTCAATTTGTAAAGCTCCCGCTTATGTAAAGCTCTATCAAAAGCTTACTAAAAGCTCATTTAATCAACTTTAGCTCATAGTTGGGGATAAACTCTTCAAAAAGCTAAGTAAATATTGTTAAATTAATATTTTAAATTAATCAGCATTTCATTGACATTTTTAAAATTAAAACTTAAAAGTTGCTTAAAGCTCACAGCTACAACTGACCTACAGCAAGTGCATGTAACTTCGCTTACTTGCAACTATAAGTTCAGTTAAGCGATTGTAGCACTAGTTCTCTCTCTAAATATTATTAAAGCGTGCTTTGAAAGCTGCTTAAAGCTTTTAGTTGATTTATTTATTGATTGTAAAGAAAATCAGTCAACTAGAAGTTGTCTATACAATAATTATTGATCACTTTTAATATACTTCAGCGTTTTCAAGCTTTGCAAGCTCATTAAAGCTGGACTAGTTATACATATACTAGTTATACATATAAAAGCTTACTTAAAAAGCTTAAAGCACAATTAACTGGTGTATATGCTTTTGCTTAGAAATGTAAATTTAAACTAAGTTGAAAGCTCAGTAAAGCTGCTTCGAAAGTTACTTAAAGCTTTAATAATCAAATGTTATTTATGGTCAATGAATGCAGTCAACTCAGACTTGTCAATATAATAATCATTAAAAGCGCTTAATGTGCTTTAACGTTTTTAAGCTATGCAAGCTCATTAAAGCTGGACTAGTTACATATTAAAAGCTCAATCTAAAAGCTTAAATCACAATTAAAGAATATGTGTTATTGTTTAGAAATTTACATTTCAGCTAAGTTGAAAGCTCATTAAATCAGCTTAGAAAGTTACTTAAAGCTTTTAGCTGAATAAAATTTAGTATTTGCAATATGTTGCAAGCTCAGTAAAGTGCAATTTATTAAAATTGAATCGCTGCAGTTTCATGAACCCAAAAACTTGTTGACTGCAAAATTTGTGACAGTGTATTATTTGTTGAAGTGCGACACACACACACTGCGAGTAAAACTATCAATTAAGTGCATCTGAAAGTCGCATGAACAGCGCAGCGTTACCAACGCTGTCAGCTAACGAAATTGTTTTTCTAATGGTTTTGTACGTATTTTGTAGTTGTTGTCTTTGTTGTTGTTGTTGTTGTTGCTATAGTTGTTGTTGTTGTTTTGTGGTTGGCAACTCATTTGCGCTTTATCCTTTTACTAACGCCAACGCCAACGCCATTGCCAACATCAATGTCATGTTGTCATTTCACTTTTGTTGTTGCCTTTGTTTCTCTTGTTTAGTTGTTGTGGTTGTTCTTCTTTTTTCTTTTTTTTTTTTGCTGCCACACTTTGCCGAATAAAACAAAAACAAAAACAAAAACAAACACAAAAAAAAAAGAAGAGATTTTCTCGCTCCTCTTTTCCTGTTTTCCCCGTTTTTCCATAGCTCTCGCTTGACCATATTCCATTGTCTCTTTCGTGTCCAGCCACGTCTGTCGCTGTTGTGGCTGGTTTTTGTAAGCGATGCTTCACTTGCTTCTAATGGCCTGTCCCAGGCCTGGGAAGGGGCGGCACTCGACTGGCGCCTGGAATTGAACAACACGCTAGAACTTTTGCCTAGGCCGCCAGCATGTTCGTGCATGTTCGGGCATGTCCTGGTCTGCACTGGTCTGCGCTGGTCTGAAGGCTTCTGTATCTGTTGCATTTGCAGTGCGCTTAACGCATTCCTCTTGATTTTGCTCCCCTTCATTTACCGCATCATCCGGGCTGAGTTGAAAACCAAGGCAGCCAGGCAGTCCTGTTGCAAGCAAGCATGTGGCATGTGGCATGTGGCATGCTGCCAATGCTGCAGTGCAAATGTGTTGCGCCTCAATTGCCTAGTTATGACTTTTGACAATCGTCAGCAATTTGTCACTGCTTCAACTGTTCACATCTCTCTCTCTCTCTCTCTCTCCCTCTCATTTTCCCTCGCACAGTCGAGAAATCTCATTAAGCAGCAGATGCCTTATTATAGCAGCAACTGCAACACTGCAGCTTCAAGGCTAAATAATTTGCTGTGCTCCACACGAATATCCAGCTTCTTTCGGAGAAGTTCAACTGAAAACAGCTGGAACTTCTCTAATTTTTTTCTTGTTATGAGAACAGTGCGTTTGTGCACTTAAGCTGCTACTTTTGATTGGCAAATTTTAAGTAATGATGACGCTTCTTTCAGAGAAGTTCAGCCGAAAGAAGCGGAAACGTCTTAACTTATACTCTTAATTAGGGACAAGTATATTGGTAGCCGATATAACTGCGCTCATTGTTGAGCTGTTTCAACTGTATTTCTATCAAATTCCAAGCTTCTTTCAGAGAAGTTCAGCCGAAAGAAGCGGAAACTTCTTAGATTAGATTTTTAGATGCTTAATTAAAGACAAATGTATTGACGGTAGATATCATTGCGCACATTGTTGAGCTGTTTCAACTGTATTTCTATCAAATTTCAAGCTTCTTTCAGAGAAGTTCAGCTACAAGAAGTGAAAACTTCTGAGATTCGATTCTTAGATTCTCAATTAAAGACATATATATTGGTGGCAGATCTAACTGTGCTCCATATTGAAACAATGGCTGTATTTCTATCAAATTCCAAGCTTCTTTCAGAGAAGTTCAGCCGAAAGAAGCGGAAACGTCTTAACTTATACTCTTAATTAGGGACAAGTATATTGGTAGCCGATATAACTGCGCTCATTGTTGAGCTGTTTCAACTGTATTTCTATCAAATTTTAAGCTTCTTTCAGGGAAGTTAAGCTGCAAGAAGCTGCAACTTCTCTAATTTCTTAAGACAAATTCTAAGGTAATAGTTATATTTCAGAGCATTGCTGAATAATTGACTATAACTTCAATAAATAAAACGCTACGTTCAATACAGAGCAGCTGAAAGCAGCTGCAACTTCTCATATTGCAGCTTTCAGTGTTTTGAAACACACACGTAATATAGTAGAAAACAGTTTTCCACTCCCTTTCAACTCTCTATCTATAAAATTAGAATTTCCTGTCAACGCGGAAGTCTCTATTACTCTGCCGAAAGCAGCTTTAACTTCTCTTATTATGACTGTATATAGTTTAGCATTGTTAACTAATAACTAAGCGGCTTAACCTACTTTATAGGGATCTCTATAAAATCATAATTTTGTAGCTCTTTAGTTAAACTAATAAATCCAACTTTTGCAGCTGCAAGAAGTTTAAACTTCTCTACACACTTTCACTTTGAAATGCATTTTTATGGCTCCCTCTCAACTGATTTATTGTAGTTTGAAGCAACAATTTCCTTTGGCATTTGTAACTTGATGACCACACAACATAATCAGCCACGCCCAGTAGAAACACTTTCAAGGGCGGCAGTAAGTGAACTTTTAACCGCTGACAGCTGTTGCTGCTGAACTGTTGAACTGCTGAACTGCTGAACTGTTGAACTGTTGAACTGCTGAACTGCTGAACTGTTGAACTGCTGAACTGTTCAACCGCTGAACCACTCGCTTAAAGTTTTGCCATCGAGCTAATTATAATAAAAATATTGTTACACAAAAAGGTCGCCGTCGTTGCGTTGTTAATTACAAAGTTTCGACTCGGACGCAACTAAAACAAATTACTTACATCGAAGGCAGCCAAAGAGGTTTGCGAGGGGGGTTGGTGGTGCCAACAGTAGCCGTCAGATGGCGCCAAAAAAAAAAAAAAATAGAAGGCAAGAAAAAAATGGCAACAAAAAAAAAAAAGAAAGAAAAAGGAAGAAAAAACCACACTAAAAGTTGGGAAAATATTGTTGCATAGTTTTTTGTTGCGTGGGCGAGTGTGTGTGTGGGTGTGTGTGTGTGTGTGGGTGTGGGTGTGTGGGTGTGATGTGCGGACGCGTGTTGTTATTCCCTTTGTATGGCGGCACAATTTTAAGTGCTTTATATGAAGCCCTTATGCAATTGTATGTGTGTGTGTGACTATGTGTGTGTGTGTATTTGTGTGTGTATATATATGCATGTGTGTGTGCTTGTATGTTTTCATGATTATAAGTGTGAGCAAGTTCACGACATAATGATCGATTTACTTTGTGGTTTATGCAAAACTTTTAACTGATTTTTTATAGCGCTTTTAAGAGGTCAAACCGAAAACTCTCAAGTTTTGCATAAAGATTTCCAAATATTTGAAAATATTTTCAACATATTTAACATATTGAGTATTTGAGCTATTGAGCATATTGAAAAGTCTTGAGCTTATGATTCTTAAGCATTAAAATATTTTCATTTTATTAAAAAAAAATTTGTTGTGCATTCTTGAATATTATTTATTTTATGTATTAAAAAATTAATAATAATAATAAAAATTATTCAAATTTTAAATAGTTATTTGAAATGTTTAAATAACTGATTTATAATAATGCTAAAAATTTTATTTACATTTTTTTATTGATGGAAAAACATTTTTAATTTTTCATATTGAGACTTTTGTAATTAAAACTAAAGTTTATTTGTTGTTCATTAAAACAGCTACTTATAGAATAACAATAAAAGAGTCTCTACTGCTGAGAAATATGTGTGTATATATACATATATCTAAATTTTTCCACATTTTTTCCATGACAAAAATATATTCAGAAATATAAATCAACATTTCTAGTTAATTTGTTCTATAACTTTTTAGCAACAATTTTTACATACATTTTTCTCGGTTTTTACACATTTATTTTGGCAATATATAAAATGTACAATTGTGGCCAACTGCTTTGACCAAAAAAGTACATTTTTTAATAATGCGAAAATATGTATAAAAATGTTTAAAATTCAATTTAAACGGAAGCACTTTACATGAGTATAAAGACAAGCAAGTATAAATTGTTTAATAATAATAAAAATTGCTAAATAATATAGAAAAAATTTAGATATATTTATAGTGGAAAGGGGAGAGAGTAGAGAGTAGAGAGTAGAGAGTAGAGAGTAGAGAATAGAGAGTAGAAAGTAGAGAGTAGAGAGTAGAGAGTAGAGAGTAGAAAGTTATTCATCAATTGAAGAACATTTTACTTTGAACTCATTCCAGTTAAGAGAGCACAATTTTGTTATGTTATGTACTCTTTTTTAAGCTGTGAAACTTTGTTAAACATGTGTTTTGCGCTGTGCATTAGCAATTTATTTCAATAGGTAAGCATTTTCGCTCAGTGTAGCTGCCTGGCATGCGAAATTGCAATTGCTTTTGACTTTGAAGCAGTGCAACATCTTTGGCACACACATTTCTTTTGTCTGACCCATGCAATTTTACACAGAAGTATTTGCACACACACACACACAGATAGAGAGGAGACACACCTATAGACAAGAACACAGAAACACACACACACACACATCTATATACACTCTTACACTCATACAATTGTAATGTGCGACAGTCATTCATTTTAAGAGACTTGACAATGTAACTTTTGCTTGAGCAACTTTCAACTGGCGTTCAGCTAGCGTTGTTGTTGTTACTGTTGTTGTTGTTGTTGTTGTTAATGTTCTTGTTATGATTGTTGTTGTTGCTGTTGTTGTTGGTGTGTTTTGTTACCTGCAAGCGTCAGACATTGTGAACATTGCGCGTCTTGTCTCTGTTGCTCTTGCTCTCAAATCATTTGCTGTCGTTGTGCGCTGTGTGTGTGTATGTGTGTGTGTGTGTATGTGTGTGTTGTTCTGGTTGTTGTTGTTGCTGTTTTTTGTTACATTTTGCTGCCTTGGCGCACTTAAAAAGCAATTTAGTCTAATTACATTAAGTATAACAACAACAACAACAACAACAACACTAACAGCAACCTGAAGACGAAGAACTCACAAAGTTGCGCGTCTCGTGCGTGTGTCAATAAACACACACACACACACACACGCACACAAAGAAAGCACTCAAATATGCAGCAGTGTGTGTGTGTGTGTGTTGAAGCAGAAAAAATGGCGCTTTTAGGCCATAATTACCTGAGAACTTTTGCCAGCCAAGACAACTTGGCCAGCTACGTGTTGTTGCTGTTGCTGTTGTTGTTGCTGTTGTTGCTGTTGCTGTTGTTGCTGTTGTTGCTGTTGCTGCTGCTACTGCCGCTTCGTGCCTTCCGTTTGGCCATTGCTTGTTGAGCTCACTTCCGTTTCCTGTATGCCCACCCACTGCTCTCCTTCTACTTTCGCCCATGGGCTCTACGCAAGCGAGCTCTTCATTATTATGTATTATTATGATTCTCCTTGTTGTTGTTGTTGTTGTTGTTATTGTTGTTCTGGCTGATTTCTTTACTTAGAGCCTGGACAATCTATATACCACACACATATATTGTCTGCTTCATCTTGCTGTTGCCACTTCTGCCTCATTTTTGTTGTTTGCAGTAAATAAATCAGCTCGGGGCCAAGTAACTTTTATCCACAGTTGCCCCCAAGTGGCATTATCTGTTGTGTTGCCCTTGTTGTTGTTGTTGCTGTTGTTGTTGTTTAGGCTTTGTATTTCCGTTGCATTTGGCACACACACACACGCACACACACATTGATTGGTTAATTATAATGAGCTTAGGCCCAACAACAGCTAACTTAATCAATGGCAAACAACAACAACGACAACGACAACGACAACTGCAAAAGTAACTTGAACAATTAGTAGAGTTAGCATATGGAAATTGAGTTAGATAACATACGACAGGGAGACACACACACATACACACACACACATATATATATATATATATATATCTATTCTGATAGCATACATAAATGAGAGGCAGCTGCATGAATACACAGCAGAGGTTAGAATGGGCAAAGATTTCATGGAGTTCTAATTTACATTGATATATAAGTAATATATTTAACTATATTATATGAGCAAATGTAACTAATAATTTGCTATAAAATACATACATATATATATAAAAAAAAATATAAAAAATGCCTGCACTTAAAATTCCTCTACCGTCTACACTTAATAAATAATTTAATAAATACTCAAATCAGCAGTATTATAGGGTATACGAGACAATTAAACAAATACAAGCTAAAAGTAATCAAATTTGTAATAAAAGTTCATTTTACTATGAAACTACTATGAAACTATGAGAAATCTATATATTCAAAGCACAATTCACAATATTACAGGGTATATTGCACATTCTCTAAACTAAGAATGCTGCTGATGAAAGTATAAATTATATTTCAATATATTTACCAACAAGCGCTTTCAGATTTAATACGAATAACTTAATTTTAAATAAAATTACAGGGTATCACAGCTAGCCCACAATATTACTAACTTTTACTACTTTTATTATAACAATTACTGCAATTAATTACACATATTCTCAGTGCTTAGATCGCTATTTATCGCACTATTTGGGATTCTAAGCGCATATATTTGAAAATTACAGGGTATATCAATTTAGTAGATTGTCTCGTTGATAAATTTGCAATTGTACTTTGAACTACAAACACAATTATTTATAATATTCGTATATTATTGACTGTTTTATAATTTATGTCACTTTTACAGTATTTAAAATACTTTTTATTGCGTTTACCAACACTTTTTTAAGAGAAAATTTTTCTGCAAGCCATTTATAGATATTTTCAATTCATAGTTTGAATTTTTATTTATTTAGAATCTATAGAATTGATATGTTTTGCCAATCGATCAATGTTATCGATAACATTGCCTTTGCAACTATTCGCAAATCTGCATTAAGTGCTAACTGTGTATTCAGGCAGCTTAAGCAAAAAGTCGACTTTAGCCTGCAAGTGCCAATTAATTGAGTTAAGCAACAAAATGGGCTTAAGGTGTGCCCCCTTCCCTCCTCCTCGTCCCCTCTGCCACTACCACGTAAATGAGTTTTCGAACGAGAGAAACCAGAATCCGTGAGTGGCCCATAAGGAACGTGGAATGTGGCGATTACAATGCGAATACGCTGGAGGAATGCCCACTGACGAAGCAGTTCGTTAGACGGCCAGATGGACAGACGGACAGATGGACAGATGGACCGAGGGACAGACAGACAGTTAGTCCGTACGTCAGTCTAATGAAAAGTTCAATGGAATTTCACAGACATTGGGAGGCCCCCTACCACCCCTACCACACACACACTCGCACACACTTTTGCAAATCCTCTCAGCGCCCTGAAGTATGCAACATTTCTTTCTCTCTCGTTCTCTGTTCTCTGCTCTCTGTTCTCGCTGCTCCTGTTGTTCTCTTCTTTTGTTTTTGCACGTTCTTCTTGCGTTTTTATGTGATTTACAGTAAATTGCCAAATGGGTTTGCGGCCCCAACAAAAAAATCACAAGCAAAGCTGAATTTAGAAAAAAATAAAAAAAGAAAAAAATAAAAAAAAAGTTAAAAAAAAGACAAATAAATAAAGGGAAAGGGAAATGAAAACTGGCAAATAAATCAAATGAAATTTGTGCGATGTCGCCTCGTTGTGCTGCCATCTACCTCGGCAACACACACTCCCGCTCCCCCTTCCCCTTCTCGCCGTAGACACCCTACGCCGCTGTTTTTACTGTTGCTTTAAAGCCCACAAGTCATTTAAGCAAAAAGAAAAACAACATGTGTGTGTGTGCGAGTGTATGTGCGAGTGTGTGTGCGAGTGTGTGTGCGAGTGTGTGTGCGAGTGTGTGTGTGTGTGTGTGTCTAAAATTCTGTGTGCGCCATTTTTATTTATTTAACGTTCTGTGTTGTCAAAGAAAATACAATGAAAATACACAAACACACACATACAGTGGGTCGCATTCCATGTATGTGTGTTTGTGTGTGTGTGTGTGTTGTGTGCTGTGTGTCTGCACACATAATTCTCTTTGCTGTTGACCTGCTGTACATAAAAAATTATAACAAATTCAATTACCAAATATGTTTTATGAGTTTCAGTTGCCGTTTTTCTCTCTTGTTTTCTTTTTTTTTTTTTGCTTCTTTTTATTTGTGTTTTTGTTGTTGTTGTTGTTGTGTTTGTTATTTTTGGAAAAGCTTTTAGCGTTTTCTCCTTTGTTGTTGTTGTTGCCTGTGCAGCCTGTCTACAAAATGGCTTTTAGATTTGATGCCAGCAGCTAAACGAGTTTCTAATTTATGTGTAAACCGCTTGAAGTTGTTCAAAATAAATATTGCATTACATAATGCAATTATGTCATAAGTTAATTTATTTCAACAATTTGTAGTTTACTTTACTCAAACTAAATGCATTTAATGTGTTGGCATTTACTTTAGCAACATTTATTATTATTATTGTTAGGAGCTAGGAGTTAGGTAAAGGCAAAAAAGCAGATTGAATATATTTTAATAGAAATTAAACTTTAGATTAATCCATAGCTTTGACAAATTCTGTTTGATCGAAGGTTATTTATTGTTGGCATGGGGAACTTCTGCTTATTAGACCCGATTACAATGGCTAATAATTTGGTCCGAATGTTTGTAGCAGAGAGAAGATAGCAACTGCGACACTATGAAGTATATATAGCCGATATAAATTGTATATCAAGAACTCTACACTTCAAATTTCTCATAAATAGAGAGCAGCTGTGCGGAGGTTTTCTGAAAATTTCATCAGGATCGGAGCATAAACAAAGAAGTTATTGAGGAATGCATTATCCAAAGTTCATGGCAGCTGCAACAGTTGCTTACAATAACAACAACAACAACAAGACATTTAAAGAGGGATCTTTGTTTAGACAAATGAGTGCGATTAAAAGAGCATTACATCTTTTTATATTGTATCATAATAACTTAATAATATGTGAGTTTAAATTTGAATACCGGGTCTATTACTGTCGAGTACCTCGACTGTAGCTTTTCCGCTTAATTTTTGTATTAAATCTGACAAATAATATAAAATAACTAAGAAAATGTTGTATAATGATAATAAAAATAATTTTATAATTATTTAATAATTATAAAAATAAAAATGAATTAAAATAATAATTATGTAATAGTAATTTAAAAAATAAATAATTTATGTAATATTTTTTTGAATAGCCAAAAAAAAACTATATTTAAAAAATAATAAACTAGAATATAAATTATTATAATTAATGATTAATAAAATAATAATAACTTAACGTAATATTTTTTCAATAATTATATATTAATAATTATTTTTTAATTATTAAATTAACTATTTTAATAATTAATAAATTTAAATAATAATTTACTAAAATATAAATTATTTAAAAATTAAAAGAATAACAATTCAAAAAATATATAAATAAAAGAATAATTTTATATTTTTATACATTTCAATAGCCAGAGAAATCTATAAAAAGTTGTTCAAATTTAGAATAATATTTAAAATTAAATTTAAATAAAATAATAATTTTATAAATTTACACATTTCAATAGCTAGAGAAATCTATATAAAAGTTCTTTACATTTAGTCAAAGTCTTAAGTAAACAAGCTTAGTAAACATATGTAAATTCTTTACCATTTTATCACATTATTATCTATATTTGAAAATGTTCTATTGCTGACAATGTCATTATAGCAACAAATAGTGAGCAAAACAATGTGTAAATACGTTAAAATATTTGCATAAACTTTAAAAAAGAGCAATGCTATTGAAAAGCGTTATATCGTTATAAATATAAACTGAAACTTAGTTGCAACTAAATGAATAATTTGCATCATTTAATATTATTCATATGAAGGGTAGTGAAGATTTCTTTATGCTTGCTCAGCACTTCAGTTGATTGAAGCAATCTGAAATCTTATTTGAAGATTTGCATATTTCAGCTAATGCATACATATACATACTACTAGATGGGAGAGGATGGTCTGCAGAAATACCCCGCACAGTTGTTGTTTGCTAATACACTTGCCAAAGTTATGATTCAGTCTGTTAAAATGACACACACACACACACACACACTTCTTGGCCCTCCTGCTCGTGTGACAGGGACACATTTTTCAACTGTGCTTTTGTGTTTTTGTTTTTGTTGTAAATGTAAATTTTTTATAATGTTCAGCCGGCAGCTTCAACTCTAATGATGATGATAATGATAATGATAATGATAATGACCTTGTGCTGAAGCACAAAATTGCCACGAAAATGCTCGAATTTGCCAAAATATTACGCACAACGTCCCCAAGGGAACTTCCCGCCTCAAAAGAAGAAAGCAAAAAAAAAGAAACAAACTTTCACAGCACATGGATAGGGGAGGGCGGAGGGAGAGCGGCATTAGGGGGCACACAACGTATGCAAATCAAAGTGTTGTGCAATTTTAATGAGACCCGAAAAACTTGTAAAATGAACGTCTCACACACGGCCTGAAAAATATGCAACGTTTGTTTCTGCTTTTTATTGATGGCACATAAAATGAGCCACGTGCGGAGCGAGTAAGCCGAATAGATAAATACCCTGGCATTAATTAAGTGGGATTTATATAGATAATGAATATGATAAATATAAGCAATATAATTAATAAAAATAATATTATGAATATAATTGGTATAATTAAAAAAAATAATATAATAAATATCATCAATAAATTGAACTTATTGAATATAATGAAGATACTCAATATAATTAAAGTTATGTTTATAATTAATAAAATGAATACAATGAATTTAATGAGTATAATAAATATTATGAATGAAATATATAAACTGAATATAATATAATTAATATAATGATTATAATGCAAATAATGAATATAATCAATAAAATGCATTTTATAAAAATTATTAATATCATATTATTATTATCATATAATTTATATAATGAATATTATAAATACAATCAGAATAATGAATATAATGAATACATAGAAAAAAATTAATAAAATGAATTTATTGAATATAATGAAGTTAATGAATATAATCAAAAAAATTTATATAATGAGTATAACTATTATAGTGAGCATAATGAGATAATTAATATAATAAATATTAAGAAAGTAATATATGAAATGAATATAATTCGTATAATTAATATAATGAATAAAACAAATTTAATAAAGCTAATAAATATAATTAATATAATTCATTTGATTAATATAATTAATATAATTAATATAAATCGTATAATTAATATAATTATTATAATGAATATAATGAATTTATACAGTACAATGAATATAATTAATACAGTGAATATAATGAAGTTAATGAATATAATTAATAAAATTAATATATTTAATACAATTAATATAATTAATACAATTAATATATTTAATATAATTAATATAAATTATATAATACGATACCTTGAGTAACTCTCAGCATTAAAAATTGCTTAATTAAAGCAGATGTAAAGATGAGAATATCTTTGTATATTATTTTGGATGAATTCAAGTTATACGAACAGGAGGATTACGACTTGGAAATGTCTGAGAAATTATGAAGTATATATAAATTGTTGAACAAATCGTTTGATTTCATAGGATATTTTAACGAATGAAACTATTTTTTATTGTTAAAAAAACTGCAGAATATCGAGTTGACAACGAGCCGAAAATGCTGTCAAAAAGCTTAAAAGATTTTAACTGGCAATTATTAACATTAATATAAATAATAAATAAATAGTTTAATTTAATCTATGAAAGTGTTAAAATAATTGCAGAATTTTGAATCGTAGATGTATGAGAAATGATAAAGAGCAGAGAAGAGTTCCAGAGAAAGTCATAAAATTAGGTTTAAATTTATATAATTAATGACTAACTCTAGCTAACTATGGCTAATTATAGGCGTATATTAACCTATATAATATATCTTTTATATATTATTTATTTTTATTTATTTTTTTATATATTATTTTATATTCCACATCATTGAAATCTCTTGGAATTATGCAGAGCTTCTCCTATAAATATTAATTCATTAATAATAATAATTAACAATAGGTTTCATCTGAATACTACAAAGTTAACTGTTAACCTAGAGTTTGAGGATTATGTTCTTAATTATATTTCTTCATTTTAGATAATATAGAGTATTAAACATATTGAGAGACTTCTCTCATTGCTTTGGACAGTGGTAAGAGTTAAGATTTCAACTTTGCAAATGTCTTGATATACAACAAGCAATCAATATATAATATATTTATAAATATATTGAAAGTTACGGGAGTCTTGCTTTGACAGCGAGACAAACTGCATGCGCTTAGCATAATACCCATTTGACTTTAGCAGAAGGGTATGAGAAAGCCAGTTGAACTGGCAGTTGAGTTGAGATTGTAAGTGTCAGTGGGGCGCTTAAGCTGCTGCCGCTGCAAACACACACACACACGCACATACACACACACACACACGCACACACACACACACACACACACACGCACACACGCACACTCAGTCATGCCAAAAAGTACCAAAAATAAAAACAAAGACTGAAGAAAACTTCAACCGAGTTTTGATGGCAAATCGAAGGAGCAACTCAAATGGGCGTTGCTGGTGGGCGTGTTGGCTGAATGAGTGAGTGCGTATGCCTGTGTGTGTGTGTGTGGGTGTGTGTATTGAAGTAGCAGCAGCAGCCAGACGATTTGCATATAAATGATTACGGAAATAAAGAAGGAAGTTGAAATAGACAGAAGCAAAGTTGTCGAGTCGTCGCCAATGTTCCCATTCCCATTCCCATTCCCATTCCCATTCCTATTCTCCTTCCTATTCTCCTGCCCTTTTTGCCACTTCCAATCCCTGTCTGAGCATTCTCTGGTATCCTGGTGTGCCAGGACTTGAGCCTGTGCTGGGCACCGCCGTTTCCTGGCGCTGTTTGCCGCTGCCAAGTGAGATGTCAGCGCATGAAACTGGTTACTTGGTTGCCAGTCCAGTCGACATCCTGGCAAATGGCAATGTCCTGGCAGCGACATTGCCAAAAACCAAGACCATCATTTCGCATACATTTTTTTTTTTTTTTGCAACATTACGCTGAGGTTGGTCATGAGTGTGAACGAGGGAGCGAGAGCGAGAGAGAGAGAGAGTGGGAGTAGAGTGTAAAGCATAGTAAATGCTGAGGTACTGGCTTAACTTGGCTTAAAATTTATTCAAAAAGAAGCTGATAACAAAAAACAGAAGAATAACAGTTTGGAATTTTACATTCAACTTAAGCTGCAAAACTTAAGAAAAACTGAAAATTGGTTTTTCTCATAAAATCCCAACAAGAACAACAAAAGAAAAAAAAACTCTCTTGTCGAATTCTTTTGTGGGAAAGTGTAAAAGTATTTGAAATATTATGAATTTTGTGGCAATTCAAGAAAAGCGATAAGAGTTGAAGCGAACAAGTGAAAAAAGGAGGGAATAGTAAAAACATTTTACCCGCTGTAGCTGACTCAGAGATACCCTGTATTGAGGCATGCCTACAGAACTCTTTACTGTTATATTATATGTTAAGTGATTCAAGTTATGGAAGTTATGGAAGGTGCCTTAAAGCAGCTTGTGTATGTGTTATCGATATATTTGAAACATGTTCGATAGTCATCACCAATAACTTCGATAGCGTAATATCAAGAGATACTTTTATATAAATTTTAAATTATTTTATAGTTTCATTTTCTCTTTAACTTGTCAAGTCTTTATTTTCGATAGTATTTAGGCAAACTATCGATAGTATTACAATACTATAATCAGCTATAACTTTTATGTGAACTGTTCCAAGTAGACCGGGATGGTTAATGAAGGTACTTTTAAGCGACTAAAATATCTCTAAAATTTTCGATAGTTCTTAATAAAATATTATCGATAGTATGTGCAGACTAATTTGACTAATTCGAGAGAAAACTTGAGTTGTGCTGCAGTTTTCCTTTTCTTGGCAAATTGCTTGCGAATGTCTTTGCTCAGCATTAGTTTTCGATAGCATACTATCGATCATTTTAGATTTCTATTATAAGCTATAAGCAAACATTTCAGTTGTCTTGCAATTCCTTTCTCTAAAGACTTTGCACGTGTAAAGTGTGTGCACATAGTCGATAGGCAGTGTGATATATAAGAGATTGTGCTGCTATCGATAATACAATCGATAGAAAAATGTATAAGCTAACATCATTTTCTCTTCTGCCCTTCAACCACAAGCAACTTCATCAGTTGTAATTGATAAATTAATGAAATTAAAAAACAATTGTTAAGCAATTATTGTAATTATTATAATTATATAATTAGCTGTATTTATGGTTAATACATACAGTTAAATGAAATGTAAAATATATGATATTATTTTAATAGCAAACAACTCAAAAATTTCCCCTTTCAGTTGCGTGTAATATAATATACAAACAGGGCCGCAAGGCTTAAAGTAAATATTGAGTTTTGCGCTTAAAGAAAAAAGAAAAAAAAAGAGAATAAAAAAAAAATGTGTAACAAAATATGCATTACAAATTAGTCTGTCAAATTTGTAAAATAAATTTAAATGCCACAAATGATTGAGCTGCTAATAAACTTAATTGAATTTATGTGAGAGCTGAGAGAAAAAAAGAAGCGTAATGAAAATGGTTTAGATAAATCAAGGGGAATGTATTTGTATTTACTTTGATTTGCGCCAGCAACAAGCAACAAATACAAGAAGAACAAGAGCAAGAACAAGAACAGCAGCAACAACAATAACAAATAGTAAAAGTCTCAAATCAAAATGCGAAACTCAGATCCCAAAAGAAAACGCAACGCAAGTGAAAAACAAACAAATGACATTGATGAATGATGCCAACAATGATGGATTGAATCCCGCTCGACATGATGGGATGATGCAATGACGTTGCCAATGAATGAACGCTTGTCTCGATTTGCTACAGAGAATAAGCTCCATTCAACCCCCTGCCACTCCAACTCTATCGCTGCAAAAGTTGGGCCCCCCCATCTGTTAGACGAGTTGCGACTGAGGCTGAGCTCCTTGAATTGATAATGAGCGACGTCGCCATTGCCAGAGTCTTAATTAATTTTCACCGTGTCCGCTGCCCCCCTTTGCCTTTGCCCGGCCATGCCCACTAATTAAACTTGGACTTTTTTTTTCTGCATTATTGTTGTACTTTTGCAAAGGTTTAAGAAAAATGGCCAATTGAATGGGAGATTGGTAGCTGGCAAAAGCTGCAGCAACTTTGGCAAAACTTTAACTAATTTCAAATGTGGCGAATGACGATTTTGCCTGACTCAGTCCACATCAGGCAGCTTGTGCACTTGCTGGGATGTTGGGGGGCCACAGTGCCTACTGCCCAGTTGGCCCCCAGGCATTGACCAGGCTGACTGGCTGACGTATTGTTGCCACAACAGCTCAACTCAATGTTGGCGCAGGCGAAGTTTTAATTACCAAGCAGCAGGCGGCGACAACAGTCTCAACCCCCCACAAGGAAGTGAAAAGTACAGGGGGAGGCGAAAGAAAAGAGGATGGCGGATATTGGGGTGAGGAGGAGGGAGGGGGGATTGGATAGGTGGGGAATTTGTTGTAGTTCGTGGGGGCAGGCTTTCAATTACGCTGTGAAGCATGGCCAGCGGCCAGGCTCAGCATCTGTGAAGCCAAGCCACAGAACAACACCACACACACACACACACACACACGCACACACGTACACCCGCACTCTACCTTTGTTGGGCAGTTGGCGGGTAAAGTTATTGCTGCGACAGAAAGGTGAAAAGGCGGCTTGCTAGCAACAACAACAACAGCAACAACAACAACAACAACAACAGCAACAACAACAACAACAGCAACAACAACAACAACAACAACAACAACTACAAGAATGGGAACAACAACAATGGCAAAAGATGAGATGAAAACCAGTTGCCAAGGCACATGGCCAAAGTGATTTGCTTAGACTTGGCAACCCTGGCAACGGTGGCTGCGCCCAGACTAACAGTCAGACTCGCAGCCAGACGAACGACTGGTAACTGGCAACGTTCAACTGGCAACTGGCAACTGGCAACTGGCAGCCAGCGGCGCATGAATTCAAAATGAGACGCTCAAGTGGCCCAAAATTGTGTTTCAGCGCTTTTATTTGCGCAAAATTAGCAGCAACCGAGTCGTACCTCCCTAGCTGCTACTCATAAAAAATATACATACATATACATACATATATATACATATATATATATATATATATGTGTGTGAGTGTATAAAATCGTAAAGTAGCGACAGAGAAGCTGCTCAAAATTCAATACAGCTGGACTCTCAAAGCGCAACGCTTTGGCTGCCATTTTGAGCACAAGACAAAAACAAAAAAAGAAAAGTTGAAAAAAAAGCGGAAAAGCGCAAACAAACAGCATATATAAAAACAAGTTGAGTGCACACGACTGCATAATACCCTGTAGTTTAATAATAATAAGTAAACATTTAACTAACATAAAACATGACTTAAGTTTGTTTGCATAAACTCTACAGCTCTCGCTGTCTCGCTTGCACGCATGTGCTGTTTACATGCTAGGTTCTAGTTGCTACCCTGCATAACTGGTTTATTTATGAGTTGATATCTATGAAACTCTCCGGATCGTTTCGGTTTGATATATTTTAAATAACTGCAAAGTTGGAAGAATGTGCGTTAAGCAAACAGCTTGATAATCCTTTCTTTTGACTTACGGTTAAGGGAAATTTAAACAAACTTGATTTGTTTTTTATATAAAGAGACCAAGCAACACGACTGCTGAAACTGATCAAGTATATAATATATATATATATATATATATATATATATATATATATATAATTTATAGATTCTGTCACGATTTCTTCTATCTGTTGCATGCAGTTGCAGCACGCTATAATACTCGTTGTTTGTACACATTGAATGGGCACAGGGTATATGGAAAAATGGAGGAAAAACTGCACCCATATGCGCCATAGACAGCGCCGGACACGGGCCAAGTTTTTGGGCCCCGGCAAAACCAAAAAGTCAAGCAGCGCCAGCAAATTGGAAATTTTATGCCGTAGTTTTTCGGGCTGCCTCTTAAACTACGGCTACGTGAAGGGAGGCAAGCGTAGTGGGTGCAGGGGAGGGCCGAGTGGGTGGCACATCAGTTCATAATATAACGAAAATAACGAACTTTATGCTCGATGTGTATGTGTGTGTGTGTGTGTGTGTGTGTGTGTGTGTGTTTGGCAGATAAGCTGCAAAGGAGCTGAAGCGAAAGAATGAGTATGAGCACTCGGTCGATGGAGGAGAGCAAAACTTTTCGCAATGGGATTACGATAGTTGCAATGCACTTACTCTTTATAGAGTTTAACGATTCTCATCTTCAACTGCTGCTTCCTCTTACTCTTCACCTTCTTCTTCTTCTTTCGATGAGAAAAACAATAACGGACTTAACGTTCAATAGAAATTTGTTATAAAATTGCTCTAAAAAGATTTGCGATAATTACAACAACCGCAAAAGCGAATGATGCTTTAACAAGTTAAATTTAGCAACTGTTAGCGAAATGTTAGTGCGAGTGTGGGCGGTAGAGGGTGAGAGAACTTAACAGTATTGTGGTAGGAAATGTTAACGAGTACTTAACAGATTTTATATGTTAAACATCTTTGTTTGTAACAATGTTTCGTGATACAAATTTAAGTATAATATGGAGAATGTTAACGAAATGTGATTGGGAAAATTGTTAACAGGGCGTGAGAGAAGTTAACATACTTGAAGCTGAAAATGTTAACGCAATGTTAGTGAGTGTGAAAGCACTTTGCAGATTTGGAATGTTAACATTGTAGTTTTTAATAATGTTTTGTAATAATTAACTTGAACAAATTTTTAACAGAGTGCAAAAGTTAGTTAGTATATAATGTTAAGTAATTGTAAGAACTTTACATATTGACAGCGCTGTTTATATGCAGTTGTTTAATTAAGTATTAATATTATTACATAATATCGACGCCAAACGAGCTAAAAGTGCTGTTAACAATAGTGTGTTGGAATCCTTAATATTCTTTGGAGAACAACAGCGCTAACAGTGCTCGGTAGTACTAAAATGTTAATGAGATGTTAAACTGACATAAGACAATCCATCAAACTGTTAAGCTATTAATCTTAGTAATTCAATATATAACTTTGCTTAAATATGATTACATGTTACCCAAGTTACCCAATGTGGGATTTCTATTAACACTTGTTACTGTTAAGTACATGTTATGTTAACAGCGCTTCATCTGACAATGTCAAAAGCCTTGAGATAATCGAAGAACCCCCTTTGAAGCTAGTGTGCAGCATATAAAATAGGCGGAACATGTTCTAAGTTATGTGAACTTCCATTTGAGTTTTGTGTATGTTTTCGTTTCTTTGTAGCTGCAAACGAAGGGGAGCGTGAACGCAGTAGAGTGTTGAGGGGGTGGAGGTGGGGTTGGGTGTAAGAAATGGTCTGTCTTGTCTGTCTATCTAGTTTGGTTGATTTGAGGCTCCTAACGTTCCGTTTGTTTATACTTGTGTGTTGCTTATAAATTATTAAGAACGCCATGACTTTTTGGCCCATCAACTTGCTCCCCACTCTGGTTGGCTTTAAAGCGCTTTTAAGTATACATGGATAAACAAGAAAAAAATGACGCAGATAGAGCGTTACCTACAAAAGGCAATAGGTTTATTGAATCTTAACTGCCGTGTGGGGCCGGACATGAACCTGTTGCTTAAAAGAATTGTTTCTTACACAATTTAAAGGTGTCTTTGTTACATAAATATCACATCGAATTTGTCAGCTTGCACTTGCTCTTGCCCTCGCTCTCTCTCTCTCTCTCTCTCTAGTTTTGATAAGAAAAGTCGTTAAGCAAAACACCCAAGAGAACCATTTTACCTGTAACGCACATACACACTCATATCGAAGTACATATTTGTTGGTATTTATAAAATATGTATGTAGTACTTACAAGTGTTCTACAGACTACAACGACAACCCCAACAAAGTTTCGTTGCCTTCAACATTTTAAATAACAAATTGCTGTTGAAACTTGTTTCAAGTCCTACTTCTTCTACTCTTTCTACTGCTTCTTCTGCTTCTCCTTCTTCTTCCCACCATCCTCCTTCTGTAACTTTTTTTTTGGCACAACCTGAAGAAATTCATTAGGAATTCAAATGTAGTTGAGCTAGTAGTGGCCAGTGGATGTTGTGTCACTTTTACCTGAAGCATGTCAAAATAGTTGGTTTCTCTACTCACATACCCTGTACACAAATTGCATTGCTTCATGTTACAACACTTCGTTTACTTCAGCTCTTATTGCAGTCGTCAAATTGTTGTTAGCTAATTACAGGGTATCTCCAAGTCGCGCTCTGCTTAGCCTATTCTGAAATGAACTAGTTGGCAATATTTATTATTTAGTTTATTTTGTGCATTGTTTTTGGCACTGAACAAAACCCATTTTATTTTTTTTTAATGAACAACACTTGTTCATGGTTCTATTGAACTAGTTCGTTGCACATGTTGGCCATATTTGTGTATGGTCGTTAAGACTCCTAAATTATATATAAATAGCAACACAAAAACAAATTATCGTTTGTTAAGTGAATGCTTTTGAACTAGTTCCAATGAACCACTGGTTCATTTTTGCTTCATAAAGAAAATAATTATTTAAAAATTTTTGTAATAATTTTTTAATATAATAAATTGCTTCAAATGAACTAGTTCCAATGAGCTTCAGTTAATTTATGTTGCTCTTCATCTTGCTTAACTCTTCCGTTGTTGCAGAGACACTACTACTTAGTAAGTCAAACAGCAAATTGTTCTTATTCGTTAACAAGTTTTTTCTTCATTTTGTTTTATAATTAGTGAACCAGTTGACTGTTCATTTGAGTTAATTGCATTAAAAAGTTAACCAGTTTTGGCTTAACTAAAGTCATTTCAGACACAAACGCTTCGCTCTGCTACTATCCTGCTCTCTCGCTCTCACTGTTCGTGCCTTCTCTCTCTCTCTCTTTCTATCTCTTTTTTCTGTTTAAAAATGCAAACATTTAAAGAATTTTTTTGTTAATCCAAAGAATTTGAAGACTTTAAGGAATGTTCTATTGCCATGTCTGGCTATGCATTTTGTACTTGCAACAGTTTTTGCTTGGCTCAGCGAGAGAGAGAGAGAGAAGGAGAGAGAGAGAGAGAGAGAGAGAGAGAGAGAGAGAGAGAAAGAGAGAGTGAGAGGGAGAGAGACCGCTCAGCAAATACCAAACGAAATGCAAAGAAAATACTTTTTAGCATATTTGTCGCGGAGTTATTGCAGCTACGAATACCCCCCACTTTTTTGTGGACCACCCCCCTGCAGAGTTGCCGTGGCAATTGCTTTAACAGAATCCAAGCAAAATGCTGTTGCATGCAACTCCTACAAATTGTTCGCAATGCCTCAAAATGAATGCAAAAACTCTAAAAAATAAAAAAAATAAATAAAAAAGAGGCAAATTTAACTTCAACACACACACACACACAGGCACACCCACACACACACACACACACACACATATACACACCCACACAAAACAAACTCCGACCTCAGCTTTGTTATTATCTTTGGCTTTTACACTCTCTCACCAACTCCAGCTATCGCTCTGTCTCTCTCTCTCTCTCTTTTTCTCTCTCTCCCTCTCTCCCTCTCTCTCTGCTGTTGAGTGCGCTTCCTTGGATTGGTTCCATAAAAGAACCAGCCGCTGGCAAGCCAAACAACTCAACAATGGACACCGCCCATCCGTTGTCCGTCTGGCTTCCTGCATAGCTTTGGATTTTTCATAAAGTTTATGCATTTTGTATACACTGCGACTACAGCTGCGGAAGCACAGCTGTGCGCTGTGCGCACCGCAAGCCCTCCGCTTGCCGCCACCAACCGCTGTCGAACCACTGTAAGCCACTGTGAACCACTTCGAAATGCTTCGAACCAAAATGCGCACTGAAATCGCTCAACGCATAGCTAACAAACCACAAAGCACAAATAAAACTGCAGCCATACATGAAGCTTAAAAATAGTTTATAGAAAGATACACACAGAGCATACACACACACACACACACACACACTCACACACACACACACAAGCAACCACACAAGCCCACACACATACAAACAATACATGTTGACTCTGTCACACTGTGCACAAAAACTAAGCTTCTACTGTCTTTACATTACTCCATTTATATACGTTTTTCTACATATTTTTCAATTACGATAAATGTGCTTGAGTAGGCAATGGTGCAGTACACAAATGTACATTTCTTTATAATGCAAAAAAATGTACAAAAAATGTATGGAAAACTTAATTTTTAGAAATAAAAAAAAATTAGCAAAATATTGTTTTTTACTTTTAAATTTTGAGCGTTGAATCAGCAGCTAAATATTAAAAAAAACTGTTTAAATTGTTAGAATTATAATAATAATATATAAAATTTGATTATTGAATAATTAAATATTATTAAATTATTTAAGAAAATGTTAACAAAGTTCGTTTTTAGTTCTTCGACTTTGTGCGAATTTTCAATAAATTTTTTGTGATTAACTTCGATGAGAAGTGTTGTCTTTGAAAATATTATTTATAAATATATTAATATAAAAAGTTTAATATAATAAGTTTAGTTTAATTCATTAAAATTGGAATGCTTTATTAATAAATTATCAATAGATTCATTATTCATTCATTATGTATTTACATTGCCAGCATTTCCACAAGTTTATCTTGGCTAAGCGCATTAAATTTGTTAACTAATGAGCTAATAAAAGAAGCTTTAGTTTAGGCTTATTTGAAATATTTTCATAAATATTCTTAAACTCAAATGTAGTTGATTGATATAAGATGATTATCAAATTTCACAAATTAACATTATGTATTATATTATAATTATGTGATGGCTTCGCGCAGTGAAGTAGCTGTTCTCTCAAGTTACAGCAAAATCAGTCAACGATGATGTGAGTTGAGTTGTTACAACTGCATGGAAACTTGGCCAACTGACAGCACATATATGATATTACTTATTATTATGCAAATGCTAGTTGGGCAGTGTATGCATTGGCATTATAATACCCTGTACTTATGATATAATCTTTAATTGAAACACAAGTTGAAATTTCAAATGCAATATTTCTGCTTTTTGTGAAATACTAAAATTTAAGGTTTCACAATTTACTCCTCCCCCCATCCCCCTTGGCTTTAGGCTAGTATACATATTTGCTGTGTGTGGATGTGGTTTTTGTGTTTGTTGTTGTTGTTGTTGTTGTTGTCGTTGGGTATTTTATGTGGTTCTGGGAATTGTCAATAAGGAAATCATATAAGGGAATTTCGGGTTTTTGGAATTCTCGAGCATAAAAATCAAAGTTTTCAAGCGAACTCAGGAGTCTTTCACTGGCAACTATTGTGTATGTGTGTGTGTGTGTGTGTGTGTGTATAGTAGTAGTAGTAGTAGTAGAAAACTGTTGCCGTTAGTTTACAACACTTATTGCTTGCATTGTTGCGGCCTGTTATAGTTGTTGTTGCTCTTGTTGCTGTTGTTGCCTTTGGCTCTTGCCATTGTTTGTTGTATTGGAATGTTCAATATACTCACAGTACAACAGAAAAGTTGCTGTCGTGCTGCCTTGTTGCCCTTGGCACTGTTGCGGATGTGCATGGCTGGCAAAAGGGGGTGGGGGGCGAAATGCAGAGCATGAGGCTGTGGCAGGAGGCGAAACTAGGTGCTGGCATATGGCTATGAATGAATAAGGCTAAGAAGTAGTTGCAACATATTTTCAATTACATGCCCACAACTTTCTCTCTCTCTCTCTCTCTCTCTTGCTCTCTCTCTCATACACACAGCATTGCATAAGTATAACCATAAGCAGTTTGCAAATTTATAAGCTCTCTACGAAATGAATATCTAGCATCGCATTTATTTGCATCCACTACAAAAGTGAAAATTACTTCAAATACAAAACTGCAATTTTTCAAGTGCTCGTTGAATGTGTCAAGTTTGCCTATGCAAACTATTTAACTATCTGCGAGGCATAAAATAATTGGAAATTTGTTACATCTCAAGCAGCTCGCTCGCTTCTCAGTGTCCTCTTGCTGTTCAAGTGGGTGGCAATTGCTTTCAACTGAGGTCAAAGTGACTTCGGCCTTAATTTATCACTACATATTGAAGCATATCAAATGATGAGCTCGATTGCATATATATTTATATATATATATTAATTATTAAGACAATTTTGGCAATTAGTGCAAATGTATTATTAATAATATAAGCAATTGTTCACATATTACAACATAAATTAACTGAGAGACTTTGTTAAACATTTACACTCAATTGCTGCAGCAGTTGATTTAAGATTTTAGGTAGTTGCTAGAGAAATTCATTTTCCAGCTTTATTTCTGTTCTTGAATCAAACTTTATGGTAATACAAATTGTTGCAATTAAATTATTCAATGGAATCTTTTATCAGCTTAATTTCGTCAGACAAAATCAAAGGATTAATCTGAGCGATTGGTTGGGATTATATCAAATAACAACAACATTTAAGTTTTAACCGATTGTTCCTATGTAAGCCGTATTATATAGTCTTCCGATTCGTGCAGAACACAGTAAACAGAGGCAATGTTGTCAAGTTATATTCAAATGACAAGGGGAAAGTCGGACATATATCTATATAACGAACTCATCCTGTTGTCCTGATTCTGTAGTATTTGAACCGCTTAAATATTTAAATGTTTATTGTTTATTATTGTATTTCTTTCCAGCTTTTTCCTTTAAGATATATTTTAGCAAAAGAGCAGGCGAATCAGTCGAGCGAGCGCGACAGTCTTATACCCTGTGCCAGTTGCCTTAATAGATTATATTGATTTTAAACGAGTTACTTATAAATAAATAAATAAATATATAAATATATTTATGTATACATTTAAATATCGTTGCTAGCAACAGTTGCGCATTTGCCATAAATACTTTACATTTGCTATATCGCTAAAGTTTGCTGTCTCGCTCACACACAAAGCGCAAGCTATTAAATGTAAAAATTTTCACTCTTAATAACTTTCTTATTTATGTAACGAACTTTATGAAATTGTTCATAAAATTGTTGTTTTACAATATTATAATTATGATTATTTTATAAATATATCTATAAATATTTACAATCGATCATTATAAATAACTAATTTGATTCTCTTTCTTTCTTCATTTTAGGTAAGTGCATCAGCCGCTCTTTGAATGCCTAAATGAAAAGCGTAAGTGCGCACAGACATGTTTTCTTTGCTGACTGGCATTTCACATTGAGAATTTATAGAATTTCTACAATTATTACTATTACCTTCGATAAACTGTCCACAATTCGTTGTGAGGTGCGACAGCATAACATTTCCCAGCCTTGACTCCGTTTTAGCCAATTTAACAATTACTCAAACAAATAGAGGGTTTAGCGGGGGCAGCGGCAAATGAATGAAAATTGCAAAAATCGATAAGTCCCATTACCAATTATATACTACGTACTATATGTCAAACAGTTTAGAAATTGTGGGTTGCGTGTTCAACACGTCGTATGCGCTATTTGATATTTAGGTTAGCTCCTAAAAGTATGCAACACATTTTGTTTGTTTGTGCAATTGAAAGGCGACAACTCGCTGAGAATTGTGAGATGAGAATGTGTGTAGCGAAATGCGAGTTTTGAGAACGGCCAAACAAGGCGTTTAAGTAGCTAAAGTCCGGGGAAACTGTGGAAAATGTGGGAAAAAGTGAAATTAGTCATTTGCAGCGGGACAAAAAAAAAATGAAGTGAAAAGGTGAAAAGTGAGTCGAGTGTGGGTGACAAAGGCAGCTAGGGAATGGAGTGGAGTGGTGGTGGAGCAGGGAGTGGGGAGAGTGGAGGGAGGAGAGAGGAGGATAGATGAGGGAGGAGAGAGGAGGACACGGCTGTTGCACATTTGCCACATGCAATTTCATCATGGAGAATGTAACGGCACTTGGTTGGCTCCATTGTGTTTGCCATTGAACACGCACACTAGCTGTCTACGTGTGTGTGTGTGTGTGTGTGTGTGTGTGTGTGAACAATAAACTCACTTACACACAGTTACACACGCACACACTCAACTTCTCGGCGTCTACTGCAAATGGGCGAATGAGCGTTCATTGTTGTTGTAATTGTTGCAATCGAGCCTTGTTGAACAAAAGGCGCACACACCCCGTCTCTCTCTCTGTCTCCCTCTCTCTCTCTCTTTCTAGCACACACACTCTTAATATGCAGCATATGGTCACGCCAGCTTCATTGCATTAAATGGTTTCCTACACACAAAATGAACTTCTCAAATCTTCCTCCCTCCTCCTGCTCTTTGTCTCTCTCTCTCTCTACCTCTCTCTCTTTTACTCTGTCATTCATTCATTGCCCATTCATTCTTATATCCTTCGTCTAGCTTCAAACACCAAGCATTAAGGCGCTTTAGTTCAGCCCGTCTTTTCTCGAAATATTTCCAAAAATCAATTAGAAATCAAATTTCGAAATTTCAGAAATGATCAGCAAAGAAAATGCATTTTGTGATTGGCAATAAGCGTGAGAGGTTCTAAGCCGACTGCCGTAAACAGTTTCGCCTGCAAATTGCTGCTTGTGAAATCAATTAAAAATTTAAATATCAAATTTTGTAACTAAATTTTGCAGGATTAAAAAAAAGAAAAATGAATGATGGAAAGCTCTTGCTTAAATTTGAATCACATGCCAAAAATGAATAGAATTATTTTTTCTGATAAATTGCAAGTTTAGCAAATGCAATTTGAGCTGCTTTTATCAAGTAAATAATTGGAAAATGCTTAAACTTAAAAAATAGCACATAATTCATTTGTAATAGAAATTTTTTAGTTGAGCTGAAGTTTTTTGCATAAATACATATTTTGTAATTTACTTTGCTTTAAACGTTGTAAATGAGATTGAGTATTGCATATTGTAAAGCATTTTCAATGTCAATTAAAATGCTGGAAAAATAGAAAACTCTATTTTGCTTAATCTAAAGCTTAAAAATAATTTTCGGGAATTCAATTGAATTTTTAGTTGAATAATAGTTTTTTTGTTGTTGTTTATATATTGAGTATATCGAAGCTGTTTAATACGCTGCTAATGTTACATACACACACTTAGACTTAGAGTCTGAGTATTGCGTGTGAATCGTTGGGTGTGTGTCACAAGTCTGGGTGTTGTGATGTGAGTGCTTTGAGTGCTTGCGCGCAATTCACATGCAAGTAAACAAAATTGCTGTGTCTGAGTGTGTGTGTGTGTGTGTGTGTGTGTGTGTGTGTGTGGCAAATGAGAAAAATGAGGTCAATAACAGGTAGATTATCAAATAAGCATTTGGCAAGGCAAGGATTAGGTTGAGGGGGGCAAGTAAGAGCTAAACGAGTGGCACGTTGCGGCGACTGACAGTGCAACATTCAAAGCATATTGCGATAGACTGAATTGCACACACAGACAGAGAGAAAAACACACAAACACACACACACACACAGAGAGGCACACACATACATAGTCAAGCACAAGCGATGACGTCTTGAGCATGCCTACAAAATGTGGAATTGTGGCACAAGCTGTAGCTCTCTCTCTCTCTCTCTCTCTCTCATGTGTGTGTGTATGGATATTTAGGCAAGTGGCCCGGTTTATGCGGCAAGCAATCAACGCCATTAAGCAGCACCCGCAGCACTCAAACCAGCCGAAGCAACCCGAACCACCCCAGACCATCAACGCAACCCACTCAATCGCAGCATGCGTGAAGGTCAATTTATCGCCTAATGACGGCGAACAATGACAGGAGACGTCCATTGAGTGGCAACCTCGTTTCATGCCACCAGCCACATGCCAACAGCCACCAGCCACCAGCCACATGCCACATGCCCCATTTTGTAGCGGCTGTTGTTGTCGTTGCTGGATAGCTTCTTGAAGAATCGAGATTCCGATTGAGATTGGGTCTAGTTGCTGGCTTGTGGTGTCTTCCTCTCGCTCTCCCTCCCTCTCCCTCTCGTTCTCCCTCCCTATATTTCCTTCTCTCTCCTTCAATTTTGGCTATTTGGGCACAAATTTAGCGCACATTTAGCTTGATTTATTTGCTTAATACGCAGCTCATGCTTTTGGAGCGGCGGACTGGTCCTAGTCTCGGCTGTCGTGAATGCTGTGGTGAATGCTCCTCCTGCTGGACTTTTGGGGCTCGTAAATGCAATTACACTCGAAATTTGATAAGCTCTGCTTGGCACGCCTCAATTTTGGCTCAAAGCGAACAATTCATTGTTTGAATACAAAAAAAAAATAAACAACAACAACAACGAGTGTTTGAATAAGCGAGCGGTTTGTTAAATTAATTTGTTATTCTTGTTGTGTGTATTTATGCTTTAAGAGTGTAAAATGATTGAAAGAAAATGTAAAATGAGTGTATTCATGAGTGTATTCATTTGTAATCTGAGTGTATTCATGAATATGCTCAGACATATGTGAAGGTAAATACTGTTTAGTTAGTACGTCAAGTAAATGAATGTATTCATGAGTGTATTCATTTGTAATCTGAGTGTATTCATGAATATGCTCAGACATATGTGAAGGTAAATACTGTTTAGTTAGTACGTCAAGCCGTATGATTACAGTCATGAGTGTATTCATATGTAATGTGGGTGTATTCATGAATATACTCATTGATAATGTGAGTGTAATCAAGAGTATATTCAATAGCATGTACAAAAAAGTAAATACGTCTATCAAAAATTCAGTAACTGAATTAAGTGAATAAACAAATAATCATATTATTAATTTTTTTATGAGTCAACGAGTATTCACAAAGAGTAATCTCTTAATCTGAGAATTCAAAGTTTTTTCATTTAAATGTGAGTGCATCTATTTCTTCTTTCTAAATGCTTTCCATAGTTGAATGCATTCATGAGTACATTCACTAAAAATATGACTATATTCACTGATTAAGGTGAATACTTTTAATGCACTTTAAGCTCATATATTTGAACTAAAATAGCTCATGCGCTTAGTGAGTGTATTCATTACATTCACATGCCACCAAATGTTGAAATGTTGAGTAGAATTTTATGACGCAAATAGCTAAAATAACAGCATATGCATGAGTGAATACACTCACATGCCGCATTAGATTTCACTTGATTCATTTTGGCCACCTTAGACTCGTACACACATGTTCAAACAACTGCATTGCGTCGAAAGTAAATAAAGAGTCAACTGACCATTCACTTAAGCCTCAACTCTGACATGCTGTGTGCACTCAAACACATGTGTGTGTGTGTGTGTGTGTGTGAGTGCCTGGGTGTGAGTACTCGTTTTGGCCCAGGCAGACATAACCATAACCAAGTTAGCAACATCCTTGTTCCGGTTATAGAAATGCGTTTAAGCATCAGTTGCTCTGGAATTTGGCTTTCACCCTTTTAGCTTGTTTGCTGTTGGTTTTAGCTGCTTTTGTTTTTTGTGGCTCTTCTCGTTGTTCCAGAATGAGGGGACCAGCACCTGACCAGGCCAGCAGATAGGGCACAGGAGACAGGAGACAGGAGCCAGGAGAAGTCCTGCGCTGCCAAAAACAAATACAGTAAACTGACAGAACAAACAGTGAGAAATGTCGAAAAAGACAGAACCAGAGATCGACAAACTGACTTCGAAGTGTGGTAGAGCGACAGAGAGAATAAGAGAGAGAGAGAGAGATAGACATCGAGGTATAAAGAAAAATAGAAAAAGAAAACTTATTGCTTGGCAAAGCGTGAAATGTTTACGAGCGAGTGACGATGGCGACTCAAGAGGCAGACTCGTAAAAAGATTTGTATGTGTATGTTATTGTGTGTGTGTGTGTGTGTGTGTGTGTGTGTGTTTGTGTGTTTGTGTGTATTGGTGTATGTATGTTGCTCTAGCACAAATCTTATCCTCTTTTCTAGCCACCTCTCACTCACTCGCATGCTCTCTCGCTAGCTCGCGCATTTGCTTTCTCTTTTCAACTCGACATCTTACTTGACTGTGCACAATTGTAAAGAAAATGTTATTAAGGATTTTCTATTATATAACAAAAAGGCGCACTAAAGACACACACACACACACATACACCCAAAGGAGAAAAGCCAGCGAAGGGGGTAACTGTTGCGGGGGGATAACTGTACGAAGAAGTTGAAGAAAGTAGAGTAGAGACAGAGGCGCACTTATTTTTTTGGTATGAGTCACATTAAGCACTTGACATATACACAGTTTTCCAGCGCTACACTGAGCGAAAAAAGGCGGCAAAATTAAAACCAAAGTGTAGAGTAAATTAAGTGAGATATTTCAATTTAATAAATGTAAATTAAATTCAAAATATAAATATAAAATATAAATATAAATCTAAGCTTTCAAAAAAATTTCATTTCGCAAGCTTTGCGGCAATTAGAACTGCTTTATAAGAAACTATTCTATTTTACGATCATATCATAAATGGTTTTTTAATGAAATTATAAATTATAAATTTTGTTTTGCATATTGTGAATATAAACAATTAAATATAAATATTTTTCTCAATGAGCTAAAAATCTCAACGTTTAGAATATTTATTTCAGGAAATTATTTAAAATATTTTAATAATTTTTCATTATTTCCATGTTAAGTACTTTGTTTGTCGCAGTGCATATATATAGTATATATATATTATATTTAAAAATATATATTAATATTTATATAGTTATATATTTAGTTTTATTTAACTCCATTAGAACAATTCTAAGTTAAACTCTAAATCTTTTCCTTATTTAAAATGCTTTATTTTTTTCAGTGTATACTCACTATATTTATACATATATAGTGTGTAATATATATATATATATATACTTAATTGTACAGCTTTCTGTGGGCATCATCATTATGTTGGGTTTTGCTTTTTGGCAAAGATTTTTCATCTACTTAGGTTTCAAAGCCCGTGTCTGAGACTACGCCTGCTGACAAGTCGATGACGCGTTCTACCCATGTCTATAAGTGTTGTATGTGTTCTCTCTCTCTCTCTCTCTCTGTGTGTGTGTGTGTGCTAGTGTGTATATATTTATGCTCAAGGTTCAGCAACAAACATTAGTCAACTGAACCCAAAATGAGCGACCAACAAAGCAGCGCCATTGCAATGAATGAATGAGCAAGCAAGTGGATATATGAGTGAGTAGGTGTGTGTGAGTGTGTGTGTGTAAGTGTGTGTATGAGTGAGTGTCTGAGTGAATGAATAAATGACTTACTGGTTGACTGAACGCAGCCTGTGCATATTATATAGCGACAAGATCGCCACGACTGTCAGCGACAACCAACAACGAGGAGCAACTGCAGCAGGCGAACAACAACAGAGAATGAGAATGAGACTGAGCATGAGACTGAGCATGAGACTGAGACTGAGACAGAGAATGAGACAGAGACTGAGACTGAGCAAGGGGAATGAGAAAGGGCATGAGGATGCCAACTAAGGATGAGGATGAGGATGAGGATGAGGTTGAGTATGGTGCGCTTGAATGCACTTTTCTTTGCGTGCATCTAGAAGGAAATGTTGCGCTTGAATAACAGTTATGTGTGTGTGTATGCGTGTGTATATGCGTGTTTCTCTGTGTGTGTGTGTGTGTGCTCAAAGTGTGTACAGTGGATTTTAGCTACGAAATTCATCTAAATTTTCTTTCTTTTCTATTCATATTGATATATTATTTTACACTCAATTCATTTATACTATAAATTATTAATGTATAGCTGATCCCACTATATATATATACATATCTTAGTATCGAGTTATCGAACTGCCTTCAAATTCGTTCGACTTTCATATCTTTTGAGCTTTGGAAGTTTCATACGCAGCTTTCAGCTTTTCTGATTCTAATATTTGTTTTAACTTTTGTAATGTGATAACATCAAATTTCTTGTATCAAATTTCCCGTATCGAATTTCCCTTGACTACCGCGAATAACAAGTGAAGATTCATAATTTAATTGTTTTTTATAGAGTTTTAAGCTGATTCATATAATTCACAGCAATTTCAGTACTTGAATGTCTTAGCAATACTATACAAGCTTTATTTCTCGTCTTTTAAATCCAGAATCCAGAATTTCCACAGTTTTTTTTTATTTTTTCGTTGTAGAACTTGTAATTTAATAAAATATAATTAATATCCTATGATTATTTCTATGAAGAAAGGAAATTATATATTTACACTGTAATTCCTAGAGTTTTCAGCTGCTTTCGTAGTTATTTTAAGTACTTGTAACTATGATATCACTCTATACTATCACATATAATACAAATGATATATATTTATATTGTGAAAAACTTTTGTATCGATTATGTTGAGTAAGATCTTAATTTAGGAAGTATAACTAGACTTTAAAGACGTTTTCTAATTATTCCCAATTCATTTATGTACTTTAATATTCGTAATATAATACGCTAATGCAAATATTCTCCGACTATACTCAGAAATATATAAAGTTCTATAATTGAACTGTAATTCCTAGAGTTTTCAGTTGCTTTCGTAGCTATTTTAAGTACTTATAACTATGATATAATTGTATACTATCACATATAATACAAATGATGTATATTTATATTGTGAAAAACTTTTGTATCGATTATGTTGAGTAAGATCTTAATTTAAAATAATGAATTATGAGGAGACTTTCAAGACATTTTCTAATTATTCCCAATTCACTTTACTTTATATTTCGTAATATAATTTTTAATATATTTTTAATATTCGTAATATAATACGCTAATGCAAATATTCTCCTACTATACTCAGAAATTCATGGAGATCTATAATTGAAGTGTAATTGCTAGAGTTTTCAGCTGCTTTCGTAGTTATTTTAAGTACTTGTAACTATGATATCACTCTATACTATCACATATAATACAAATGATGTATATTTATATTGTGAAAAACTTGTGTATCCCTCGATTATGTTGAGTAAGATTTTAAGTTATGAATTATAATAAGACTTTCATGCCATTTTCTAATTATTCCCAATTCATTTGTGTACTTTAATATTCGTAATGTAATACGCTATAAGAAATATTCTCCAACCATTCGCAGAAATATATATAGATCTATAATTGAAGTGTAATTCCTAGAGTTTTCAGCTGGTTCCACAGTGCATTTACTATGGTATCTCTCATTTGCTGCAGCGAGCAGCTTGTTATAAACATGTTTATATTACGTTTTGTAATGCTGTCGCTGGCAACGTTTGTGCTGCTCCCGTTGCTGCCACAGCTGCAGTTGCAGCTGCTGTTGCTGTTGTTGCTGCTGTTGTTGTTGCTGTTGTTGTTGCTTTGACTTGAACAATGTCAGCCATTTGGCTGCTTTTGTGGCGCCTCGTTGCAGCTAGCGCTGGCTGGCGCCCCAAAGTATGCAACAAAATGAATGCCAGGCAGAAAAGGCGTTCAAAGGCGTTCAGAAAAGGAACTGGGACAGGAATAACTACAGGGTATGCAAGGCATGCTGTTACACAAAAGCAAAAGACTGTGTGCGAGAGAGAGCGGGAGAGAGAGGGGTTGAGAGGGGTTAAAAGGAGGCAACTACAGCTGAAAGAATCGCATTGAGTTTGTGCAATTGCATGTAAGTGCGTTCGCGCTCTGTGCGAAGGCGTTTGCAAAAATGTCGCTGATTTACGCGCTCGCATTACGCATACGCCGCGTCAGCCGGTGTGCAAGACTTTAATTGATTATTTATCTTGCGGCAGCATTGTTGCAAGTTGCTGCTACTGCTGCCGCTGCCGCTGCTGTTGCTGCTGTTAAAGTTTATGCCACACAATCTGGTCTGGCAATTTGGTGTGTGCCGTGATTGAAAACCAAAACCGCAAGGCTCTAACATTGTCCTTGCAGCTTGCAACGAGAGAGGCTAACCCTATTTTCCTCCCTATCCCCATTCCCCTTTCCCTTTTTGCCACCTTACTTCTCTGCCCTGCGTCGCTCGTTGCCGTCATGCAACTAAATTGCTTTCGAGTGTTGTTTGTTGTGCTTGGAGATTTACTGCCTTGTTGGGTTTTCCATTTAATTTCTTTTCACATTAGACACGCGCTCGTGTGTGTTTCTATCGCACTCTCTCTCTCTGTCTCTCTCTCTCTGTCTATCTCTGTCTCTCTGTATAGTTATACTTCTAGCTCTTTCTTTCACTGCTTGTACGTCCAGTTTTCTTGACAAAAGCCAAACCAAAATCCCTTCACGCCCCGCTTTCCATAGCCATAGCTAAAAACCGCAGCCCCTGCCTGAGTGACATTTTAAATGTTACTTAATGGTCATCCACAAAGCTCATTATTATTATAGAGCTTTCGGTATGAGGTAAGTAGAGCCTGCAGCTTGGTTCTGGTCCAGCAGCGTGTGCTGTCTGCTTTATGCCTGATTTATATGATGACATTGGCGCCCATTTCCAATTTATGGCCCACAAACTTGTCTACCCATTCGAGAGGCATTCTGATCAATAGCTTCCCTCGTTGCGGTCTGCGGTCACAGCTACCTTGTCACAGCTTGGCAACTTGGCAATTAAACGGAGCTTGTGAGGAGATATGCATTTATTGCATGGAAATCGTTCATTTTGAGATTACTTGCAACGTTTAAGAATGTCGCATAAAGCAGCATTGAATTAACAGATAAAGGACATGGCAGCTACTATACTAGTAGTTAGACTGTCACAAAGCGAAGCGTGCTATGCTAGCAGCGTTCCAACTCCCATGTGGTCACACTGGCTGTCATCTGCTCTCTCCAGAGAGAGAGAGAGAGAGAGAGAGCGAGAGCACACACAATGCATGTAATTATGTATGTGTGTCACGTAGTCTGCAATTGCGTGGGGAGCGCACAATTTAAATTAAGATTAAATTATTATTTAAGCAAAGGAATTGAAATAAATGGTGGGAAGGGCACACGAGCAAAGCCCTTGAGGCACCTTCAACTGGGATAGTTTTCATAAAGTTCTCAGCTTTTTTTCTGGCTTTCACAATTTCACCATTTTCAACGATTAATCTCAGCGCAAGGTGGCAACACTGCAGGCATAAGACGCTAAAGCTTAAAGTGTCTGGCAACTCTTGAAGACAAGGATCAGTATTTACAGCAAACTAAAATAAAAACAGGTGGCAACACTACAATCAGAAAACTTTTAAGTATAAAGTGTTAGACACTACTTGTAAAAGTTGTAAAACTAATTACAGTTCTATCTTTAGGTAAACTGGATGGTAAATTATATATAAAACCAGGTGGCAACACTGTAAACATAGAACTCTAAAGCTTAAAGAGTCTAACAACTTTTGTAGACAAGAAAAACTAAAAGTTAATTCCAGCTCTAGCTCAAGGCAAACTAAAAGACAACATGTGGCAACACTGGAAGCATAAGAATTTTGAGCGTAAAGTGTCTGGCAACTCTTTAAGTTATTTAGGTTCCTATGAACTAATTAAACTTCTAGTTCAAGGCGAACTAGAAAGTAAATTCTATATAACACCAGGTGGCAACACTGCAAACTGAAGACTCTAAAGGGTCTGACAACTCTATAAGGCTCCTCTGAACTAATTACAGTCCTATCTCAAGGTAAACTTAAATGCCATAGGAAACCAGGTGGCTACACTGCAAGCATAAGATTCTTAAGCTTGAAGGGTCTGGCAACTCTTTAAGTCTTTTAGGTTCCCAAAAACTAATTACACCTCTAGCTCAAGGCGAACTAGAAGGCAGTTTCTACATAAAACCAGGTGGCAACACTGTAACTTTTACCATTTTATAGCTAAAATGCAAATGTGTTAAATAGTTGAAGCTAAATTTACTTATACTGTCTGGCAAAGTTAACATGTACATGAAAAAATGCTGTTTTTTATTTAGCTGTTACATAGAATTTGACTGTCAAAGTTAACTTGTACTTGAGCAAAAAGCTACTAGCAAAGTTGTTGGAAAGACTGGCTGTTAAATTATTAACTTGTGACTATAATAGAAAATTAAACAGAAAGTAGTTGCTAGTTGAACAACTACATGTTAAAGTTAGCATGTACATGAGAAAAGTCTACTTAAAACATGAAAAACTGACTCGTAGATCTAATAGTTACATAATTAAACAGAAAGTAACTGCTACTGGAACAACTGGCTGTTAAGTTTGCCAGCTACATGAGAAAGCGCAACTTCAAATGTAACTGTCAGCTGAAAACTTTCCTTGTAGTACTAAGCACACTTGCAACTCAACGCATAGAGTGGACTTAGTTAATGCTTAGCTTATCAGCGGGAATCTACAACTCGCATTGAACCAGTATATGCTATCTCTTTCACTTGGAGACTTCTCTCTTAAACTTCTCCGCTCTTCTCCCATTTGCTTTGTGTTGTTGTTCTTATTTTTCCAACTGTCCCGACCGCTGTCTTAACAATTTCTGTTATCTGTCTGAGGCAGACTCAGTGTTAACTTTGTACGCCTTGTACTTGGGCTATCGCATTTATCACTAGTTTAAGCGGTAACTGAGGCAGCAACTTGTCAGCGGGTTGCACCACCCACTGCACCACCTGAGCGCCAACAGATGTTGTCGTTGCCTTTGTTTGTTGTTTTGTTGTTGTTTTTTTTTTAAATTAACCCAAAATGAGATGAGAAAAACAACAAAGTGAAGAAGGAAATGTGTATGAATAACGACGGCGACAGCACGAAAGTAAATAATTAAAAAAGTTACACAAATTACCAAGGGTTTTGTTATAGGCGTCGTGCCACGCCCATTTGCCACAGCTAAAACCCTATACACATTATGTGGCTGCCCCTTTGCCGTGTGCCTGTAATTAAATGATGTTTATTAAATGCGCGCGCTGTCATTCATTCATCCATTGTTGTTGTTGTTGCTGCTGCTCTCAATTGTTGTTGTTCTTGTTGTTGTCAGTTGTTGTTGTTGTTGTTGCTGTTGCTGTTTGTTGTCTGTTGTACAAACAACGCTTAAGTTGTCGACGTCGTCAGCAGAGCAACTCGCTGGCGCTGACGCTGGCGCTGCGCATTTCACGTTGATGGCCACTTTAAAGTTAAAAAGTCGCATCATAAAGCGAAAAAACCCCAAAAAAAAGATTATTCACGTGAACTGCAAGATACCCTGTAATATGCAGAATATACACACAAGATTAATTTATAAAGTTTTGTTATAGTATTATCACTTTAAATATTATTAAAAAAAAGTTGTAATATTTGTAACTGAACTAACAACTCAAAGATCCCCTGTGAAATGTGCTGAGAGATACCCTGTAATATTCAAAATATACACACAAGTTCAATTAATAGAGTTTTCTTATAGTATTATCACTTTAAATATTATTAAAAAAAGTTGTAATATTTGTAACTGAACTAACAACTCAAATATACCCTGTAAAATGTGCTGAGAGATACCCTGTAACATGCAGAATATACACTTAAGTTAAATGTATCGAGTTTTGTTATAGTGTTATTACTTTAAATAATATTATATTATTTGTAACTGAGCTTATAATTCAAAGATACCCTGTGAAATGTGCTGAAAGATACCCTGTACAATTCAGAAAATATACACAAGTTCTATTAATCTTTGTGTATTTTTACAAAAATTATGTAATATTTGTACCATAGCTAACAACTCTTAGATAACGTGTCATGTGTACTGAAAGATACCCTGTAAAATTCAGCAAATATACACAAGTTCAGTTTATAAAGTTTTGTTGCATTATTCTACTATATCACATTGCATATTATTATTCAAAATATTTATCTTAGCTTCTGACTCAAAGATACCCTTTCATATGAACTGAGAGTTACCCTGTACAATTCACGCAAAAGACAAAATTTCAATTTATTAACATTTGTTACATTATTCATCTTATATCTTTTTGTGTATGATTTAAACAATTATTCCATTTCTTTAGCTTAACTAACGACTCAAAGATACCCTGTAATAATTTACTAAAAGTCAAAAATTTGCGCTGTATTCATAACCATTTAAGGACAATCAAGACAAACAATTTATATTACTTTTTTCAGTAAGTTATCGATATATCGATAAATGTAAAGTATAGTTAGTGACACAAAGATTCCCTGCAAACTGTTTAATATATATTTCACATTGAAAACTATCTAAAGAATGCAGTATAAGCAGTGACTTAAATTTAATAAATTTATTTCTCTAATTCCCTACATTAAGTTATCGATAACTTGATATATGAGCTAACTAATTACATAGAAATTCTGCTCTTCAACATTTACAATTCTTTATCATATAAGGTCAAGGAATATGTTGAGTTTTATACATTTATTTCTACATTTCCCTTCTTTAAGTTATCGATAGCATCACATAAATGCTCCAACTCGAATTGCCCTATACAAATTTGTAACAACTAAAATTGGCTTCACTCCTTCTAACTTTTTCCTACTCCTTACCAACAAAATTATCAAGTATATGCCACATTGTGCAATTTATTTTTATCGTTTGCGCTTCACAAGCATTAGGTTATCGATAACTCGATAAGTGTATACCCTAACTGCCTGGGGTTTTTAGCACACGCGCCGACAAGCCGAAAATTCGCTGATTCTAGCTTTTATGGTCTTTGAGATCTGACCGCATTGTTACACACACACAAACACACACACACACACACATACTTTAGCAGTGTTGGTTAACGGGGAAAATACCCCTCAAACGAGAAAAAAATCTGCTGAAAGGGAGAAAAATGAAAAAAATGAAATCAAAGCGCCAAGAACACACACACACACACACACACACTAGCATACATACACACACACACACACAGAACATAGCAACAAAACCACAAAAATGCCGCCAATGACTTTGGCCTGGTAATGTTCTTCTTGTTGTTGTAGCGCTGCCAACGTCAAAGGCTTGCCAAATATTACAACGACAAGAAGAATAGCGGGGCACGCTTAACGGGACACTCAGAGGGTTGACGTTCAGCAGTTGAAGGGGGGCAAGGGTGTGCTTTATGGTGGGGAGGGGGGGGGTGTGAGGTTGTATTTTTGGGGTACATTGCCAAAGGGCTGGCAACACATCCGCTTGCCCTTGCGGCGCTTCCTGTCGCTTCCTTCCGCAGGCACACACCTTCACCCCCACACCCCCACACCCCTCCCCACCACGTGCCTCATTCTACTGCATACATCCTCTGCCCCGCTGCCCCCCTGCTGTCTGTTTCTGCCAAACAAAAAAAAAAAAGAAAAAAGAAAAAAGCACGCAAACCCAGACGCCTTGTCAGTTTATCTAACACGCACTCCCGACTGCGTCTCTAATGTGAAGTAACATTCAATGTGGCTGTGTGCCCATGTACGTCCGTGTCTGTGTGTGTGTGCGTGTGTGTAAGTGCCACAACAACGTGGAACAATGTGAAAAAGGCTGGCAAAAGATGGATAGGGTTGGCGCATAGATTGAGAATAGATGCACAAAAAAAAGGTTACCCCAAAATACGTAAATTAACAAAACCTGCCGCCAATCATGAGTGTGTGCCTGGGTGTGCCTGTGTGTGTGGGTGTGTGTTATACACAAATTATATAACGGTGCTGGCATAACCCAGAATACTTCCAAATAAAAAAGACAAATATTCTAGCTGAAGTTAAAATACACTTTCAGCAGCAGAAGCATAAAGCAAAATATTTGCAACAACTTTAAGCGGATGTTGACAGAACCTAGAGAAGCTGATCTCTTTCCCACTTGACGATGAGTTGTTGTTACTTTGAAAAGTTCTTTTGTTTACTTTAAAGTTGGGCTCAGAAATTGAACAATAAATGACTTGACTTGATTGGAGATAGAGGCAACAGAATGATTGTAAAGCTAACGATAAAAAGCCGTTTGTCGATAGTATCTTTGACTTTTGTTTACAGCAACGATAGTAAGTGGAAAGTATCTACAGATAGGATTAAAGCTTGGATTTGTAAATATAGAAAGCGACGTCTGAAAAGCTTAAAGTATGAGTAAAGGATTGTGGAAAAAGCAATCATTCGAAATCATTTTAGCATTTCTTATAACAACGATAGTAAATAGAACTATGATTGGCTTTAAATTTATGCAGCTGTTTGTCTTCTTCTAAATAGAGTTGTGTGTACAAACAGTATTAGAAGCAAAAGTTCGCTGCAAATAGTGCTTAAAGTATGTTTAAAAACTTGTAGATAATGCTGTCATTCAAAAGCTGCTTAGTATTTTGTTTACAGCAACGATAGTAAACAGAACTATCGCAATAATCTGCTCTCACTTTATGCAACTGTCTTCTTCTTAATAGAGTTATGTATACAAACAGTAACAGAGGCAAGAGTTCGCTGCAAATAGAGCTTAAAGTATGTCTAAAAACTTGTAGATAATGCTGTCATTCAAAAGCTTCTTTGACTTTCGTTTACAGCCGCGATAGTATGCAAAGTTATCGCCATGGTCAGCTACAATTTACAGCTGCAAGGGAAAAGAGTTTCTTTATGTAAGCGAAGTTAAGGCTACGATCAATAAATTAAGCAATTTATACTTAAATTTAGCAGAGACTAAAATCTGAATAGTGTCTATGTTAAAACTATCGATAACAGGCAAAACTATGGTAATTATCACTATATAAGAGTTTTATACAAACCAAGATGTTTTCTTGCTCTCTTGCCAATTATAGTTGATCTTAACTTAACTTATCCTTAAATGTTAAGTTCTTAGCTCTAAGTTTATCATTCTTTTGCTCTGTGCTCTTCCAACGATATTGAGTTGCTTGTTTGCATTTTGCAACACTTTGATGTATCGTTTTTCAATTTGAAAAAAAAGAAAAAATCACTTTTAACGAGCTCACTAACAGTCTCAGTTAGGGGCAGAGGTGCCTGCAACAAGCTGTTGCAAAACAACAACAACAACAACAGCAAACAGACAACGCGTTTACATTTTGCAGCAACAAGGCAAAGCGCTGCAAGCGATAGTCTGTCACAGAGTTGCCAGATATATCACAGAATGTTGTCATGCCTCTACCATTTTGTTGTTGTTGTTGTTGCTTTTTGTTTTTGTTGTTTGCTTCTTGTGGCAAGCAAACAGCAGCTGCTACTATTTCCAAACTGCAATTGCAACTAAACGCGCAAATGGGAAATGTTGCAGAATTTTCTTTTTTATTTTTCTAAATTTTTTCCATATGTTTGTTTATTAATTGAATCTAGCTAATTTAACAAGCTGTTAGCTACAGTCAAGCTGCGTTTTAAAGAACCAGAGTTATCACTGAAATGCTTCAGAAAAATTTAAATTAATATACTTAAAGCACAGCTCACTTATTTAGTTGGAAAAGTTTCCAAGCCAGTTTTCAGTTTGTTCAGTTGTTGCTTGGAATCAAGCTGTCTTTGTTTTTAAAGGGTATGCATTTAGTCTAATATTTGCTGGCAGCTGCGCGCTTTTATGTGGTCTCTGCTATTTCTCTTCACTTTTTTTTTTGTTGCGCCTTTGCTCCCCCACCTGGCTTTGTGCAAGTTGCTTTGACAGACGCCTCTCTAAACAACCGCAGCGAATACATACAAAGGAAGTATAAAAAAGGGACGGCTTTTGGTGTGTGTGTGTGCGGGAAATTGAAAAGAGAACTGTGTGCGCGTGTGTGTGAGTGTGTGTGTGTGTGTGTGTTGTGTGTCTGCGTGGGCGATTGCGTGTGCAGGAAAATTAGTTTAGGCAATGGGGCGCATTTTTGAAATTCATAAACTTACCGGTTACGTGGGTAACAACGATGCTTTGTGTTGCTTAAGCACACACACACACACACACGTACACACACACGCACACTCATCCGCACACCCACTAAGTATGTGTTAATATAAAGTTGACTCCTTGCGCCTATTTAATTGGCCTGTCTGACTGTGCACACAACTTAACGCCAAACCAACTAAAATGAAACCAAACAAAACGCCATCAACTTCATGCCCATGAATTAATGACTCGCACACAGTTCAACTCGATTCAACTCGACTCAACTCAACTCAACGTGACGCCGCCATGCAAGGCAACGCAACGCTGCGTATACGTTATGTGGCAAAAGTAGCAGCAACATGACCATGACTGCTGTAAGCTGTAGAGATGCTCAGCTTCTGGTCCATGCTGTACTTAAATGGGGAAACACCCTTACTTAATGGCTGCAGCCGTTGTTAACTTGGCTTTCAATGCCATTTTCTGCTGTCTATCTCTGTATAACTTTTTTTTCCTCTTAGACTCTGTACTAAACGTACATAGTCTATTAAGTTTGTCGCAAGCGAAATGCATGTAATAGGCAGAAGAAGATGAAGAAGAAGGCGAACGTGTAAAGTATATATATTCTGGATCAGTATCCATCGTTGAGTCGATTAAGAGTGCGAATGAGATAGCGAACGAGTGCTAGTAAATGTAAAGTGATGTATCACTCAGCTTTTGATGGAGTCTGTGGACAGATGCAAACAAAGAACTGACTGCTTCAAAAGAGAGTACTTCACTTATTTTCGCAGGGTATTATACTGTCGCATGCGCTCGACTGATTCGCTTCTTTTTGCCATTTGTATTCCTTGCTACATGTGACCAGCAACGCATTGCTTGCTCTATTGATATTGCTGCTGTTGTGGCTTTGACTAATCAGTTGATATCACTGAGCAATCTGCTGAAATCTTCTTTAACATCCTTGATGTCTAAGTGTTGGCTAATCATATCGTAATGTAATTTCATGTTCTGTTGCTTTTAGACAACTTTAATCCCTTACAAACTCTTGCGAAATTTACTCTAATAAAACAATTAATTTCTTTAGCAACTTTACGGCTTCTCCTAAGCCTGAGCTGAACACACATAGTTGTTGTGATTATAAGGCAGGCATTTAAATCACACAGAATCACAGCAAACACTTACAATATATAAATAATCTTTTACCTTTATAATCTGCAAGAAATATGCACTTTTAATATTGCAAAACAAAGTGTGTAAAAATGAAGAAATATTTACATAAACTTTGAAGTGAAAGCAGCTAAGCTGAGTCTGCCTTTTAAGCTTCTACTTTAATCCAACTCTACATATTTCAAGAGAAGCTGCTGGGCAACTAAATAACAACTAAATGGATTTATTGAAACTTCGTTTAAATATTATTTCAATGCAAACTCTCTTTGGTCTTTCGTTTGTAATATGCTTAACAGTGAAAGCATTATAATATTAATATTAAATATTAAATTCTTGAAAGTTTACAAATACAAAGCTATTACAAATAATCGACTTAGGGTTTTCTTTTTCTTTTTTATTTAATAAATTCACTTAAAAAGCTGTACAAATGGATTATCCTTTCAAATGTTGTTAAATAAGTGAAATGAATTTTGATTTAATATTTTGCAGTCTATTTGATTGGCAATCAGAATTTAACTTCGTTTTGAAAGTGCATTACAAGTATTTAAGCTCGTAGTAGTCTTCACACTCGCATTCGCATTCGCATTCACATTCACATTCACATTTGTACTCGTATTCGCATTCATAGTCCATGCACACTGCTCAGTTCTTTAAATTTGATTTGCAGCTTAATTGGACAGCATACAGATTGATTGTGTAATGCACAAGATGATATCATGAATTCATTGAATATCCTTACGACTGTTGCATTTCTAATTGCCTAATGAGTGCATTCAAGTGCATTCATATACGAGCACTCATCGCCCCACAGCAATGCTGTGCATTCATAAATACAAATACTCATTGCGAAAAAAAAGCAAGAAAAAAAGTAAATATAAAATACTATAAATAAATTATATTTACTTTTGAAAAGGCGAGTTGTGTACTTATAGCCGTGTCTGTAGTTAAAGCAGCTTAACTTCGTGAGAGCTGTACCCTGTAAAGTGTATGTGTTGGGTAGTATGTGTTGTGGGAAAGAAGATTTTCAGGATATGAATTGTTTAAATATTTAAATATTTGCAAGTTTCGAATTTTTTTACGCTCTGTTTTTTCTCTACTTATAATCATAATTTTTAAGAACTGAATACACATACAATTTTGTAGTTAATGTAATTATTAATATAATGGAATTCGGTTTAATATCAATACTATAAATGCTGAATATTTCATAAAGTTAATTATTAAATTGGAAGTTAAAAAATAAAAGAACTTGTTAACTGTTTACAGGGTATTTACTAGTCATATTTTGTTAAGCCATCGTTGTCTTGGAATTAGCATTATTCTGGGAACATTTTATTGAAATAATTCAGTGAATTACTTGAGCATTGAAGCAACTCTTCTTGAAACTGCATCTGAAATACTTTGATGGCAACATCTTTGCAATCATGTAATGAGCATCCATAGCGCTGTATTTAAAGATGTATTTCTACCTGTATTTATACCTGCTATCAGCTGCCATCTGTATTCATAGCTCTGTTGTATTCATAGCTGTTTAAGGTATTACGTTTTATACTGAGCATTTCGTGAATTTATAATCCACTTCTCCGGCTCAGTTCAGTTAATATTTATTTCAGCATGCAAAATCGCATTCATAGTCGAATACGTTGACATACACACACACACACACATAAATTTATATATACACATTTTTGTAAGGGCTTGACAAACATACCACGAACACTTCATTAATGCCAGACATATAAACACACACACACACACACACACAGACACCGCAGGCAGATACGCATTTAAGACGGCATTATCCATTGGTCTGTGTTCTGTGAGCATAATAAAATGAGAGAAAAAGCCAAAACGAGATTTTAAGCCTACGAAATTTCATTTATGTAACTTGATGGCCAATTGGCGTGCAACGCAAACATAAAATCCACATACACACACACACACTCGCACACACACACTCGCATATACACACACACACACTCACAATGATGTGAGTTATTGACTTTATTGTAACGGCGTCTAAAAGTATCTCAACTCAACGCAACTCAACTCAACTCATCGCAACTCCCCTCAAAGTCCAAAAACTCATGCATTTTTCATAATAAATGCAAAAGTTCATTGGTCTTTGATATTTATTTTATTTACCAGTATTAAATGATTTGTCGATTAAGTTCTTAAATTTGATATTTCCAAACTTAAAACACACTTTAGAGTTAGCAATCTACTTTGCATCGCACAGTAAATCTCTCTATCAATTATGAAATAAGAAATCCCACAAAGTGTTTGAATAATCGATACATATTAAATATAAAACAGCTAGCTGTTTATTTTAGTTGTGCTATGTCAAAAACAAAATAAATGCACGCAATCGTTACAAATAAGTTTCATACTATCGATAGTTAATTTGTTTAAAATGCATAGAATAATAGAATTGATTACTATCGACAAATTATAATTGAAATGTATTAACAAAGAGCGAAATAAAATATGACTTAAAATAAATGACAATGATAATATGATAATTCGATAGTTTTAGAGCAGAAATGCTGACAGTGGGCGGTATAGTTATCAAATACAATCGATATACATTTCTGTTAGTTGTTAAATGAAACAGTAAAAATTTAAAAATAATTGTTAAAATCTAAAAATGTAATGAATACCCAAATATCGATAAGTGTTCTTTGATTAGTAAGTAGAAGAACACATATTTTGTTAGTATTATTCTAGGAACCAATGGAACACTTAACGATATTTCGGTATTTATCACTGTTTTTCATTTTAATAACTATCGTTAATTGCATTTATTGACCAAACACTTGACACAATCGATATATAAATAAAATTTACATTATCGATTAATTATTTCAATAGTTGAGTTGTTGGAAAGATAAGAATGGAAATAATAGGAATACAACTAGCATTAGGAATAGTATCAATAGGCACTTTGTACAGTTTTGAAATAAGGAACAAACATGACACAATCGGCAGATACGACATTATGGTTATCGATAAATAGTTCGATATAAACTTATTGTTACACGAACGAGAGAAACGACTGTGATGATAAGAATCGATTAATATATCATGATAACTACGCAGAATACTATCACATTGGTTATCGATACTGCATACTATCGATAACTATATATAAAGTTGCACCTTATTCAAAGTTACTTGTTATATTTAAGTTTCTTTTAATTTTAAGTGTCTCCATGATCTACTTGTCCTCCATGCTCACTTTTAATGACTGCGCTTAAGTTCAGCAGACCAAAAAATAAGCATAGTTATCGTAAACTTTAAAGTCAAAGTTAAATGCAGTTCAAAAGCAAAATGTTTATGGTAATAAATAAAGTTTGCCGTTAGTTCAGTATAGTTGTTGTTGTTTGTGTTGTTGTTGTTGTTTGTGTTGCTGTTGTTGGCATAATGAAAGCTATAAAAGATATTGATGGCTACAGCACGGATGCTTGATGGCGTTACAATCGTTCTGATGGAGCACAAATGTACTTATTAATATGTATGTATATGTGTATAGGTGTGTGTGTGTGTGTGTGTGTGTGTGTGTGTGGGTGTAGGTGTTGCTTGCTGGGTGTGAGCGGGTGTGTGTTTACCTGTTTTCCACTTTTACTGTTTGCTTTGGCCAACGGGAAATTTATCGATACTCAACGAGAAATAAAAACATAAAAATGAAAATGACAAAAAAACAAAAAATACAAAAAAAATACGAAAAAATATGCGAGTAAAGTATATAAAATGAAAGAAATGTAATAAAGGAATTTTCAAGGAAGCCAGTCAACGCAACACAACGCAGGGTGTCGCTGCGAGGGGAGATCGAAGCATTTGTCAACATAACGCTGGCAATTTAACAATTTTCAACAACTTTTGCTTCGAGCTACGTTGACTTTTTATAGTTCTTGATTTTATTTACTATTTGTTCATGTGCTTACAAACAAGGGGGTGGGTGGTGAGAGGGAGGGGGTCGATAAGAAGTAGGAAAAGCCAATGCTGTGTGAATAGAGAGCGCGTAAAGCGTAAACTGTAAATTGTGTTGCAGCAACAGAAATTGGCTTCATTTTTATTGGCATTCGAGCAGGTGACACAGACCTGCGACTCCACGACTTGCACATTTTACACCCCTACCAGCTATGTGTGTGTGTGTGTGTGTGTGTGTGTGTGTGTGTGTGCGTCGAGTCGCGTCGAGTCGATTGTGGCAACTACGTTACGCTATTTTATTTTGTCGCTTGCCCCAAAAAAGTAAGTCTCCTGCTCTGTTTCAGTTCTGCCTCCCTCTTTTCACTCTCTCTCTGTCTCTCTCTGTCTCTCTTCTGCTTAATTTTTTCAGCTGCCTCTCCCTCTCCCTCTCTCACTCGCTCTCTCGCTCTGTTGACTGGGCGTGTGTATTTGCTCACGTAATTCCCTAATTAAATACTTAAATTGTAATTGCTTTCGAACGTTTCATGACACGGGGCCCCGGGACCAGAGCCAAGACCAAGACCAATGCCAATATACCAACCAACGCTAGGAGCTGAGTTTTGGGCCAGGCCAGGACAGCTGCCGTTGCCGTTGCCGTTATGTGGCTGGGCTCTGGCTCAATGATTCCGGGACTCGCCTTGGCATCATTAAAACGCGCACAGGTAGCACACACACACACACACACACACATATACACAACATACGCAGAGAGTGAGAGAGGCATATGCTATATGGCTTGTTATACACAAGATATATACGTAATACCCACATCTTAATGACACACACACATACACACACACACACACACACACACACATGCACCCTACACTCACATTGAGTGCGGTCTTTGAATTCAGTTCGCTGCGCTACTTTTACTATATGCAAAAGAAGCAGGCTGCTTAGCTAATGACAACAGCCACACACACAGAGAGAGAGAGAGAGAGAGAGAGAGAGAGAGAGAGAGAGAGACACAAGGCGAGAAAGAGAGAGGCAGTTAGAGCTTATGATATGCTATGCACAGCTTCTCAATACACATTTTCTATAATTAGTTTATAATTGTATTAACAAGTGCAGTTTTAGCGTAGCAGCCACAAGTCACGTTTATGCCATGAAATTCATGATTCTGATACATAATATCTGAGTTAGCTCGAATGGGATGAGTCTTAGAATTACAGAACTTTCTAGCAACTTATGATAGCAATTCATATTGCAAATAACTTTTGAAGTTGCAAAATGTAAATGAATGTAAATAAAATTAAGTTTATGCCATGAAATGCATGATTTCCATATCAGGAACTCATCAGTTTTTTTTATAGAAAATTAAAGATTTGCTCAATCACTTTAAGTGAAAATTCTTTAATATACAGATAATGCTTTCAGCAATACATTAAGCATTTATCATTAGAATTAGAGCTGAATATTGATGAGCATATCGATAGCAATGCACACATTTATCGATAATGCATTACAAAATGCAGTTGCAGGGCTTCTGTGGCACTTTGTTGCCTGTTCCGCGCTTGAGTGCCTCTGTTGTGTTTCTGTCTGTCGCTGTCTTGTTCACAAGCTCGCTTCCCCACTTGTCCCCCTTCCCATCTCTCTCTCTCTCTCTCTCCTCTCTGCGCTCTGGCGCTCTCTTTCCGCCGCTTTGTCTTTAGCTGGGCAATTCCATTCGTTGCACGTTAAGCTATATAAGTCATCACTTTAATTTAATTGTGCACGGCTAAGCTGGCCGCACTTACGAGCCAAGAGAGAGAGAGAGAGACACGCCCCCTCCTCTACACACACACACACACACATACGCATTGAAAGTGGCTTTGTATTGTACATATGCTGGCCATGTTCTGGCATGTGCTGGCCACGTTTTTATGTGCTTTTAAGTGCGCAATTAAAGGTCAATTGCAGTCGAAGGTGGCCCAGAAGTATGCTATAAACTCTGCAAACACACACACACACACACCCACACACAACTACACACTGACACACACCCACATGTGTTTCTAATTGATATTTGAACTGTTTCAGTAGCTGCACTTACAAAGCAGGCGTCTTAGCCTTCAGCCAAATGAAATCTTTCATAAATCTTTAGTTTGATTTTAATTTTTTCGTTTTCAATTTGATTTCAATCAAAGCCAAATTGCAAGTTACACAAACACACACACACACACACACACACACAAATATATCTATATACATATATATAGCTATATATACATACTCAAAGGACATTAACAACATCAAACTGGAGAATCAGCCAGTTGACAATGCCCATCTTGTGGAGTTCAAGGCCGGCCGCATGATCCAGGGCGAAAAGTTGGTTGAGCCCGATAATCGCAAGGGTTTACTCTATCTGTATCGGGATCGGCATGAAGATCTTCATTTCTGCTGGATGGATCGCAAGGCGAAAAAGGTTGAGCTGGACATTGTCGCCTCGCCAGGGAGCCTTGAGTTTCGCCATGTCGATTCCTGTAAAACGGGTCGCATTTATGTCCTCAAATTTCGACGGTCGGCAAATCGAATGTTTTTCTGGATGCAGGATCCCCGATTCGATTTAGATGATGAGCTCTGTGCCCGTGTGAATGAGCTGCTCAAGGCCAATACCGATTCAGAGGATGAGATGGCAACAATGGTATTATCGATTAATAATTTCAAAAAGACGGAGGAATAAATCGCATCGCGGCGAAAGAGCAAATGCAATAATGTAGTTCAAATTAAGTTTTAAAAAGATTAAATGATGAAAGAATCGATATACCGATAACATTGTTGTCAATGCAAGATTCAATACGATAAAATGCCAAATCATTGGCATTTAAGTGAGATCGATCTCAAAGTTATAGTATGCATAGGTATAATAAATTAACATAGAGCCAACTGTCGATCTATATCGATAAAAGTTATCGACATTTAAGTTTGATCGATGTTAAAGATACGCTATGCATATGTATAATATATTAAAAGATCTTCAGAGTTTTAAATATTTCTGCCTACCCAACTATCGATATATATATACATCGATAAAAGTTATCGGCATTTAAGTGAGAGCGATGTATGGACTTTGCATATGTGTAATATTTTAATGGAGCGTCAGTTTATAAAATATTGATTGCCTAACCAAGTATCGATTTACATATATCGATAACTATTAAGTTTTATTGATAATCAAAGTGTATAATTTACTGAATAATTTATTGAATAATGTTGTGTACTTTACAACGGAACTTAATCAATCATATGCCAAGACTAAATAATTCGTTTATCGATACTTCAGAAAATCGATAGTTAGCTTAAATAACACAAGCATAGTGGACAATGAATGTTCTTAATGCTCAACACTTTGAATTATATAACAATATATAATGATGCAGATATATCGATAGATCGATAAACTACATTGGACATGCCTGCACTCAGGCAACTGCACAATGAATTTATTACAATTTATCGGCAAAAACATTAGCTGAAACTTCTTGCCCCCTCAGTAAGTTGCAGTGGCAGTGACAGTTGCAGTTTCTTTATACAGAAACAAACTTATAGACAAAAAAATTCCAAAACATGAGAGCAAAAATAAGAAAAAAGCAAAAAACAAAAATAAGAATGAGTATGAGAAATAAATCTTCTTGTTCAGTGATGCATTTCGATTGTGATGCGGCGCTTAAAACTATGTAACGCCAGCAAAAAATGCAATAACTGCCTCAAAGTATCTGCATGCCTCTTGCCACCCAGAGAGGCAAGAACAACAACAACAACAACAAAAAAAAATTGCCAGAGAAGTTACGAAGATAAATGAGATGACATAAGTTAGACGACAACTCGAGCACAAGACGTGAAAGGAAGCAAACGACTAAAAAATAAAAAATACTTAAAATTGATATAAAAGACACCAAAACGACACCGAGCAAAGGGGGAAAAACCGGGCAGGCGAAACAAAATAAAAAAAAGAACAAAGCCAAGCCGAACACTTGATACCCTTGACAAGCAAATTGAAACGTTTTGAATTTTATTCAATGTCAATTGTCGCTTAATCTTTTTTATGCACATATTTTCATAGTCCAAAGGAAAATGAATTCAATTGAATATCGAAGTTTTCCTCTTTTCCACCTGTGGGTGTGGCTTTTAAAGCAGTGTTAAGGCAATCAGTGCTGTTCAGCTATGGCTGAGGAAGTAAGAAGTGGAAAAGGTGTCAAGTTGTCAATTTATCAATCACTTAGTTGTTGAAATTTTGGTGTTAAATTTTTAAGAATTATTTATGATATTTATAAGTAGACAAAGAAGATGAAAAAGCTGCGTATACAGTTTCCCCCGCGTGGGGGTGATATTCTTGTAAAACTTGCTTGCAAACTTCAGAGCGGAAGTGTGACAAATTTGAAGGTGTATTGAACAAGATTTGGAGTCATAAAATGACAAATACATATATATATATATATAAATATTTTCCATAAATTGAAGAATAATTCTAATGGTAAATCGATAACTTCATCTTCTGCATGACGTTCTTCATATTAAAACTAGTATACCCGCTGGGCAAGTAAAGAAATTCGCTATAAAATAGTTGTAAAGTGCAAGTAAGCCAAAGGTTCGGTTATCAGGCATCAAGGGGGGCGTGTGGAGGCAGTAGGAGAGAGTCTCTCAAAAGGGGTGATGGGTGGGGAGGGGCTGCATTGCTAGGCATGCGACAGCAACAAATTTTATGTTTTTTTTTTAATTTTTTTTTGGTGGTATTTTTGTGCTTCTTCTTTGCATCATTTGCGGACGCTTTTTGCGCTTTGCTTTCAATTTTTTTGAGTTTTGTTTTATAATTTTTTCCTCTTTATTTTTGTTTTTTTTTGTAATTCTTTATCTGTTGTTTGTTTGTTGTTTTTGTGCCCAAATGAAACTAAGTGAGTGGAAGGATTGCTCGCAAGGGGGGCGGGACCACGAGGGCAGCAAGGGGCGGGGCGATAAAAAAATGTCTAAAGTGCTGGGAAAATGCAAACGCAGCTCGCAGAACAAACAGGCAGAAAAATAAGAATAAAAAAAATATTGCATGCTGAAAAGTAGACTATAGTAAGCGAATAATGCAAAGTTGAACAACGCACAAGATACCCTGTAAAAATTTATAGACAGGATATAGCTTATTAAGTACTAGCTTGATTATGTTGAATTGAAGCAGCTACCTTGATTACAGGGTATTTCAAGTGCTCGTCAAAGGAACAACTTAAAAGATACCCTGTAAAAATTGATAGACAATAGATAGCTCATTAAATAATAGCTTGATTATGTTGAATTGAAGCAGTTGCTTTGATTACAGAGTATTTCATATGCTTGTCAAAGGGACAATTTAAAAGATACCCTGTAAAAATTGATAGACTATAGATAGCTCATTTATTTACAGCTTGCCTGCGTTGAATTGAAACAGTTGCCTTGATTACAGGGTATTTAATGTGTTTGTCAAATCATGACATCTATAAAAAATAAAGCAGATAATGCAAAACAACGCAAAAGATACCCTGTAAAAACAATAAGGCAAAGGCAGCTATTTCAAGTACTTGTCAAACGAATACAAAGCTTATCAACTCACATGATACCCTGTAAATATGAATATGGTAGGGCCAGTACTTAAAATTATCAGTGTTATATAGTTACAGGGTATTTTTGTGCTTATCCAAAAGTATGATTGTGAAAAACAAAGAAGACAATGCTTTACAACTCAACAGACACCCTGTAGGGACAGTAGTTATTGAAATGATCTTTGCTATGCATTTACAGGGTATTTTATGCGTTTGTCAAAAGCAAAACTGCGGAAAACAAGGAAGACAGTACTCAGATACCCTGTAAATAATGTATACCAAATGATAAATATATGTTGGCAGTGGAGTGCCGGCATGCCACATATTTTGTTGCTCTTTACAGGGTATTAGAAGTACGCAAACACAAATTGTTGCATAATGAAAACGCTTAAATTGCTGTGAAGTGGAAAGTTGTTGTTGCTGTTGATGTTGTTGGCGTTGTTGTGATTGTTGCAGGCCAAAGGCAAAAACGGACACACACAACACACACACACACACACACACATATGCACATAGGCACACACACACATACGCAGTCACATAAGTGTCAAAGCCAAAGGCGTTTCACAGTCATTTACAACTTGGCCAAATGCAAACGCATTATTAGTTGTAATTTACATGATTAGGCGTGTGTGAGTGTGTGTGTGTGTGTGTGTGTGCGTGTTGTGCATGTAGTTGTGTCCTTAGATCCCTTGGCATGCTCTGATGCATCCGGGCACATTGCGCTCGTTGCCAAAGTGGCAATAACTTTATGGCCAAGCTACATATCTGCAGCATGTGAACGACTAAGAGATTTGTACGCTTTTTGTTTTTGTTTTTTTTTTTGTTGGCCATAAGCCAAACAAAAATAAATATATATAAAAAGCAGAAGGCAATTTTAACCCAGTTGGACAGTGCAGTTGACTGCCACGCCCACAAGTGTTAGTTTCGCGTCCGAGACGCAGCGAGTCGAAGTCAAGTTTTCCGCCAATGAGTTGCCGCATTTTCAATATGGTTCGGAAAAACTTTGGCAATTTGTTCGGTCGGAGCTCTCTAATTGAAATTCGTGAACGACTTTTACAGTTGTTCCTCTTTTATTTATGGTTCGCTTTTGGAACCAATTGAACCAGTTGTGAGTTCTAGTTATTTTTTGGGTTTTCTTTTCGCTCCTCTTGTTTATGACTTAATGTCATGCTGTTTGGCAACTAGTTTGTAAAGTTTTTAATGTGAATCAATTGACTGAGATTTATGGCTAATGTGATTAAGTACTATTATTAATAAATTTGGTAATAGTAGAATTTTATTTACAACCGTATTGAGACTGCTATTAACAACGATTTGAGAGTGTTTAGTGTGAATGACTGTAGTTCCTTAAATTTTATTTGAATTGCAATTTTTAATGAACTTTGCTGCTTTGCGTTAGCTAAACAATAGTTTATTACTAAATAGTATAGATTATAGTACAGAATATAGATTATGATTCTATATTTCAATACGCCTTGACAAAGATTTTTCAAACATTCTGCTTCAATAGTTTTGTTGTTTTTCTTTGAGTTATTTGTCTTACAATTCATCACAATTCTTAAGCGATTATTTATACTGAAGCAGTTATGATTTGTTGTTATTTAAAATATCTTTGAGTTAGTTGAATTTTTACTTAAATATATTTCCATTATTTTTTTAAACTAAAAGAAATATTTATAATCAATAGAGAAAACTCACCTGATATTTAGTAGAATATTTGTTTATATATATACGACAAATTGTAACTTGTTATTTTAAAATTAAATTCATTTGTTTGTTGATAAAGTTTGTTGCATTATTGTTTAAATATTCTACGAGTATTCTTGTTCCTTTGCCAATTAATCAATAATACTAAAACAATCATAAGTTGCCGATCAATTGAGTAAACTTTGTCAACTTCTTGTTACAATTTTTATAATTTTTTTTGCTTAAAAATTAACAATAATTCTCTGGTGATAGTTTAAAAATGCTTTTGTTAAATAATTTATAATAAATAATATTAAGAATTATATCAAAGAAAATGTTATTTATAAGTAGAAACAACATTATCGAATATCTCAAAATTGTTGGGATATTTCTTAATATTCTTCTAAGGTATTTGAATGATTTATCGTAGAATAGAATGAAGAATGAGCAGTGAATATTTTTAAGATATTTATTTGCAAATTCTTTAACAATTGATTTGTCGTTCTGTTCTCTTGAATATTTTTTAAATTATTTAATAATTAAACACAATTTGCGAGTCTCAGCTGGTTAAGTTAGCTAACATTTACTATGAACTTGCTAGTTTATATAATGAGTATTCAATTTGAACTTAACAATATTTACTTAAGGTTCTTTATTGTAATAACAGTATTATCTCATTTGCAGCTCATTGTATGTGTTATTTAAGTGTCGTTGTGCAAACAACTTAATGGCTTACAACTAACTAGCTAATTGCCAGACACTTGCATAATGAGAGGCAAGCAGCTTAATTGCTTGTGCTTTGTTTAGATTTTATGAAATTCTTAGTATTTGCTATTTGATTACAGCAAGTGTTTAAGATGAGCTTTTGAAAAACTTTTGCTGATTAGCTGCTTGAGCACAACACTTTCATTTAAAGCACTTTCTCGCTCCTCTTTTCAACACTTCTCGCGCGCTACGTGCTCGCGTGCTTGGCAATTCACACACACACACACACACACACACACACACACACACACACACACACACACACACACACACACACGCACACAGTTGCCAGCTTGTGTAGGTATGAATTTGTGGAATGGCTTGTTCTACTCTCACTTCAACCGAAAATGAAAATAATAAAAGAACGGGGCAATTTGCTAAGTTGGAATTAACCAACAAGCATGAAGCTTTACCATTCAGCTAATATAATGTGGCTGCGTTAAAGGCCAAATGGCAATGGCAATGGCAAAAGCAACAACAAAAGCAACAGTAACAACAACAACAACAGCAACAACAACAGCAACAGCTATTTCTATGCTACACATTTCGAGCTTAATGCTCTGCGCACATACCAGAAAGCATAGCAAAAGAACTGCTATTAAAATTACTTAAAACCAGCCAACAATAAAGGGGGGCAAGCAAGTTGCAAGCAGCTTAAATATGCCGGTTATTGATGCTACATGCAGCAGCAGCAGCAGCAGCAACATACAGCAGCAATAACAACACTAAGCTCTCTCTATCTCTCTTCCTCTCTCTCTCTCTCTATCTGCGTGTGTGTGTGTTGGCAACTATGTTGACACGACTCCTTAGCACGCCACTGCACACTCACATCCCTAACATTTGCCACCACCATCCTCCCATGCCCCCCCACCTTCTTGTTGCTGATATGCGTGTTGCATACTAATTTCAAAAATTTGCCATTACATCTGTACTTCGCACTGCTGCCAGTTCACTGCCTTTCCCTCACTCTCTCTCTCTCTCTCCTTGCTCTCCCTCTCTCCCTTTCTCTGCTTCAATCTCTCTCGCACTTCTTCAACTGTCCAATTGCTCCTTGCTGGCATCACGCATTACATACAATTGGTACAAAAGTAGTTTGCTCTGTTTTTGAGCTTGATTATCAACAGACGCAGCAGCAACAGCAACAGCAACAGCAGCAGCAACAGCAACAGCAGCAACAGCAACAGCAGCAACAGCAGCAACAGCAACAGCAGCAACACAAGTCCAACAAATTGTTGGCATTTTTTGTAGTCAAAGGTGAGGCGAAAGCGTCTTAACTACACATAACACGCACGCACAAACACACACACACACACACACACACATATATATATACACACACCCACACACACCCACACACATGCACACACATCCAGCTAGTTGTTTGCTTGTTGCCGTTGTTGTTGCTTTTCTCATTGCACTCTGCACACTCTCAAGGTTCAAAGCAAAATTTCCATACGCACACACGGGCAATGCAAACAAAACTTTTGGCCAAAACGCTTGGCCCTGCTTTAAGCCAACACAGTTGATACTCTCCATCCTCCCGCCTACCCACTGCCGCTCTCTCTCTCTCTCTCTCTCTCTCTCTCTCTCTCTCTCTCTCTCTCTCTCTGTCTTTACCACGTCTTGTATCTCAGTCTGTCTCTTTGCTTTACTGCGGCGCCTTTGGGTTAATTGCCAAGAGTTTGAATTGCTATAACCAAAAAGAAAGAAACTTGTGCTAGGACAAGATGCGATATAAGAATATGTGGAGAGAGAGAGAGAGAGAGGGTGAAAAAGAGAGAGTGAGAGATATAGAGAGAGTAATAAGCAAGTGAAAGAGAGAAAGACAAGCGTGAAAAAAGAGATACTGAAGACATTAAGAGAACCAGAGAAGAGTGATTAACGAAAGAGTGAAAGAAAAGAGTTGAGGAATAAGTGAAAATAGGAGGAATGCATATAAAAAGAAGAGGAGGATAGGAGATGTAAAAGAGAGAGAAGAGTGTTCACAAAGACGAAGAAAATCGAGGAGTATAGTAAATGAAAATATATAAAAAATAGGAAAAAACAAGAAAAAAGTAAAAGGGAAACGAAAAAGGAGACAATGATAAACGAATTGATATTCTTAAAAAAGATAGTAAAAGCGAAGAAGCCGTAGAAAGAATTCAGAGGAGAGAAAGTCAGAAGAGTAAGGATAGATAAACAAAGCAAAGAGAAGGCCAAACATGCAAAAGAGAGATGAACGTGAGAAGAGAGGAAGAGAGAAATGGGGGAGAAAAATTAGATGTAGGCGAGGAGATAAAGATAAGGATAGAAGGGGAAGTGAGCGAGAGAGAGAGAGAGAGAGAGAGAGAGAGAGAGAGAGAGACATTGAACAATGTGTGAACGACAGAAATGAGATAAAAATAGGAACTATATACGTACCTGCTTTTTACATTGCATTCTTACATAATCAGAGCAGCCAGTAAAACGTTTACGAAGAGGAGAATAAAGAACGACAGAGAAGAAACAGAATAAAGAAACATTTTAACACATGAATAGACTTGCTTTGCCTGTGAGTACTTACATTAATAAAACGGCCAGTAAAACGTTAACGAATAGAGAACAAAACACAAATGAAAAATGAATTGTTTGGCCATCCAATGTATTCGTTTATATTCACAAAAATGGCTGTGTGAGTTGCGTTTGTTAACAACAACTGATGCCAGACAGCGGAGCGTGACTTAAGCAAACGGGAGAACTGGTCTTTAAATCGTATTTAAGCTAAGGTCAATAGAGATTTAACGCAGCTCAAGGCAAGGGAACCTTAAATATGGTCAACCAAACAAACAAACACACACATAAACACACACACACACACACACACACAGAGAGAGTGAGAGATAGAGAGGAAGAGGAAGAGACACACAGACAGAGACACAAAAGTTAAGCACGTGTCATAATTGTCAATGTCAAGTGCGTTGGGGGCAAAACAGGAGCTTAGCTGCGACAAAGGACAACGCTTGAAGGATGAAGGATGAAGGATGATGGGCTGACCACAGCTGTATCTTTGCACAAGTCGCTCAAACTGAAACTCAAACTCAAACGGCAAGCAGGCAGTTTGACTGTGTATAACTACAAAATACATATAGACATATAAATTCGGATATTAAATCTAGTATCCGGCAAGCGGAAGTGCGCCATCTTTAAAGGCATGAACAGACAATGGGGCGGGGTGCAACGGGGGGCGGTCGAAAAATGCTTTGAAGCTATCGAGCACTGGACTTGACATTGTCGCATAAAGGAAACGTCACTAGCCGCAAGCATGTCCTGTACAGGAGTCAAGCAATAAACACACACACACAGAGACAAACAAATGCGGTAGAGAGAGAGAGAGAGAGCGAAAGAGAGAGAGAGAGATGAGGTACAGTAAATTTACCACTAGGCAGATCTGTCATTGCAGGCGCCGAAAAGTATGCAATAGTCGACAGTTGCCAAAAATAGAAAAACGAAAAACGAATAGAAAAAATTGCTTGGCCTGGCGTCCTTTTGGCGGCTGCCTCTATTCCCGGCAGCCGGGCCATAAACGTATCCGCATCCGTATCCTGGCTGGCCTAGTTCAGCATTTAAGCATTGCGCCTCGGACAATAATTCAGGGTGTCCGGCCGCAAAACTCGAATAAAAATCAAATAATAGCGTAAAGTGCAAAAATAGAAATGAGAAAGACAAGAAAAACGTATACGGAAAAGCCCGAAAATCAACGAGCAGCATGTGAAAATGTACAATAATAAAATGGTTTGCCCTCTCTCTCTCCCTCTCTCTCTCTCGCTCTCTCTCGCTCTCTCTATTTGCTCTGCAGATAAGCAGCCAAAAAGTTAACCCCACCCTGCACTTGCCCCCTCTTTAAAGGAAGTAAACTGCATAGAATCAAACAAAAGTTAACCCAGTTGCTGACGCTGCTTCTGCTGCTTCTGCTGCTGCTTCTGCTTTTGCTGCAATGAATAAATTTTTGCTTAGTTTTTGTGTCGCAGTTTTTCAGTTTTCCAGCTTTCCAGTCTTTCAGTTTTTTTTTAGTTTTCATCTGCCATTCGCTTCAAGGCGCCACTGAAAAGTTGTCGACACACAGACTCTGAGCACAAAATCTAAAATTTAGAGAACAGAGTTGAGCAACGAGTTGAGCTCTACTTATACCCTGTAGAAAGTTCGAGTGAAACTAAGGTGAGCAGGAAACAGGTGAACTTTGAAAAGAAAATGTTGTGGTATGAAAAAGACATTAGAAATATAATTTGTTTGACTAGATTGAAGTGTTAAGAAAAACTATCGACAATAATTTTGTAGAGGAATCTAAATTAAACTTACTTTAATATATGTTAATGAAATTATCTTTTTAGACTATCATGAAATCATAATAATTGTTTTAGATTAATTGAATTTTATACAATATTTAATTATATTTTTATTTTATTTTTTTAAATGATACTTATTATCTAGAAAAATACAGACAAAAAAATTGCAAAGGCATATTAAAAATGTAAATAGCTTTCTTTAAAATATATTAATAATATTTTTTATTTAGACAGTAATGAACAAAGCATATTTGATAATAAATATTTAAAAATTATTATTAATATATTATTAATGCAGTTTAATTTATTCTAATGATCTGAAGATTACAGATCTATCAAATCTAAAGAGAATTAAACTGCATTAATAATATATTAATAATAATTTTTAAATAGTTAATATCAAATATGACTGAAACGAATGAAAAGAAAATTCTAATTATAAATATAATATTTTAAATTTAATTTAATGTATATTAATAAATAATACAAATCTTCTAAAAAATAAAAAGAGAACTAGAGACCCTAATAATTTGCTTGGAAAAGAAATAAATTTGCTTTTAATAAAATCGATAAAGTTTTATATCTAAACAACAAAATTTAAAGCATAAACATAGTTTTAAAAATATTGCATTTTATATAAAAATATAAAATAACATATGCAGATTTGATATATTCTATTTTCTAAGCCAATTTCCTTAGGTTTGCAATATGTTTTGAATAGAATAAAATAGTTGTATTATTATTTTAAATTCAAAAGAAAATTAAAGGGAAATTTAACTGAACTGAAAACGCTATACTATCATAAATAATTAATATTTTGCTATAAAAAAATAACAAAAACTGTGCAGAATAAGTAGAAAAAGTGATGGCGCAATAATTATATAGTAATACATAGCTCAGAATGGTATGAATATGAATAAGAATATCGATTTAACTCTCACTTAACTTCTTAGTTCAACAACCAGATTAATTGAAAAAAAAAACAGGGTATATATGTATACAAGGCAAAAGCTGAAGGCGGGGAATTGTGAAATGTGAAAGCTAACAAACAATTGCAATGCGGCAACGGTAGTTTGGCAGAACTCTCAACAGAGAAATGAAATTGATAAACGTAATTAATTAAAATTTAAAGTGAGCAAACGAAACATTTGCCAAAAATGTACGCCTGTTGTTGTTATTGTGGTTGTTGTTGTTGTGGTTGTTGTTGTTGTTGTGGTTGTTGCTGTTGTTGCCCCGACGCCTCGTCGCCATTGAGTCGACATAAAAGTTGATTCCATATTTCACGGCATTCTGGATTATGGCTTATGACGGCCACCAAACAAGCCTCGAACACAGCCAAATAAAGAGCGACAGTGCCAAAAAGAGATGACAGATAGCAGGGGGCATGCGAGTGTGACCAAGAGGCAAATAAATGCTGACAAATAGGCCAACAGACTATAAAGCTGGAATGCAGCTTAACCCTTAAAAAAAAAAGAAGAAAAAACAAAAAAACAAAAACAAAATATATATATACGGAATGCTTTTAAACAATTCTCGGAAAATAATTCATACAAAATTCCTAGGTAAAGTCGACAAAACAAAATAAATTATGAAGTGGCTGCTGCTGGTAAAGAATGCTTTATAATAAATTCAGTTAATGACAGCATTTATTACTATTGATTTTTGTAGCATTGTTATCTATGTGAATCAAATTGCCTTTTAGCTCGTGTTGTGCACTTCAAAGTTGATTGAACTTCTCGATAATAAATAAATGAATGTAGCTCAAAGAGGAGCTAAGATGGCCCGTGCCACAGTGGAAAACTATCGATAGTAATTTATATTTAACATAGGTCTTTTCTTGTATACTTGAAAGTTGGTAATTGTTAGCATAATAATATATATAATAGTGATAATTGTGAATGGTTCTCGATAAACGATTCAAGAAATACGATTCGAAATGGAAGTATCGATAGTAATTAGAATATTATATTTTTTGTATATTTCTAAGTTGATTGCACAGCTTGGTAGAAAGTAAATGAATGTAATTCATAGTAGAGCAAATGTGGAAAACTATCGATAGTAATTAGAATGTAATATTAGTCTTGTGTAACTTGAACACTTGAAAGTTGGTAAAAGTTAATATATTAATATATTTAATGATGATAATAGATATTAAATATTAGAAATGGAAGTGAAAGCAACAAGTTATCGATAGTAATAAGAATATAATATTTTTTGAATATTTATAAGTTAATCGAACTATAATTAATAATTAATTTTAGTCTTTTCTTGGATAATTAAAAATAGAGAGAAGTAATTTAAAGTAGAAATACGATTAAAAGTGAAAGTGACAAATTATCGATAGTAATAAGAATATAATATTTTTCTATTTAATATTTCTAAGTTGCTCGAGTTCTAATTAATAATTCACTTTAGTATTTTTTGGACAGTTCCAAGTAGATAGAAGTAGAAATACGATTGAAAGTGAAAGTGACAAATTATCGATAGTATTTATGATGACATAGTTCAAAATTGATGGAAGTGCTTGATAGGACGTAAACGAATGTAATTCAAAGTAGAGTCTATCTTAGGCATTGCAATAGTGTAAACCTATCGATAATAAGTTGATAAGTTATCGATAATAGAGATACAATGGGAAGTAAAAAACAATCCTTAGTAATTCTGGTATTACTTTTATTTGTATAGCGGAAAAGAAAAACGATCGATAGTAATTGAAAAAAATATCGATAAATATTTGTAGGAACGAGCTCATTTTGTGCTTCTGCCTGCAAACAACTTATGTCATAATTGCATGTTCGGCTTTTTGCTTCATTTAATTGCCTGGCATGCTGGGGTTAAGCCCAGTGTTGGAAAACGAGGGATGCACTGGGGTGTTCGGCAAATGAACATGACACAAGTGCATTTAACAAATTAAAATAGTAACCAGAACGAAGCCATGCGATGCGATGCGTTGCGTTGCATTGCGATGCGATGCGATAATAAAGCTGATGATGCTCAGGGTTTCGCATAGGGTTGTCGTTTATTCATTCAAAGTGTTGTCGTTGTCCTTGTTGTTGTTGCTGTTGTTGCTGTTGCTGAAAATGAGCAGAGCTGAAATACAATCCAAGCCGGAACTGACACGCACAAAAGGATATACAACATTTACTAATAAATTTCATATTTATGTACGGACATTGCCGGACAACATGCGGAGAGTGCAAAGGGACACGGACTGTGACTGGGACTGGGACTGGGACTGCGCAACGGTTACGAGCAGGACGGGCAGCAACGGGAGGGGGAGAAGGAGTGGGAACGGGAACGGGAACGGGAACGGGAGACTGCGAAGCACGGATACGGCTAGCTAACCGAAACAGCGCTGAAAATCAACGTGAAATTGCAGTTGCTTGGCTAAAGGCTGGTGCTGTTTGTGTTGAAGGATGAGAATGTGGGCGTGGCAATGGGACAAAACAGTGCGGTTGGCAATGCAAACAGCGGGTTGGCCAAATGGAGCGAGGTCGTTGACGACGGCAGTTGGAATCACAGCAGGACATAAAAAGGATGCGTGGCAATAAAAATAAGCGAAAACAAACAAACAAACAAACAAACAGACAGACAGACAGACGGGCAGACGGACAGACGGGCAGACGGAGCGAAAGACAGACGGGCTAGTGACAGCATACAGGACGTGTGTGTGCGCGAGTGTGTATGCGACTGTGTGTGTGTGTCACAGGTCGCAATTTGCCGTCTGGCTGGAGTGCAATGCTCTGATGTCTTTGGCATTGCAATCTGAGCCCAAAAGCCGAACAAATATAAATATTCCTCAGAGCACACAAGTCAATTAGTTGAAAGTTCAGCAAGTAATATCATATCAGGCTTAATACATAATACCAGCCATTATCCATTTCCCATTTTCCGCTTTCTGCTTTCCACAAAAAACTCTGATTCTCTGACCAACTTCAGTTCTATTTGAATCCCATTGTCTGCCATTGTCTCCCGAAGATGTAAACTCCTTATGAACCAAACCAAACCAAAATCAGTTTGAAAATGCATAACGCAGTTTTTCATGCATTTTCCAGGCTGCGCTGCCAATCACTCAGTTAGTCAGCGAGTCAGCTTGTCAGCGTCAAAGATTTTTTGCGAAATTGCAACTGATATATATAAATTGAAGCCTTCCATCAATTGTAAATCGCAATAATTAGATCGAACTGCAACCAAAACCAAAAAATTATTTCAATTCAAATTCAATTTATCAGATAATCAAAGGAAACCGCGTACCCCTTACTTACCCCGCCCCCCTAACCACCTCTAGCACTTGTTAAAACATTTGCAATTGCATTAAATTTGTGGTAGCGTGTTTTAATTTATGCATATTTATCACGTTTTATTTATCGAGCACAAATTGCCAGCAAATGTTTTCAATTAAAATTCAAAGTGATAAATGTTTATACACAACAAAAATAATTTCATATTGCGTATAATTATCATTATACACTTTTTTTCTTTTTTTTGGCTGAAAGAATGTAATACTTTGTAAGCTGCAATGCAATGGCTGAAGAAATGTTTCAGATGATTGAAGAGGACACTTATTTCGAAAACATTTAAAGAGTTTTTGCATAACTATTTAAATGGGAAATTAAAACAATTAAAACTAGAAAATGTGATACAGTTTTCAGCGCTAGAATATTTGAATTTGTTATAAATGTGTTGATATATCTAAATATCTAATAAATATATATCGAAGCAATTATTTATAGAGTTGTCTATTTGAAAATTGTTTTAAGTGGAAATTAAATGCGACAAATCTAGAAATTGTTATACAGTTTTCAGCGCTAGAATATTTGAATTTAATGGGATCAAAATTTGAGCTGGAATTATTATTATAAATGTGTAGAAATTCTTAAATATCTAATTTATATATGTTGATGAAAAGTTGTAGATAAATTAAATCGAACTCATTTGTATTGCTGTCTATTTGACAATTGTTTTAATTGGAAATTAAAAGAGACAAATTTAGAAATTATTATACAGTTTTAAGCGCTGGAATATTTGAATTTTAAGGCATCAAAATTTGAGCTGAAATAATAATTATATATGCATGGAAATACCTAAATATCTCATATACATATATTGAAGAAATCATTAGTATTGTTGTCTATTTGATAATTGTTTTAAATGGAAATTAAAAGAGACAAATTTAGAAATTGTTATATAATTTTCTGCTCTAGAATATTTGAATTTTATGGGATTTTGAGCTGGAATAATTATTATAAATGTGTGGAAATACCTAAATATCTCATTTATATATATTTGAGAAAAGTTGTGGACAAATGAAATCGAAATCATTTGTATTGTTGTCTAATTGATAATTATTTTAATCGCATATTAAAAGCGACAAATCTAGAAATTGTTTTATAGTTTTTAGCGCTAAATTATTTGAATTTTAAGGTATCAAAATTTGAGCTGGGATAATAATTATAAATGCGTAGAAATTCCAAAATATCTAATTAATATATATTGAAGAAATCATTAGTATTGTTATCTATTTGATAATTATTTGAATTGGAAATTAAAAGAGACAAATCAAGAGATTGTTATATAGTTTTCTGCTCTAGAATATTTGAATTTAAAGGGTTCAAAATTTGAGCTGTGAGAATTATTATAATAATATAATATTATATTATAATAATAAATTCATGAAAATACGTAAATATCTCATTTGTATATGTTGAAAAAATCATTTATAGTGTTATCTATTTAATATTTGTTTTAATTAGAAATTAGAGCAGACAAATCTACAAATAGTTATATAGTCTTCTGATCTAAAATATATTTTGATTTTATACATAAATATCTAGTTTATTAATATATATATATCTTAAAAATATTTCTTAATTATATACATTTTCATTTAATAAATAGTGAAAAGCGCATTTAAACTTCGCTAACCGCGCGTTGAATGACGTGTGTTGAATAAATTGTTTTTCTATTTTGCATTTGATTATTATTATTTTTTTCGCGCACTTTCTGTAAGCTAATATTTTGATGCAAACTAATGAAACAGCTGTCAAGCTGTTTGTTTCAATTTAATCAATTGCATTCCATTGAGCTATTTGTTTGGAACTTTGCAGTGTTGAAATTGATATGAGAATGAAACTAAAATCATTGATAATGTGTTTGTTTTATGGCTTATTAAACTAATAGAAATATAATTATATTAATAAATGGATAAAACCAAACAAAAAAAATTAAAAAAATTGAGAAGAGAAAACGAAAACACTCATTAATTGTTTGTCAACAGTAATTGATATCAAAGTGAATAGCCTGTGTAACAATTCAGTTTAGATTCATTTAATTAAATATATGCACACATATTAAAGAGAAGCATTTCAATGAATTAAATATTATTTGAGCTGTAAAACAATTGAAGCACTTAATTGGACTTTATAGCTTATTGATTTAGCAGCAACTTCCAGTGCCAAATTGTTATAAATTCAATGAAAAGAATTCATTGAAATATCTTTAGAGCAACTTTGCCGCAATTAATTAAAATACCTTTATTGTGATTCGTAACTTTAAATGGCATTTTCAAGCATTTAATTGCTCGAGGAATTTCCACAACTATTTTACTGATATTATCATCATTTGACATGCACATTTTTGGGACAACGTGGGACAATTTCAATTATTAATTGACATTTTGGTCGAAGCTATCAATACTCTGGCTAAATATTTGCTTAGGCAATGAATTCACAACCCAATGGGCGTTGGAGTTAGTTGGCGCTGCTCAAGCATTTGCCAGAGTTGCCAAAAGTGTTTGCGAATGCCAAACTCAATGCTGAGGCACTTGACATTTTCACGCTTCACGAGCGATAAATGTCACAACAACAAAAAAGAGTAGACAACTCTACAACTAATGCTCGGATTTCTAATTTCAAATTCCCAATACGAAATTCGAAATGCGAAATTCCAAAATTCTGTGTAAATGACTATGAGTTTTGTTATTGATGTTGTGTTAAGCACTTGTATTTGGTTTACACTTTGACTTCAGTTTCTTGTTTAAACATTTGTGTTATGATAGAAATCCACAGTCGATAGCCAAGCTCTATGCATGCCTGAGTGTATACACTTGTGTGTGTGTGTGTGTGTGTGTGTGTGTGTGTGTGTGTGTGTGTGTGTGTGTGTGTGTAGATTTACTTACACACATTTGCTTTTGATTGCTGTTTACTGGCTGACTGCATCCTTTTAGCCTTGCAGTTTTGATCCTTTAATAGAATATTTAATTTTAATTACAAACATTTGATTTCCCACTTCAGCCATCGCTCGCTGTTGCCCACTCCTCCCCCTCAACGTGGCAGTGGCAGTGAAAGGCGGGGGCAGACTTAAAAATTCATGACATATGTCTCCTTACCTTCTCCCTTTCCCTGTCTTCCTCTCTCTCCCTCTCTCTTTCGTTTGCTATCGCAAAATTTGCGCTGAATGGCAAGCGAATTGAATGCGTGTGCATGAAAGCATAAGCTGGCCAAGTTAGTAACCAACATTGGAGCCAAGAACGACAACGACAACGACAACGACACCGACAACGACAACGACAGCAACAGCGAGACCAAAGAGGAGCATGAGAACGATGAGGCGACTCGACTACCGAGACGCTGAATGCTTTTGTCAATGTGAGGCTAACAACGCGACGCCTTGACTTCAACGCAAGCGAGGGTCGCTTTACAGTTCTGGCATAAAAGTTAAACCTTCAACTACAGTTTGATCATCGCATGTTTTTAAACAAACATATATGCAGCATAAATTTGCTTGATCATAGTCTAAGCTAATTTGATTTATAATTCGCAACTGGTTTTGGCTGGCAATTGCATAAGTCAGCAGGTGACATAGAGTATACAAAAGATTATACTAAATAAAGGATTTAGATAGCATACCTATAATTAAAGTTAACAAATCAAGCCATTAAAATGTAGTTATTGCACTGTATCGATAAAATAAATATAGATAGTGATTTAATCGACTGCAACAGCTGTTATCCCCTTCAGTTGGAGCGTCAATAAAGTATTTTTTCTTAATAATTTTCGATATCTAGTGATGATAATTTATCGATCAACTGATTTTTGTAAAATTAGAGCTGTAAATTCTAGGGCATATAAGCAGAGCTTTGACAGAGACTCAAGTCTAATAATGAAATATTCAGCGTGGAAATATTTATTTAAAATTTAGCGCAGGAAATTTCTTGGAATTGAAGCAAAGAAATGATTTCGGGACACACAGTAAGTTGTGCAACATGATTAGGCAAACATACACAAACGTGCACAAATAATTGATGAAGAACTGGAGTGGCAACCCTCGGAAAAGTTAGCGTTTCACATGCAGCTTGCACACTGTCGGCTGCTTTCTATGCTTATTTGTTGATGTTCCGCATGCTGCACTTTATGTAGCATACCTTTGGGATGATAAGCTCTATGTGTGTGTGTGTGTGTGTGTGAGAGAGAGAGAGAGGGAGTGAGGAAGAGAGTGAGTGAGGGAGAGCATGTGTAACGCTGCGATTGAAGACCCATAGCAATGACCTTAGCTGCACTTGGTTGCGCTTGCAAAAGAGTAAAAACTAACACAAAGCACAAATGAAAAATGAAAACTCTAGAATGGAAAAAAGAAAAGAAAAATGTCTATTAATGCAATGCATATACTACGCTTATAAATACACAACGACGTATATACATTTGCTAACCATCATTTATTTTGCTCTCTCTTTTTTGCAGGTGAGTAGCATATTTGGCATTTTCAATTTGCACACACATCACACACAGTTGCCAGTTGAATATTTTCTTTTTTTTGGGTAAGTTCGCTTCTTTTCCAGGTCAATGGGGTGGTGCAGCCACCCTAAACTGTTCCATCAACAAGATGACAGCCATCGATTCGACACAGTCAGAGAGAGAGAGAAAGAAAGAGAGAGTGAGAAAGAGTGTGAGAGAGTGAGTTCTGCTTCTACTTCTACTTCTACATTTCTCCGCCTCTCTCGTGTAGAATTCAAGCTCTGTTTGCCAGTCGCGTTCCATTTGTCAATGTGCAGCACGTACTCAATCTTCTGGCTTGTCAAACTTGCCAATGTTTGTTGCCAAAAAATCAAAAAAAAAAATATATATAAAAAATATAAGAAAATAAGAAAGAAAATAAGAAAGAAAAGAATAAGAAAGAAAATAAAAATTTGTTTGATGTTGACCCACCACACATCCATCTCTGCGTTCTCTGCTTATGATGCTACCGCTGATGTTGACGTCTCTAGGAGGGTTGCCTGCATGTCAGCTTGCATCCCCCTACCCCAACCTTCTCCACCACCCTCCTCCTCACTGCCACGAATCTTGAAGTCTCACAGTCTCAGAGTCTTAGTCACATGTATTTTTCAGCACCTACTTAGTGCCAATTGTGGATTGTGGATTGTGGATTCTGCATTCTATTTTCTGTCAGCTCACACAGCAATCGATAACGAGTACAATCAGCAAAAAAGACGATTAGTTATCGATGAGTGAAAAAAATTTAGCAAAAATGTTACTAAGCTTTTTGCCATGTCTCTCTAATTTGTAAGTGTGATATATTTATGCATTACGCTCAAGAAACTGTTGAGTGTACTCGACTATGAGATACCCAACTGTAGAGTGTACTCGACTGTGAGATACCCAACTTACTCAGAATTATTTCATATTTTGCGTTCATATATATGCATTTCGCTTAAACAACAGTTGAGTATACTCGACTATAAGCTAGCCAACTGTAGAGTGTAGTCGACTATGAGATACTCATACAGTTATGTTGACTTCAACTCAGAATTATGTGAGATCCTTATGCATTTTGCTCATACAACAGTTGAGTGTACTCGACTATGAGATACCCAACTGTAGAGTGTACTCGACTGTGAGATACCCAACTTACTCAGAATTATTTCATATCTTGTGTTCATATATATGCAATTCGCTTAAGCAACAGTTGAGTATACTCGATTATAAGTTAGCCAACTGTAGAGTGTAGTCGACTGTGAGATACTCATACAGTTTAGTTTACTCAAACTCAGAATTATGGGATATATTTATGCATTTCGTTCACGCTGAGTTGTCTCGACTATAAGATACCCAACCGTACAGTGTACTCGACTATATGATACCCAACTGTACAGTGTACTCGACTATGAGATACTCATACAGTTTAGTTTACTTAGAAGACTTTGAGAAGTAGAAAGTTTCGTTTGCTAAATCAGATAAAGCAAACTTGTACTTACAACTTTCAGCTACAGACAGTTGCACTAATTTATAATACGCAGCTTTAAGTATTTTCGATTAAAATTAGTTAATTCAACTGTTTTTAAGGATGCCAACATAGCAACATAATATTAGGTAATTCAAGCTGCTTTAGTCAACGTGTTTTGTCGTGCGTGTCACGCGGTCAATGCTCGTGCTATGAAAATAATATTAAATTTGTATGATTCTATTAGCAAAACAAACAAGAACTCGGAACAAACACAACCACACACACACATACACACACACACACAGGCACACACATATATATATTGGTAATTGTGTATAAAATGCAGCAGCTAAAAATAACAACATACACATAAATTATATACATATATATATATATGTATATATATGTACATATATGTGTGTATATGTACATATTTATATAGAGAAACACTCTGTATAGAGTCGTTGCTCACGTAGCTCTTGAGCTCTGTTCTGTTGCCTGTGTTGACTCTGCTGTGGCATAACGAAATTACGAAGTTCCTAACTAAACAAGTTGCCAATACATAATAATGCATAGATGAACATGTTCAGCAAGCGGCGAGAGGCAGAAAGAGCGGGAGAGCAATAGAATGCGAGTGAGAGAGACAGTGAGAGCGAGAGAGAGAGAGAGAGAGAGTGGTACTCACGTAACCAGGCTGCCTGAGTTCTTGGCAAGACAAAAGACATGTCAGTCAGTTAGTCAGTCAGAGCGTCCAGTTGCTCGTTGTGTCGGGTCCGTTTGACTGATGTATATGGTCATTGGTAGTTAGCTGCCTCCCCCTACCGCCCCCCTACGCCACCTCTGGCCCCTCTTCTCCCACTTCTCCCTCTAACACCGAACAACCCCTTTCAATATCCTTCTTTCAGCCACTTTTTGTGTGGTCCTCATTGCTTTTCACAGTTGAGTTGCTCGCATAATGCAAATACACAATAAATAAACGTAAAATGCACTGCACAGGGCACAATACGATACACGATAGCGGTATTCGATAAACGATACCATACACAGTGGGAAAATGTGTTAAATAAAATACATTTTGAATGAAGTATTTGCGATTCTTAAGAAAAGTTGCAATAATTAAACACTGGAAATCTTTATTTCAGAGAATATAATATTCATTAGTTCTCTTAATTATTTATTAAATTTTTCTTCTATTCTATATAAATTTTTTTATATTTTTGTCGAACAAATTTCTTGAGTCAAAGTATCATGTTTTCAATTTAAGAATTCAAAGAACTTAACTGACACAAGAAGGTTTGCTAGACCTTAAAAAGTATATTTATACTTAATTAATATTAGATGTCGAGACGATTGGACCTTGTCTAACTGTCGATCTCAGCCACCCTAAGAACTAGAGACACGAATCGAGATTAAGTTAAGTTTCAACAATCAAACAATGTCTATATTTACTACACTTTCAACTTAACATGCGTTTTAAAAGAATCCTGAAAATTTCATAAACATCCGTCCACAATTAAAAAGTTATTCAGAGAAGCAATATTTGCGGCCAACACATGTGCGCGAGCGAGACAGCGAATGCCAGCGATATAAGCATTCAGATGTTAAGAATGCATGTATAAGTCTAAGAATAAGTAGTCATGTGTATAAATTTACCTATGTGTTTGTATATAATTCTATTTTAATCGAGGAACATTATTAAGTCGATTACCACAGGGTATCATGCTGTCGCGCACGCTCGTTAGATTTGTTTGTTTAATTTGTATCTACAACTTATACAATTGTGCAGCAAATGATGTTAATATGAATGCCAATGCATTTATTTCTTGTATTTCGCATAAGTATTCAGTTTACTTTGCCTGCTGCAATTCGTATTCATATTCCTATTCACAGTCGCAGTCACAGTCGCAGTCAGAGTCACAAGCCTATTCACTTTTCTATTCACATAGTGTTTTGCCTTCATGATTCTACCACTCAATATGCCAATTATTTTCAGCTTTTCAGTTCATAATTTACCAAGTGAACGACTGCACATGACATGCTTATTTTTGTTCTATTTACCACTGTCTTGTTCCCACCAACCCCCTCTCGTTCTCGCCGTCACTCCACGACTAATTCACTCGAATTCCCTTGACTCACTTAGTTTATCAATTTTTTATTGAGCACCTTTTAGACATGTGCACAAATTTCCCATTGTTTGGCATTGATATCAAAATTCTTTTTCCTCAATTTCTCAATAAAGTTGAATTTTATGGCAATTTCCCAACTGCAATTTCAGCATGATATCTGCATTAATATTAGTTAGTTATGGATATGACTCACTTGCGAGTCAATTTTCTATATGTATATATAAGCTATTTACTTTGAACTATTTATTTTATTTACTTTTACTTTTTGACGGCAACTTATTACCTATACCCTGTATAGTGTAAGTGTACGTAATTGGTAGTAGAAGGCATGGCGGACCCCACAAAGCTTATATATTCTCGATCAGTATCAACAGTTGAGTCGATTGAACCATGTCTGTCTGTCTGTCTGTCTTTATTAAGACATCCAACTCAGCTACTAGAATGGTTAGAGATAGAGTTAGAGTTAGGTTCCTCTTCCAATAAACAGATCTTCCCCTATCTCCTTCCTCCCATCTTTTAAAATACTTCTGAAAGTTTCACAAAGATCGGACCAGAAATAAGTGAGAGACATTCACAAAAGAAAGAAGGAAGATTTGAAACACAGATTTGTAAGCACATGTGTATTGTTTTCTTTGTTTGCTCATAGCAGCAAGCTTTTGCATGTATAATCGCACAAAAGCTGAGTGTTCTGTCACTTCAGTTTGGAATTTACCAACACTGTCAAATATTATATTTTGTTGAAAATTATACATTTAATCTGATATTTGTAATAGTTGAAAGATTTAAGAATATTTTCAAGAATTTTCTTAAGAAAAGCTGAGTTGCCAGACCAGATTACTCTGTGGTTAACTTGCCTTCGTTTCGAGAGATTGCCATTTAAAATGTATCGTCATGTTATCGATTTTGGGGAATCGATATATTTACATTAGAGCTATACAGGGTATCATGCTGTCGCGTGTGCTCGACTGATATAATTGATTTCAGGCCTACGCGTCCTCCATGTTGCAATCGAACTTCATGTTATTTTTCTTGTCTTAAACATTTTTCTATCACTTTCTGCTTACACATTTGACAGCTGCAGTGTCCTCCAATGTCACTTTTTGTCAATTTGTAATTATTATTAGGTTTTTTTTAGACAGTTCTATATTCTTTTATTTATTTTGTTTTAGTCTGAGGCTTATTTGTTTGCAATAGTGCCACTATTGTAGCCCTCCATTGTCAGTTGATGGTCCTCCATTGCCACTTTTTTTTCTCGCATTTTTAGTTAATCGTTCACTGTGTTGTTTCTTATTTACTTTTATAAATTAATATAACTCTTTGTATTGATTTACTTAATTTTGAATTCACATATTCGTCCTCCATGGTCACATTACTACAGCTGTATATGTTCTCTTTTTTATAGTGCAATTTAGCCTTAGTTGATTTTCTAGCTAAGTTTTGACTAAGAATTTTGAACTCAAAAAAATATTCCGCTGTTTTTTCTCAGCTTTTTTTTTAATTTCTCATTCGTCCTCCATGGTCACTTTAGTATATTTCCCATCTACTCCATTTGTTAGCTCTTAAACTTCCATTATCTTTAATATATATTTCCTATTTTATATATATATTTGACAATATTTCGCACGCTCACAGTCGTCCTCCATGGTCACTTTATTAATTAAACTTCCTCTTGTCCATTTGCTGCAGTTGTTGCTCTCATTAATTTGTATTCCATCTAAATTTTGCACACAGAGCTCGTGCATTATTCATGCATATCAATTATCGTAATTTCGCATCCGTCCTCCATGGTCACATTGTCGCATCCACAGGTCTCAGTGCGAGTCTCCATTGTCCTAGTTCCTATCAATTAGCTGTCCCATTAATATAGTTTCCATGTTAATTTCCACTTATCGTACATGTGTTTGCTGTCCACAATTTGACAGCAGCAGTTAGTGTCCTGTCCTGTCCGTCCTCCATTGTCACTTTGTGTGTCAATATGCTTAGCAAGCAATTTTCGCAAATAGTGTTTGAACTGTAACACGCTTTAAGCCAAGTTAATTAAGTAATTTGAATTCAATAAACCATGCAAAATGAACAATCGATGTGAGCAGATGTCGTTATTCATATGTATGTGTGTGTGCGTGTCTCTCTGTGTGTGTGTGTGTGTGTGTGTGTGTGTGTGAGTGCTTCTTGTTGCTGTTGTTGTTTGCAATTTGTTTAGTTGTCGTTCGATTTGCTTATTGTGCAATTTTTGTTTGCCCTTGCTCCGATATCGTGTTAGTCTGTGTGGGTGTGCTATTGTGTGTGTGTGTGTGGGTGTGTGTCCCACAAATCACAACAGCAACAACAACAATGGCAACAACAATAGCAACAACAATGGCAACAACAATGGCAACATGTCGTCGTTGGGCTGACTAACTGGCTCTGCTTGGTTTTGCTGCTGTCTCAGCTGTGCCACAACCTTGAGTCACAGGTCCACCCCACACACACACACACACACACACACACACACATACAACACACACACATACAGGCACGCCTATATGTAAATTTTGTATGCCTCTGCTGCATGCGCCTTCGGGTGGTTATTGATTTTTGTTGCTCTTCGTGCTTTTTTTTATGATTTTTGTTTTATTTGCTGTGTTGTTGTTGTTGTTGTTGCTGCTGTTGTTGTTGTTGCTGCTGCTGTTGTTGTTGTTGTTGTTTTTGTTGGCTGTGCACAGCGCGCGCTTCAGCAGCATTATTATTATAATAAAATCAACACCAACAACAACACGTACAACGAAGCAGCGCTGTAAAATGAACTTGGCTTCCATGTCTCGACCATGTGTCTGCCGTCCACACACACACATAGCACACACACAGCACACACACATATGTAGCACACTCTATGCTTGCTGCTCTCGCTCTCTATCTCCTTTTTTATGTCATATTTCTATTAATTTAGTTAAAGCTGTGCCAGCAAACGCGCTAAAAACGCGCTAAAAACGCGCTAAAAACGCGCTAAAAACGCGCTAAAAACGCGCTAAAAACGCACTAAAAACGCGCACATGTCTCAGCGGCAGCTCATTAAAGCGTGTGTGTTTGTCTGTGCATGTGTATGTGTTTGTGTGTGTCTGTGTGTGTGAGGGTCTGTGTGTGTGTGTGTATGTGTGTGTGTGTGAGTGTGTGTGTGTGCACAAACTTGTAATTTCAATAACTTAGTTTCAGTGCCAGAACGAAACGTTGTGCAGTTTTACGTTGCTCTTCTTTCATTTCCTTGCCTTGGCTTCTTTCTCGCTTTCTCGCTTTCTCGCTTTCTTGCCCTTCTTCCCTTTCTCTCTTTCTGTCTCTTTCGCTTCTGCTCCCACGCTTTATTTGCTGCCCTGCAGTTGGCGAGTTTTGCTCCAATTTTCAATGCATTATGCTTATGAGAATTTATGTTATGGCATACGAGAGACACACACACACACACACGCACACACGTACACTCTATGCTCATACACATATGGAAGGTCCTGCTGTGCTGTCCCCCCACTCTCCCTCTCTCTCTCACTCTCTCGCTCTCTCTCTCGCGTCTGGCCCTTCTTTGGCTCTGTAATTAGTTGAGCATGATACAAATGTTGCACAGTTTCAGCTCATTCGGCGCGATTTACCTACACACACCTAAACACACACACACACACAAACACACACAGAAACACACACACATTCGGCTTAAGTGTAGATTGTGTATTGCAGTTGGGCAACTCATAAAGTTGCCCAATAATGTTAACAACTTTGGCCACTTCTTCACTTCCATGTTGCGCCACACCACAGAGAGAGATAGATAGATAGAGCGAGAGAGAGATAGATAGAGAGAGATAGAGAGAGAGAGAGAGAGAGAGATAGATAGAGAGAGAGAGAGAGAGAGAGAGAGAGAGTGCAATAAACATAAAATTGGTATCAAGTTGCACTTAATTAATTATGTGATTTGTTGTCTTTTTGCGCGCTGTGTGGCAAGAACATTAGCCAACTGCTCGGCTATCATTCAGCAAGTTAGGCAGCTTGTGGCACTTGCAACTGTGCCTCAGCCGGTGCCGGTGCCTGTGCCTGTGGCGCATACAAATGTTCTTCTGTTCTCCACTCTCTCTCTCTCTCTCTCTCTTTCTCTCAGTCTCGCAGATAGGCAAGTTAAGCCACAAAGCTATCAATAAATTCAAATGGAAATTAGGTTCGACATGTGCTGCTTAAGCATTGGATTAATCGTGTAGAAAAGTCAGCTGAGAGTGACTGAAAAATAGTGTTTGTTGGTGTAGAGCTTTTAGCTTTAATGAGCTTTCATTATTATTACTATTAAATAAATATAAATTTACATATTGCATAAGCAAAGCTTTCTACTTAATTTGAGCTGTAGCTTAATATATATTCAAAAGTACTACCAAAGCTTTAATGTGCTTTTTAAGCAGTTAATCGACATGAGGTAGTTATAATGTTGATGAGTGCAGCTTTTAAAGTTTGATTAACTTACTTGCACCAACTTAGACTACATGAGCGATGCAAAAGCTTTTATGTGCTTTTAAAGCTCTTTATAATATAAAAGTAGATAGATAAAAACAGACTTTAATGCAGTTTTTGCCTTTGATTGAGCTTACTCGCAACAACTTATCACATAAAAGCTTGAATGTGCTTTTAAAGCTCTTTGTAATATAAAAGTAGATAGATGAAGAAGACTTAATTGCAGTTTTAAGCTTTGCTTTAAAAGCTTACAAAGCTTATAAATAACGGTGTTATTGAAGATATCATTCGTTTAAGCAGTATTGTAGCTTTAATGAGCTTTTGAATTACGAAAAAGTAGGACCAGACTTAACTTAGATGAGTGAAAGCAAGCATACAAGGTTTTGAAAAGCTTCAATGTGCTTTAACCGTTGAGCTGCTTATTTAGTTGCTATTTCAAATCATTTTCAAAGTTCAATATTAAGTTTGAGTGCATCAAATTCGTTTGCTTCTTTGCTTACATAACTTGTGGTTCTTCTTTAGCATAACTTCACTTAATTAGCTTCCAAGATTGTTTTGAAAAAAAAAAAGAATCCAAATCAAAAGCAATTTGTTCAATCAATTGAAATGTCTGCCAATATTTTGTACACAATTTCAATAAATTGTTTATTAGCGAGTAGGAAACATAATCAAAAAACAAGTAAAACCCTTAAGTGCTTCAATCTATTTAATAAATATCAAGCAAAAGTTTCAGTTCCCAGCGAACGCGACTAGTAGTTACCCTATAAAGTAACTTAAAAGTTCATTAAATAAATATAAGCTTTGCTGTTGTATAAGCAAGCGCTTAATAAATTTACAGGGTAGCTGAGAGTTTGAAATTGTGAGCTGGCATTGAAATTGAAATTGAAATGGAAATGACTTAATAAGGTTTCCTTAGGGTTTCCATTTTCAATCTTGAGTCTACAATTTCGCCTGTTGTCATGGCTTTTCCATTCAAATTCCATTTTGCCAATCAAATTGCTCAACATTGTTGTAGTTGTTGTTGCAGTTGTCGTTGTCGTTGTCGTTGTTCTTGTTGTTGTTGTTTTGACAGCAAAAAGTTTGCGTCGTTTTGTTGGGGATCTTGGAATTGTGAAACCTTTTTAAGCACTCATTTCCTGTCATGTTGTTGCTGTGAATTCATTCATTAATGAACTCACTTGAAAATGAAAACAATTTTCTTATTTCTCAAGTGAAAATTTCACAGAGAAAGGGACAGAGAGAGAGAGAGAGAGAGAGAGAGAGAAGCAAGAAGCGAAACTTATAGATGCGCAACATGATTAACAAATTTGCGAGCAGTTTGTAAAGACATTTGCAGACACACACAGAGAGACACATAATCACACACACAGACACACATTCATACACACACACACACAAATACACTCACCTGTAGCAGCAGCAGCAGTGGGGGGAGCATGACGAAGATTGTAATCATTGTAGTATTTTTGTGGCGTAACTTTGAGTGAAAATTTATGCAAAGCACAGCAGAAATACCAGAGACAAAGCATTACAAGCGCTGCTTGTTGTTGTTACTACAACAACAACAACAACAACAATAGCTAGCATTGCAACAACAACATAGCCCAAAAGAAAAGAAAGCAAAACTGTTTGAAATCTTGCATAAATTGCTCGGCCGCATAAAAGTATGCTATAAAAATCACAACAAACATGTGCCAGCACACAGCCATACCCCAGTGTATGTGTGCGTGTGTGTGTGTGCGTGTGCGTGTGTGTCTGTGTGTGTGTGTGTGCTTGTGGGCATGGCTTGCGCCCACCTGTTCAGTTGGCCTTGCCGTTAAGCCTTTGCCAAAGGCGCCAAAATGGCGACACGCAGCAATAACTTTAAAAACTATGCAATATTACGCACGCCCCTCTCCCCAACCCTCTGCACAGCACCCACTCGCCCTTCTGTGCCCTTAGAGCGTCTCTGGGGCCGCCTTGTCCCATTGCTTTGCTCTTGAAGTTGTCACGCGCTGCTTTAGCGAAGCTGTAAAGCTTTTAATTAAAGCATTTGCATTTTATATCAGACTCGCACACACACCCACACACACACACACACACTCAGCGTGGTTGTGCCACCTGTGCGGGTGTTTTGGCCACAGGCGCGCCGCAAGTTATGCAACAAAAATTCGCTGCCTCCCCACTGCCCCCTCTCTCCCACCATCCACAACTCCGACTGCCACAGCTTAACCATGTCGCTGCATACCGTGTGGCAGCCAAGAAATTCCACAGCGTCCCCTTTCCCTGTGCCGCCTCCGTTTTTTATTCACTGCCACGCCCAACTCCCCCAGCTGCTGTCAAAAAATAACAACAAAAAAAGCCGCGAAACCCACAAAAAATGTGAGAGAGATGAGAGCATATGCAGCGTAGCAAGGGAAAATGTTGCAAAGCAGCGCGGCAGGCGATGAGCGTGACTCACGAGGCAGGCACGACACACGAGTCACGAATATATAAATCAATTTGAACAAATTTTGAATATTATTTATGAAATTCTATACATCATTGTATAAGTAACCGAATTGAAGAACTTCCAACTAATTATTTTACACATATTTAATAATTGTAGAGGCTTATCGATATATTTTCGTAAATTATTATTATGCTAAGCAATTCATTTTAGTGTGAATTCTTTAATAAATGATATTATGATGATATGATATTTGCATATATTTCATTCTTTTGAATAACACATGAATATTTCCGATTAATAATTGAATGTAATTCAAAGAAAGTTGTAATCGATATTATCGATACATAAGTATAAGTAGTAAAAATCTTTGGTCTGCCATCTTAAATGAATTGTTTAGGAATATTCTTAATGAAATTAAATACAAATGTTTAAAATATTAAATAATTTTTGAGTAGTTCAGCGATACTTGATATTATTTACTTGATATTATTTATCGATATATTTTTGTAAATTAATGATAGTTTGCTAATGTGAATTCTTTAATGAATTGTTATCAAATATATACAAATTTATAAATCATCTCATTCAATAGAATTTCGCATAAATATGACCGATAAATAATTGAATTTCAGAGTTAATCGAAATAGATACTATCGATACATACATTGCCAATTATTAGCAATCAAAAAAAATATGTAATTTTAAATTAATTGATACTTCGATTTGGACTATAAATATGCTTAATACATGAAAGATATAACTCTTTTTATCGATTTAGATTTATAATATTAATTCGTATAAGAAATTCATTAAGACTTCACATTTTTAAATAAATATAATGTTGAATTTGTTGCTTAATACTTTTCTTCATGCGATTAATCTGAACTCTATAAAATATCAATTAATTCAACTAATCAGAAAGTAGTAACTAATCAAAATATTTAGAGCTGGAAAAGCTTGAAATTTGAATTTAAATATAAATATTAATATATAAGAGTGTGCAATTGCTTGTACACAAGTTTGCTTTGTTAACCAAGCTAGTACAGGGTATTTAGTTAGTCAATCAGTTCAGTTAACCACATTTTTACACGTTTTTTTCACTCGAGTTTTTTTGCGTGCCCAAGCAACGTGCGCTTTTGTGTTTTAATTGATTTTGGGAGTGTTTGTGTGTGGGTGTGTGATGTAAGTGTGTGTGTGGGTGTTTGTGTGTGTGAGTGTGTAAAGTGTGCTAATTTTATGATTTGAAGAGTTGGAGCAGTGAGCGTGAGTCTAGGTGTATGAATGTATGCAATTAAGTGAAAAGTGCACATTGCAATGAAGCAGCGGAAATTGCAATTGTGTTTGCCCAACGTGTTGTGAGAGTATTCACTGTAAGATAAAGTGGCAAGCAGGCGAGCGAGTGTGAGTGAAGGGCGAGCGTGTGGAGAGGGAGAGGAAAGTGAATAGAAGAGTGAGAAAAAGAGAGGGAAGGCAGGACAATTGTATTGCTGATAAGCAGCTGACAATCAACGATGATAATGCAAATACATGTATAAGTCTTCAATTCATCTATCTAACAATCCACCTACAAATACACACACAAACACACACACACACACACATACACACACACACACACACATATATGTAACTGCACGATAAGCGTGACAAGGCGAAACTTAATAATCAATATCATTCAATGTGCAACTGAGAGATAAGCGAATTGCTCAAAACATTTGATGTGAGTTTGCTATTTCCGCTCAAGAGTTTTCCACCCAACAGTTTCGAGGGAAAGTTGTCTTAATTAAGATAAGAGCAATTGTTGTTGTTGCCGCTTGTGAATTCTCTATGCAAATCCTTGAATTTGAAGAGACTTCGCTTAACATTTACCAAGCGTAGCTAATCAAAGCAAGTTGTAGTCTATTTCCACTGCATTCACTTCTTTCTACCATGTATTTTTCAGCCTGTATTCACAATTTTAATGATAACTACAAGAATTTACTAGACACACTCACAATTCCATTTGATTACAATTAAGTTTTAATTCGTTCTTTACTTGATTTAAAAGTAGAGAGCAGAGGGAATGGGAAATGCGCTGATCGTGGTAACAACTCTCTGCTAAAGGAAGAGGAAGATTGCGTTGGCAGCAATCAAATCATTAGTTAATACAGAAATAAAACAAATTATACGCACAGTTCGTGTCAGTTGTAACTAATAATACTGACAATATCTCGAATTAATATTTCTTTCCACAGTTCCACAGGCAAACATTCTGCTGGCACCTGTGAAAAAATATCAAAGTGTTCCATGAAATCTTCTTCATCAGCATTTAGTCTGTTTCCTGCAAAGTCATCCATTAATATATCTTCTATATCATCTGCATACTGAACTATCCGTACCACTTGTCCGACTTATCTACTTATCTATAGTTATTCTGCTATCCTTTGTGTATAAAGAGTTGAGATAGAATTGTTTAAAGTATATTTTTCTATAGATTTATTTCATAAACGCTGTCTTTTATAGCAAATGATGCCTAAAGATTTACTTCTCATAATTAATAGTTAATCTTAATAAATAATAAATAATTTTTGACCATTTATAATAATAAAAAATATAACTACAATTGCCTTGAAAGATTTTCCTATGTAACTTCATATATAATAGGTCTCTAGGGAATTATATTTAATTATATTTATATTAGTATTTAAATAAATTGTTAATACATTCTTCTTAGCTTCCTCTTCCTGTCTTCGCATAAATTTGTCTAAATTAAATTACAAAATTATTAAACAAATTTACTAAGGTTTCAAGTTAGTTTCATTGGGGAAAAAAGAGATTTTAATTTTATATAACTTGAATTAATTTTGTGTTGATTGACTTGGAGCAGAACTTAAGGGTGAATATACATTTATTATACAAGATTTCTCTGTTAGTAGAAGACATTCGAAAGCTGTGGGAGGCTTGACAAACGACTTGATTCGACTTAAACTGTTTGCTTATAAAACGTTTTTCTTACTGATGATTAAGCACTTGAAAAACGCAAACACACTTTCATCTCTCATTCTCCCTCTCCCTCTCTTTCCCTCTCTCCCTCTCTCTCTCTCAGAGCATTTCCCATTCCTTGTTTTCTGCTTTAAACTGACTTAATTGATTTGCCTTAAGTTGAGTTGCATTTGCATTTGCAAGTCACGATTTGCATTGCATATTTGCAAATATGATTAAGTTCTTTAATTGCTGATCTAATTACAAGCAATTACCTAGCTCAATTGCTGTAATTATTTTACATATAGGCTACTTTGCTCAACGACAAATCGAACTATGTGCTCGCTCCATGTGTTCAAATGTCCAAATGCGGCAAATCGTTTAATCAAATGCGATTGAATGCCAATCAAATCGTTTGCTAAGCGCACATAAAGTTAATCTCATTGTTGCCCATCTCGTTCTTTTTTTGCTTTTACATATGCTCTCTCTCTCTCTCTCTCTCTTTCTCTCCCAGTCTCTCTCTCTCATCTTAATTGCCATTCATTTTTGTCGCCTGTCAACGTTCAGTTCAATTGCCAGCCTAAAAGTAGGCAATGCAAATTGTCACATTGCATGAATGTGTCCCGTTCGTTTATGATGTGTTTCTCTCTCGCTCTCGCTCCTCGCTCTCGCTCTCGCTCTCGCTCTCGTGTGTGTGTGTGTGTGTGCGTGCTTGATACATGTGCATATTTAACTAAAGCAAAGACATCAGCAAATGCCTGTCAGCTTGTCCGGGAGCTGATGTTGCTGATGTTGCTGCTGTGTCATCGCCTCTGTTGACTGATTGACTAAGTTCAGGTGGCAGACGCTAACTGACGACTTTGTTGTTTGTTGTACTCAATTGTAGTTGTGTCATTTGTAGTAGTATCATACAACGTACACACACACACACACACACACACACGCACACATATGTATATATATACATATACTTACACAGCCTGGGCTGCAACTTGGCGTCTAACTTAATTGCAACTGTCTGCCCGGAATGTCGCGTGTGTTTATGCATATATGATATGCAAATATTGTGGTATCAGTGCTAGCACACACACATAAACATACACACACACACACACACACACAAACACATACATATTTATACGCACATAGGGCTATAATAAATTGCCTGCATTTGGTAGTTGTTATGCGCCTTAACCCAGTAGGAAATTTCGCCAATATTGAGAGCCTATTGATAATTTTGTAGCAGCTTTAAGCTTGGTTTTCCAAGCTTTGATTTAGCGCTTGCTTTGCTCAGCTGTTGAGAGGCTAAAGCTCAGCTTCATTGCGCAAAGCATTGCATTGTTTTTAGACAAAGAGTTTTGTTATATTTTCTGAAATTTGCTAATAATTTCTGATATTTCCTTCATTTTTAACAATTTTTATAATTATTTGTATAATTTTAACTTATTATTTTTCTATTATTTAAATATTTTTAATTTATTATTTTTCTATTATTTATTGTTTTAGTTACTTAACTGTCTAATTTTATTTTGCTTATTTAAAAGGAATTACTATTTTTAGTATTGAGTTGAGTTTAATATCTTGACAATTGCCTCGACTAAAATAGATTCTATTTCATTTATTTATATACTTTCATTTACTTTAAAATTATATAAATGAATTGAAGTACCACATGCTTAAGTAAGGCATGAAGCAGTAGGGTTTTCACTACTAGCAAAGTTGTGTGGAATTCATTACTGCAGATGTTTCTAATATTCTCCTATTTTAAAGATAACAAAGGTACATATCTTAATAAGGAACTTTGCACTATTGTAGTATAACAATTATGTTACTAATTTCATATGATATTTGCAGTGCTTAGGCAGTGCCTGCAGCATGCATACAGTTCCCACTGGGTGCGTTTTCAAACGCTGCCGTTGCCATTGCTAAAGTTGTTGCTGTTGCTGCTGTTGTGTCTTGTACTTGTAGCTCGTAATTTTTGCTGCCACTTTGTCGTTAACACACACACAGTGCACACACACACACACACACACATGCGGACACACCTCAGCAAGCGGAACAACAACAATTTATACAACACATTTGCTTAATTTATATTTATAACTTTTCGCACACGAACGCATGTAAACTTTAGCGAAAGAGCTCTGCTCAGAAACCTCTAAGTCTCATCGGTCTGTGGTGTGCCACGCTCGCTCCTCTCCTCACTCTCTCACTCCCTCTCTATCTCACTCTCTCTCTCTGTTTCTCCCTCTCCCTCATTTGCTTCCCCTCTCTGGCTGCCTGCTTTCGCTTTTTGTCTTTGGCATTTGCATAATCGCTGCCAATGAGTGCATGCAACTGGCAAACCGCCCATACACACACACACACACACACAGATACACAGACACACACACACACACACACACTTCCCCTGGGAGCTGCTGGGATTTTCCCTCGCTTTTTTCTCTCCTTTTTCTTCTCTTTTCTTTCTCTTTTTCATTGCGCCATTGTTGAGCATTTATAATTGCAGCTGTTTTGCGTTTGATTTAAATATTTACAACGCGAACGCAGAGTCCAATCAGTTGCTTCCGATTCAATGAGATTCTCTTTTAAATGAGCCCATCATCTGCCCCCGATTGAGCATTATAATGATGTTTGAATAACCCTGGCTAGCTTGCTTACCCTGCTTTCCTCCCCTCCACCCACGGTTCACTTGACTTTAAGCATCTGCAACTTAAGGTTCGCCTAAGTTCTACTTGATGACAAGTAGTTATGGGGAATACTTGTAAGTTTATTGTATTCTTATTATAGATGATTGCTTCTAGTTTAAATAAGTATATGCAGGTATTTTCCAACACTGAAGTGTTTAGAGCTGTAACTCGCTTATATTATTTACATTTGCCTTAAGCATTTATTTATCGTTCTGATTGAGCTTTTATTCAACTTAATCGCTCTACTACTTTATAGTGCATTAATGCATTATAGTTTTTTATTGCTCTTGTTTCATTGTGAAAAAGATTTAAAGGCAGTTGGTGGAGCTTTTAAAGCTGCTTTACTGTCGCTTAAAATTGATTTATGTGTCAACTGTTTGCAGCAACTCAATCAAATTTCGTTTGAAAGGCTTAAAGCGTTCGACACGTTGAGCAAATGCGGTAGCTTTGAGTAAGCTTAATTGCACTTAATGCATTACATTAAATGCACTTTGTGTGAGTTGCAAGCTTAAGCGCAATCTATTTCATCTGTTATATTACTTTCTCAATACCAAAAAGTTCACTTATTGCTTTCAAAGCTGTTTTTACTGCTAGAATATAAACTATTATTTGTAATGAAGTATAGAGCTTTTACGCTTAAGTAAGCTGCACTTCAATTACTTAACTCAATAAAGCTTTCACGTGCTTGCAAAGCTTGTTGAATGGCTAAGACTTTTGTGTGTGCTTTGAAAGCTGTTTTTAGCACTACTAAGTTAAGAGCTGAAGTGTAACGTGTTTAGTATAACAAAGTTGGCAGCTTTTACCCTTGCAGTGGGCTGCACTTTTGTTACTTAACGCCTTAAAGCTTTCAGATGCTTTCAAGGCTGCTTTTTCTGCTAAACTGCAAAGTATTGATGTATGGTAAGAGCTTTTACATCTAAATAAACTGCAGTTCAGTTTCTTAATACATTTAAGCTTTCATGTGCTTTCAAAGCTTCTTAAAGGATTAAGACTCAACTTTTAGCACTGTTGTGTTAAGAGCTCAAGTGAAAATGTTTACTTATAGTGAAATTAGGAGCTTTTACATCTAAGAAAACTTCACCTCAGCATTAAAGCTTTAAGTGGCTTGCAAAGCTTCTCTGAAAGTTTTAATATACATATGCAGTATTGTTTTGTAGTTTAGGAAAGTTAAGTAAATGCATATTATATGCATGTGTATTAAAGCTTAAATGTGCTTTGAAAGCTTCTAAGGAATTTAAAATGCGCTTAGATAACTATGCGTAGTGTTGAAAAGGAAATGTGTAAGAGTAGAAGGAAGTGTATTATTATTGATTTAAATGCTAGTAATTGTATTAACTTATTACAATAAATTTGACTTAAAGCTGCAATAAGCTTTCAATCAATTTGTTCATCATTCATCAACTGCTGAAGCATTGAAAAGTACTCCAAATTATTACTTCATTACAATTATAATTGAGGTAAAAGTAAATAATAAAAAATAAAAAATGATTTAAACAATTAAATCATATAAATATATATAAGCTGATAATTTGTTGATTGGATGTTGCCGCTTGGCATGGAATAAGCAATGAGTAAGAACTGAGTTTTCACATTAATTACGTGTTGAAAGTTGCTTTCGATTTGCTTACACATTTTGTTATGTGTAAATGAAAATGTGAATTTTCGTATTTTTTTTTTTTTGTATATTTTGAGTGCTGTTTAAAGTGATTTCTAATTTGATTTTGTAGCTTAAAGAGTCTGCCTTAGAGTGGGAGAGAGAGAGAGAGAGAGTGTGAGAGAGAGAGGGAGAGAGTCTGCGTCACTGTGGTATATGGCTGGCTACACACACACACACACACACACACACACACACACACACACCGACACAGCTGGGTAGCTCTGTTGAGCTTCCAGAGGAGCTTCAATCCATTAGTCATTGTGAATGCAACCAAAGTTGGGGGCAACTCGGTGAGTGGAAATGCTGGGAATGTTGGGATGCCTTGCCGCCACTTGAGACGGCAACTTCAAAATGCAATTGCCGTTTTGTTGTTGTTGCCGTTGTTGTTGTTGTTGTGGCTTTTAGCTGTTTGTTGTTGAAGCAATTTTTAATTTGCCTTTGGTTTTTATTGCAAATGCTCTCTCGCGCCATTTGCACATTTACCGAGTCTCATTAGTTGCCGCATGTTGCATAGAGCATACGTATATATATATATATATATATATATATATATATATATATATTTATATATTTGTGTGTGTGTGTGTGTGTGGGTGTATGCATCTAGTTGTGTTGGCAGTGTGGGGCACGTTGCAAAAACGCCAGCAGCGTCTCTAATGATGCAGAAGATGATGAAAGAGTTCGGGCAATATATAAAATGTAATTACAACAAATTGCAGCAACGTCCACTGTCCCACTGTCTCACTGCCTCAAAGGCAGCTCCCCTGCCTCTCCCCGTGCACCACAACAACTTGCAACAGGCAGCAACATGCAGTTGTTGCCGCAACTTTTACAATTTCAACTTCAGTTGCAGCCGCGCCGTAAAAACACAAAAAATGAAAAATAAATTGCAGAGAAAATCAAATATATATTTATTTATTTTCGTTTTGTTATTGTTGTTGCTGTTGTTGTTTCTGTTGTTGTTGTTGTTGCTGTTGCTGTTGTGGCTGCCTTTTATACCGAAATAAACCACAAAGTGCAGTCATTGCCACTGTCCCCAGTTGCCGCCCCACCCCGACTCCAACCATTGGCAACCTGCCTCGTTTTTCATTTTTGTAGTGGACTTTTGGATTTATGCGCGCACTTGAATTTGCATTTGGCCACAACAAAGCGAATGTCCCTCCCCTCTCTACTCAATCTGCTCACACTGCTCTCACCTTTCGGCCTCCTCGAATATTGTATGTGCATATAACTCCCCCTTATCAGCATTTCCTATACAGAGCACTGAAGCGTATTGAGTCTGCCCAGCTGCCAATTTAACTCGCTCACTTTCAGCTTTTCTCTCTCCTTATTTATTTTATCGTCACATTAAAGTGCAACAAATCAAAATTTTAAAGCGTGTGCCACGCTGCGTATGATTAATTTTTAAATGCAACACATTTAATACTTTACCTTCTTCTTCTTCTTTTCCTTTTTGCTGTTCCTCTCATTCCGTTTGCCCTTTTCCTCCTTTTTTTGACTCGCAATTCTGCGGTTTGGCTTTGGGTTTCAGTTTGAGATTCGCTTTGTGTTTAGTTGATACGTTTAAGCTTAAGCGATAATTGAATTTCACTTTTTAACAAGCGCACAATTTAATAAGAAATTTGTTATTAAACAAACCATAAACAAAGGGGAAAATTTAGTAAAATAATTAAGAATTTCATATAATTAGATATATAGATATAGATATAGATATAGATATAGATATAGATATAGATATAGATATAGATATAGATATAGATATAGATATAGATATAGATATAGATATAGATATAGATATAGATATAGATATAGATATAGATATAGATATAGATATAGATATAGATATAGATATAGATATAGATATAGATATAGATATAGATATAGATATAGATATAGATATAGATATAGATATAGATATAGATATAGATATAGATATAGATATAGATATAGATATAGATATAGATATAGATATAGATATAGATATAGATATAGATATAGATATAGATATAGATATAGATATAGATATAGATATAGATATAGATATAGATATAGATATAGATATAGATATAGATATAGATATAGATATAGATATAGATATAGATATAGATATAGATATAGATATAGATATAGATATAGATATAGATATAGATATAGATATAGATATAGATATAGATATAGATATAGATATAGATATAGATATAGATATAGATATAGATATAGATATAGATATAGATATAGATATAGATATAGATATAGATATAGATATAGATATAGATATAGATATAGATATAGATATAGATATAGATATAGATATAGATATAGATATAGATATAGATATAGATATAGATATAGATATAGATATAGTAGATATAGATATAGATATAGATATAGATATAGATATAGATATAGATATAGATATAGATATAGATATAGATATAGATATAGATATAGATATAGATATAGATATAGATATAGATATAGATATAGATATAGATATAGATATAGATATAGATATAGATATAGATATAGATATAGATATAGATATAGATATAGATATAGATATAGATATAGATATAGATATAGATATAGATATAGATATAGATATAGATATAGATATAGATATAGATATAGATATAGATATAGATATAGATATAGATATAGATATAGATATAGATATAGATATAGATATAGATATAGATATAGATATAGATATAGATATAGATATAGATATAGATATAGATATAGATATAGATATAGATATAGATATAGATATAGATATAGATATAGATATAGATATAGATATAGATATAGATATAGATATAGATATAGATATAGATATAGATATAGATATAGATATAGATATAGATATAGATATAGATATAGATATAGATATAGATATAGATATAGATATAGATATAGATATAGATATAGATATAGATATAGATATAGATATAGATATAGATATAGATATAGATATAGATATAGATATAGATATAGATATAGATATAGATATGGATATGGATATGGATATGGATATAGATTCTGATATTGATGTAGATAACTATCGATAGTATCCGATAGTACGATAGTCCAATATTTGCTGTGTTTATCACAAAGAAAGGATGCTCTTCTGTAACCCAAGGCGAACTTTAAAGAAATTTTACTGATTAGGTTCGGTCGTTTCATGGTCTGATGCTGATGGAGCCGCTGGGCACATCACATGGTCATTATACAGGCAGCTGGCGGTCATTTTCGGCTGAACTGAAGCGCCTTCCATGGCGCTTATGGGAATTGTTGTTGTTTGATTGTTGTCATTGTTGTTGTTGTCGTTGTTGGCATTGTCATTGGCAATTGGTCAGCTAATTTGCAGGCTGACTAAACGCAGCCACTGGCAACCAGAGATACCCCACACCCCTCTCTCGATGGCCCTCTCCCTTTGCATACCACCCCATTGACGACTGACGATTGTGATTTTGATTTCGATTTTAGGCTCGCTCCCTGCGAGTGACATAAATATTTGTTTGTAGGCAGGATGCGGGACGGGGAGTACCTCACAGCTGCTGGCTTATGCCCAGCGTACATAGCCTCACAATACCCTCGCTTAATTCTCCCCCTCTTAGTTGTTTTGGTTCGCTTCCCCCACTCTTCCCCCGTTGGCATCGTAATTTGATTGCTTTCCATAGCTTTGGCGTTGAATTTTTCAATTTGCGACCAAACCAAATGCAAATGGCAAACAAAATTCTATTTCTTTTATTCGTTATACCCTGTAAAAGTGCGAGAGGCGAGCATGAAGTTGAGAGCCAGCAGCTGTTTGATAATTCCTCAGAATTCTTGGACTATCCTACAATTTTATAGATAATATCTCGTTTTAAAACTCTGCTTTATATGCTCCAAATTTCTGAATAATTAATTTAAAATTATATAGCGAAATAAACAAATTGTTGTTGACTAAAGGCAAGCAGCAACACTTTTTACTTATATACAGGGTAACTTACAGTCGCTGACTCTCTGTTACTTGTTTGTTTTTCGTTCTTTGTATTTTATTATTTTGGTAACTAATTAGACGATGTTATTTGTGGCTGCTTTTCTTTTTGCTTTTCTTGTTCTGCTACTTAAACTCCCCTCACAATTATCCGCCCCTCCCCCCCCCCCCCCCACCACCCTCAACGAGGGTCCCCTTCAGGCTGTCTTGACTTGCCTGGCTTCTGTTGACTTGATTTCGTTTTGCCCGCTTCTGATTGACATTTGTGTGATTTAATTAAACCTCAAATGGAAATTTTTTCTTTTGGCCAATTTATGCTTAACATTGACTCTCAATGTGGCCTAAATGCTTCTGTTTGCCACGTGCGCGTGTGCGTGTGTGTGTGTGTGTGTGTGGGTGTGTATGACCTACTATGTGACTCGAACAGCTCACACACCATTCTCTTTGCCACAAGCACACCTACACCGCCTCCTTCTGCTCCTCCCCTCCACTTCCTCGTGCTGGCCCTCATCTCCTTTGGGGAGCCACGCTAATGCGTCTAATTGCATTTTGGGTCTCGTGATTTACTGCCGCAGCATGCGTTTTATTTTCACGCGCTTACACACGATCTCTGTGTGTGTGTCTGTGTGTGTGTGTGTGTGTGTGTGTGTGTGTGTGTGTGTGTGTGTGCGTGGCTATGCAGGCGCCTGCACTTGCCGCACTACGTTGCATGCAATAGCACAAAAACAGAAAGGAAAAAGAAAGAAAAAAATTAAAAATTCAACGCGAAAATTCACAAAATTTTCTATCTGCAACGCGCAGGCAAATGAGGAAATTTGAAGCTGACAACAGCCGACAAAACGGTCGCAAACGTTGTCCATTCAAACTGAAATATGATAGAACTCATATATATATACAAATATATATAAATATAAATAAATCTTTACTTTTAGAAAAAAGTGAAAGTACAATCAAATCAGCGACTAAAACTTAGAAGTAGAAGATTCAGAGAAGTTAGTTCATTGCGCAGATGATATAGAAAATATAGCAGAATATTAATTCCCGACTTATCAGGAAAACAACTGACAAAATTCTGATGAAGTAGAATTCATAGAACACTTTGATGTTTTCACAGCTGCCAGCAGAATGTTTTCCTGTGGAACTGTGGAAAGAAATATTAATTCGAGATATTGTCAGTATTATTAGTTACAACTGAAACGAACTGTGCTTATAATTTGTTTTATTTCTGTATTAGCTATTGATTTGATTGCTGCCAACGCAATCTTGCTCTTCCTTTAGCAGAGAGTTGTTACCACGATAAGCGCATTTCCCATTCCCTCTGCTCTCTACTATTAAATCAAGTAAACAACGAATTAAAACTTGATTGTAATCAAATGGAATTTTGAGGGTGTCTAGTAAATTCTTAAAATAAAATATTAAAATAATGAATACATTCTGAGAGCAGAATATGCATTACATTTGAGTAAGAGGCTTAAAGAAACATTTGATTAATATAAACAAATTAGCAGAAAAGAAAGATGATTTTAATTTATAAATATAATAGTAAATATGTATATATTTAATATTTATAACTATATTATTTTATTTTAATTAACTATTTATTATTTTATTTTAAAAGAAGATTGCTAACTATTTCTATTTTCTATTGTTAACTATACATTTATTTTTAAATAGAACTAATTTTCTATAACAATTTCAGTCTAGGCAAATGTCTTGCTTACGCATAATCTTAATAAACTTAAGTTAAAAGAACTTTCACTTCAATTCTGCCAAATAAATCGCCTTTCACTAAGTTATCGCCAAACTTGAATAATTAAAAACATTAAGCCATAATTTTAAGCCAGAAATGTGACAAAGTTCAGGCGAAGTTTTTCCTATACATAACTTCAAATTTGTTATGCTTATAGCAAACAGAAGTTGTCAGCTAATGATTTTGCTATTTTGTGTTAGTTTATTTTATTTTTGTCACCTGAACAACATGTTGTGTAAGAGAAAGATAGAGAGACAGAGAGAGAGAGGGAAGTACACACTGTTGTTAGGGAGGTTAACTACTTTATTCAGAGGATCAAAGTACTCAAGCCTTATGTATATTACTGCGTTTAAGCAACATTCTATGTGGCGGCATTATTTCTAATTAGTAAAGTTTGTTACGGCTTTACTGTTTCCCTTTCGGATTTACTGTTACAGCGAAACTTCGCTGACTTTTTGCCAAATCAAATCAAATCAAAAAAGAAAACTAACTAAATATATATATATACATATATACATATATATATATATATATGTTTATATCTTTATAGCAGCAAAAACTAGTAACAAACTTGAGTAAGAGTATTTGCAACGCAATTGAAAATCTCATCGCACCACACACACGCACACACACACACACACGCACACACGCACGAACATTGAAACTGGTATGCGACACATTTGGTATACAATGCCAAGTTAATGAGCCTACCTCCCCTTTGCCAGCGACGCACGCTTTCCCCTTGCCTAACACCCCCTTGTCTCTTTCTCCAGCACACTTTCTATCTCTACGTGGATGCCTTTGCCTGTCTGTCTGTCTGTCTGCCTGTCTGTCGCTCTGTCTGATGGCATCATTTGACTGCCTTTAGCAAGTGCATGTGTGTAACTCACACTCTCTCTCTCTCTCTCTCTCTGGGTGTGCGTCTGCTTTGGCTTTAGTCTATTTCCCAGCTTGTCATTTTCATGTTGTACAAGTTTGTGCAACAACTCGAAGCCAAAACTCGATGCAGAGGCATCGTCTATGTCGCTTCAGTTGCAACTCTCGAAACTGGAAACTCAAACACAAATCTATTGACAACAAAAATAAAAGTTAAAAAATGCCTTTAACTTTTTGTATTTGATTGCCTTTAACTAATATGCTATGCTACACTAAACACACTCTCTCACACAAAGAGAGAGAGAGAGAGCGAGAGCGAGAGAGAGAGAGAGAGAGAGAGAGAGAGACAGGCATAGTTATCTAACTTGAACTTTTGGCCAACTCAACTCGCACTTGACTTTCGCTTAAAGCGCAACTCTACTTTTCCCTCTGCTGTAACACACACACCTCAATAAACACACACCCACACACACACACACACACGCAGAGGCAATACATACACACAGCTGCACCTGCCTATCAGCGCTCAGTTAATATATTTATTGTGTTTTTGTTATCATCTTAATTTGTTTTCTCTTCTTTTTTTTTTTTGGGTAATTAGAATTTTATTATTATTCATTCATTCATTCAAATTTATTCATAATTTTCAACATGAAAAGTGCGCTTATTTTAGATACTCTCAATTTATTTAATGTTTTTTTTTTTGTGCCCCCATATTTATTTATGTTTATTATAATAATATTTCGATTGAATTCCATTTTGTATGAATTTAACAATCGATTTTTCTTTTTTCTATTTCGATTTCGATTTCGATTTCCATTTGCATTTCCATTACAATTTATTTGTGCTTTCTATGCAGTTTAGCAATTTAAATGCTAATTTTTAGCTAAATCTAATTCTATTGTATTTTTGTGTGTTGCTTGTTTAATAACAAACGTTCCAATTCCAATTTGTTTCTCGTCTGTTTATTGCGTTCCACTTCACTTTGTTTCACCTTTTTTGCATTTCATTTCATACACGTTTTCAATTTGTTTTGCTCTCTTTTATTTGGTTTCGTCTTGTTATTATTATTCATCAGCTTGATTATTTTCATTTCCGTTCGTTTCATTTAATTTCCTTTTGTTTTATACAATACAATTATCGATTTCGTTAATTAACATTGTTATTTGCATATTTTTTTTGTTGTTACATTTTCCATACTTTAATTTCCTTTCTTTGCGATTCATTTGATTATTTCCTTTGGGGAAGTCATGCAGTGAAGTTTTCCAGTGTTCCATTTCAGTTTGTTCCCCTTAGTTGCTATGTTAGCTCTTTGGCAATTCCAATTTGTTTATATTAAAGCCAAATGGCTCCGATAAGGTGAGATACTTTCCCTCCTCATCAATCTTTCTTTGTTTCTGTTACCTTCTCTCGTTTTCTCTAATTGGAAAATGTTGCCAAAAAATTGCAACCATAACTATGACACAATGGTACAAAGAGATAGACTAAGAGAGAGTGGGAGATAGAGAGAGAGAGGGGGAGAGTGCTGGGCAATCATTAGCGAACACTGCGAGAGCGCATTGTCCGGTTTTGGGCCATTTCTCTAGCGGCAGAGACAATAAATCTCACATACAATTTATTGACAATGCTTGGGGCGTCGAGCAAACAATGTCCTTCCGGCGCTGTGATGCAACAAAGGATGTGAGCATCCTCTCACCACACATAGACACGCCACCACACCGCCAAATAGACAGGCAGACAGACAGACATAGGAAAAGCTTTGGAAAAACGTAGGAAAAGCACTGCGGGGCACACTCTAGGCTCTGCAGCGCATTGCGTTATTTTTTATTAACAATTAACGCCTCGTTCGCTGCGTTGCTTTTGTTATTGTTGTTGTTGTTGTTGTTGTTGTTCTTGTACTTGTTGTACTTCATGTTGTTGCTGTTGTTGTTGTTGTTGTTGTTGCTGTTGTGCGTGATTTATGGTTAGCTAAAGGATCCTGGCGTTCAACATTATTATTATGTTTGTATCGCGCTATTTTACTTAAATACCCTGTAACTACGGTAGGTTTATTTGGAAGCTTAAATAACAGAGATGAAAAATTGAAACAAAATAAAAAATAAAGTATTTTGAATATTATTAATAAAATATTACTAATAGACATAAAAGTAATAAAATTAAATTAATTAAAAATTAATAAAAATTAACAAATAAATTGAGTTTAGAATTGTCTTGCAATTGTCTTGAAGAGTTTCAAAGGCATATCTTTCAATTTACTATCTTCCAATTTTCAAGCTCTTTTTTCTTGGTATTTTCCTAGCTTATTCATCTCCCGTCTTTTTACTTTCATTCTCTTTCTTTCTTTCCCTCTCTCATTTGTTCACTGCTATCAGCTGACTTTACTCTATATTAATAAGTTCACAACTCGTTTCCTCTGATCAAAATATTCCAACATCGCAGACTACAGGGTAAATCCAAGTCGTTGGCACCCTAAATTGAGCACCCTAAATGCATTTTATTGTTTATATTTGCGCTTTTGACTGCAGCGAAAGTTCTTTGTAGCTATGTATAAATTTCCCATAGGTCATTGTAACGATTGACTGCCCTTCCACAATAATACTGCAACGGAAAATACCAAGAAAATACCAATTTATTTTGTGTTATCAACATGAAAGTGAGAGTTTCTCAAAAATTCGGTATTCTCTGAATATAAATGTAAATAATTTGGAAATTGCAGTATTTATACCAAGCAAAAATACTAAAATACTAAACAAAAATACTAAAATACCAAACACAAATATTAAAATACTAAAATATTACTATTTTCCACTATAAATCTGAGATGATTTACATATTAAATGTTGATTGCATTCGTTTAAATCATTCTTCATTGAGTAGTGAGTTCATTTGGAACAGAAGTAGCCACCTTGCAGTGATGCCACCTTTCCCAATAATTATAATTAGCCAATTAAGCATTACTTTCCTGTCGATTAAATTCCACACAACTTTGACTATTAAATAAATTTATTTCTACAATATTTTGCATGGATGTATGAGCAGAATTTTAGCGAATACAATTGGCATAAACTCTCTGCGAGTGTAGAGAAAGTGTGGAGAAAGCTTTAGCGAAAGCTTTCAGCGAACTTTGCTATAAAACTAATGTGTTGAATGCGAAGCAAGCTTTTGGTCCTTGCTATAAAGCGTGCGCATGTCCAGAGCTTTTTATAATTATAGCAGACAGTAAAGCGCCATCTAGCGGCATATGCTTGAGTTATATTTGAAAGAAAACGTGTGGAAATGTGAGAGATATAAAGAGAGAGAGAGAGAGAGAGAGAGAGAGAGAGAGAGAGAGAGAGTGAGTGACAGGGAGAGGGAGAAAGAGAGAGGGAGGGAAAGGAAAAGACGAGGACTAAGACAGAAAAAAAGATAGAGATAGACAGAGAGAAGAAGAGAGAGAGAATGTGGAAGAAAGGGAAAGAGAAATAGAAAGAAAAAGAGCAAAATAGATATATAAAGAGAATAAGAGAGAGAGAGAGAGAAAGAAACATAGCGGGAGATATAAACATATAGAAACAAGGAGAGAGAGTGAGAGAGAGAGAGACAGTGACAAAAAAAGAGAAAGAGAGGGAGGGAGTGTGTAAGAGAAGAGTTAGAGCAATGCTCGCTTGCAAATCTGAAAAGTTCATTATAATTGTAATATGAAACACGAATTGGGATGCATTTGTGGAAAGGTTAAGCAGAGTGTACAAAGTAGAAGAGAATGCTGTAGTTCCGACTGGGAAGATACTCTAGATGTATACGAACAGCTAAGATATGACTCATATTATACGTTGTCGATGCAAGTTGCCCGTTGTTGCCCTTTGCCTTCCCCTTTCACATTCATTTGCATAACTCAACTGTTTATTAAGCATATTTAGTGAAATTCATAGAATATTAAGTTAAATAGTAAACAAGTTGGTCTGACAAGCAGAACATGCTCAGCTCGAGCTATGCGTTGGGTAATTCAGCTATTTTCAATAGGCAAACTGCAGAACAGAGAAAAGCATTAAAAATAACTAGGAATTGTTAGTGGAGTCAAGTGAATTTTTCCATCTATTTATTATGCACTTTTTGTACACATTGAAGGCTTATAGGGTATAACACAAAAACCTTACAAATTGTTGGCTCTAAAAGTTGTTGTTGTTGCTGTTGCTGTTGTGGCTGTGCGCCTGGGGAGGCTTTGCTAATAAATTTGTAGTTACAAAATTGTTGTAAATTATTTGGTGTTCAACAATTTTTATTGTCATCCTTGACTTTTGTTTCGGAGATGCCGCTGCAACTGTTGGTTGTTGTTGCTGTTGCTGACAGCGACATAAATAAATTGTTTCGTTTGTTTTAATTTGTTGCAGTTGCAGTTGTTGCAGTTGCTGTTGTTGCTATTGTTGTTGTTGTTGTTGTTGTTGATGTTGCTGTTGCTGCTGCTGCGCCTCTGTTGCTGTCAGTTTTATGTTGCTACTTTTGCGTGCAACCAGGCCGCACCCCAGCCAATGCCACCCGCTGTGACATTGCCTACAAAACAGCAATAAAAAATGCAATGCTGCGGCAACTGTTGTTGCTGCTGTTGCTGTTGCACAGTTGCCGTTGTTATGGTCATACAAAATTTGGGTCACTGCGGCAATGTTTTTGTTGACTAACGCACAAAACTTGCAGCTAATGCCTGGCTATAGCCACAGGAGTCGCTGCTTGCCGCTTGCCGCTTGCCACTTGCCACTTGCCGCTTGCCCCTGTAGTTGATGTTTAAAGCGATTTACAACACACACACACACACACACACACACACACACACACACACACTTACACTGGGACATAAAGCAACTACTGACCAGTTGCCAGCCAACAGCATCGGGATTTGTTATATTTGTTTCTCCTGCTGCCTTTGCTGCTTTGCTGCCTTGCTGCCTAAGTCCAGTCCCAAAAAACATTGGCTAATGACTCTGACTGACATTGGCCCAACCCAGTTGAGTCCTTTTTTGGGGTCAGCCACGAAGCTTTAAAGCGCTCCTCTTGCTCATCCGCTTATCCCAAAAGTTAAAGAGTTTCCTTTTACATATCCATATGTTAGAGCACGTTTTCATGTAAGCTTTTGGTTTTTAATTGCCAGCGAAATGATGAGAAAGACTTTGCCGGAAAAATTCGACATTTTCAGACTCTGTACTAAAAGTACATAGTCTTCTAAGTTTGTTGAAAGCGAAATGTGCGTAACAGGCAGATATAAAGCATATATATGCTTGATCAGCATCAACTGCCGAGACGATATAGCCATGTCCGTTAGCATTGAGCTGTCTTTCCTTTGTTTGCTCTGCCATAACAGCTAAAATCAATAAGATAATGAGACTATGTTATATATATTATATGGAAATATTGTTTCAAAATGTGTGCAAATTGTAATAAATAGTTCACTTGACTCCAATAACAATTTCTAGTTATTTTCAATGCTTTTCTCTGCAGTTTGCCTATTGAAAATAGCTGAATTACCCAACGCATAGCTCGAGCTGAGCATGTTCTGCTTGTCAGACCAACTTGTTTACTATTTAACTTAATATTCTATGAATTTCACTAAATATGCTTAATAAACAGTTGAGTTGAGTGAATGTGAAAGGGGAAAGCAAAGGGAAACAACGGGCAACTTGTATCAACTACGTATAATATGAGTCATATCTTAGCTGTTCGTATACATCTAGAATATCTTCCCAGTCGGAACTACAGCATTCTCTTCTACTTTGTACACTCTGCTTAACCTTTCCACAAATTCATTCAGTTTTGCCTGCGAGTTATGCATTTAGATCATTACTGTTTCTCTCATTTATTTATTAATTTAAACTTGTTTAATATAGTGCAAAAATCCGAGATGTTTATCATATCTTTAACATTTCTGCCTTGTTAATTAAAATATTTATTGTTTTGGTTGGAAAACTATGCGTAAATACGCGTTGTGTTTATAATAAACACATTCTATACACATATTTTGCTCTTCATATTGCTATTCTCTTTGTGCCTCTCTCTCTCTCTCTCTCTTTCTCTCGCTTCATCCCTTACTTACATTCTCTATTTTGTTTTACATTTATAAATCCGCTTAAAAATGCAGAGAGTGAACGAACATAAGAATGCTGCAAATTAAAAGGCAATAGCCAGAAGTATGTAAAAATGTAGCATACTTTTCAGCGCTGCGAGCAAAACACGAGAGAGTTGTGGATGATAGGGATGTGCGTGTGTTAACGCTTGTGCATGTACATTTATCAAACTGTTGTTGTTGCATTTGGAGCGCAAATAAGTGGTTTATGATGATGCACCCTCCTCCCCCCACCCAAGCACCCTAAAGACACCCACACACACACACACACACACACACACATACGCAGTGGCAGCTGCAAGGGACGTAGCTTGCAGCAATTCGTTTGTTGTTGTTATAGTTGTTGATTCATTTTGCATTTTTACGAGCAGGCATTGGCAATGTCGCATGTTATTGTTGTTGTTATTGTTGTTGCTATAGCTGTTGTTGTTGTTGTTGTTGTTGTTGGCTAAATGCTGTTGTGGGTACGGCTATAAATTGTTTATACGGTTCACTTGGCTTTGGGGCCATTTTGGGATCAGAATGTTGAGCACACACACACTTACACACACACACACACACACTCGCACACACGCATGCAAGATGCATTGCCAATTTGCACATTTGGTTGTGTGAACATGTATGTGTGTGTGTTACAGTTGTTGTTTGTGTTGTCTGACAACGCCATGTACATTGCACGTGTTCGAAAATCTATTAAGCGTTGATAATTTCACAGTTTTTTATGAGCTACATGCACATAACTTCCTCTATGTGTGTGCGTGTGTGTGTGTGTGTGTGTTTGTGTGTTTGTGCTGGAAGTGCATGTTCGTGCATGTCCGGCTGCATTAAAATTTAATTTAACAACAACAGCAACAAGCAAAAGCGAATTTAAATTATTTGAAGGGTTTTTTTTTAAATTTTGTTTTGCAACAAATGAACAACATAAACGACGTGAGATTAATCTAGCAAACTGTTGAGAATCGAAGTGTTGATACCCTGTACTAATTCCAAGACACATCAGAGAGTAGATAATGATACCCTGTACTAACATGTGTTATATTTAACTGCCTATTCAAATGTTTAGAAGATTGATAAAGACCTTATCTTAACTGCAGTTTGAGTTTTCTTATTGAGTGCTAGCTGACACTATAGGGTATGTAGAAGTCTTACATAGGCATGTAACGAAAATCTCACTTGTTCATTATATAGTTTTCTTTCCTTCAGCATATTCCCAAGTAGATCAATCAACACTTTGAAAGCTGAAAGTTCCTAAGAGAACAATTTGTATTCTTTGTGGATTGACTTTCAGAGTTTAATGATTTAAGAATTCATTATAAATTATAGGAAATTTGATTATAAGCGAATTTTAGTCAATTATTAACTAGTATTTGCTTAATTAATTAATGTTGCAGAACTCACAACTGATGGACGCAGCACAAACTTTTTGCCAGGGTATTAAAATTGCTGAAATTTTAATTATATCAGCTATTTTTTATATATTTTGTTTGTTGTTGTGGCTTTGTTGTTATGCCACACAGCGCTTAATTGCATTTGAAGTCAAGTGGAATGAAATTTGAAATATGTACAGCAACAACAACAACAACAACAACAACAACAACAACAACAGCGTTAATAGCAAAACGGAAAAGTCAAAAACAATGCGCAATAAAAATGAATGCTTGCAATAAATTCAATTATACTTGACACCAAGTTGATAATTAAATTAGCGGAAAACAAGAAAACAACATTACATCTAGTAAAAAATCGTTGATTGCATACCCTTGCATTACTTTCAAATAAGCTGAGACTTTCCTCATTAATTTTCATTTAATGAAATGTTTTACAAATACAGTTGAAGTAAATTTTACAAGCTTTGGGATATAGTTATAATATTAAATAAATTAAATTGAATTAAGATTTTATAAATTATTAATCCGTTGTAAGTTGTACAGGGTATGTATTCATAATAAAATTGAGCAAGTAAGTGTGTATTTGAATAAGTTTCATGTGGATATGTTATAATTGAAAATGAATACCACAAAGTGCCACAAACTGTTGCAAGTGAAATAATTACAACTATTATTGCAACAATATGTTAATGATAGCAAAAAAAAAAAAAAAAAAAAACTCAACTAAAAAGAGCTTCTCTCCATGCAATTTACTTTAACTATTCAATGTGCTTTGACATTTGTCAGTTTTCCCTTGTCTCGCGCAGGATTTGCAGCTTACATTGCGTATACGCAATGTGTGCATTAATTGATTTTTGTTGCAATGAAACGATTGCAAATGAGTTTTTTAATGCCTAACAATTGCTAAATTATTGTTAAACTTTTGTGTTAATCCATAGAAATGAGTATTACTAAATGAGCGAGTTACTTCAATTACATCAATTACTAATAAAACTTCTCTTTCAACTAATTTAATTTTTCTTATATTTAGTTTTTGATTAATTCACTTTTTTATACTTTAGAGAGCATTCAAGAGCTTCTTACTGCTAACTTTTCATACTGCAGAGAGGTGCATAACTCATAGCTTCTAATTTCGAACTTCTCTTTATAGTTTCCTCTTCTAAATCTCTTCAATCGTCAATATTTTCAAGAACAATTTCTATATCAACAACATTTAAAAGCAAAATAAATAATGAGTTCAGGCTGTAATTAATTCATTATTCTGCAAAAAAATTGTTCAAGTTTTACTTAAGCTATGAGAGTTTGAAGTTTGTGAAAATATGTGAGAAGTTATTTGTGGAGAACTTTTTAACTAATAATAAAATAAAATAAATGAAGTTTTTAATCAAAGTTTAAATTCACATTTAGCATTTGAAGTCGGTTCAGTTATGAGATATTTAAATTTATAATTTTGCCAAATTGCTTCTTTGAACGCTTCTCGCTTCTCTGCATGTTATCGATTTCTTTTAATGCCAGAGAAATCTTCTCACTTCTCACTTCTCGCAACTCTCACTTACATTTGAGCAGATTATTTGGCTTTTTCATTGCTTTAAATCTCTGCTCAAAGCTAATTGCTTCTTGTATCGCTTCTCTCAGTGTTTTTCTTTTGTTTTTTTTTTTGCTCTCACTGCTTCTCTGTATGCTTCTCTCTTGTTGTTGGCTTTGGCTTAAAGTTTCACGCCAATTGTTGAAACTATAAAATTTAGCTTTATTACGAGGTTGCTTTTATGCCACACCTACAACTAAACACAGAGAGAGAGAGAGAGAGAGACGCACATTCATCTTCGACCTCGAGGCAGCCATTTTGTTTTTGTCATTATTCAGCTGTTGTTGTTGTTGTTGTTGTTGCTGTTGTTGTTGTTGCTGCAGCGGCTTTCTGTTTGTAGCCGCGACATTTTACGCAGTGTGTGAATTGTTTTTAGCCATGACAACAGCAGCAATAGAATATGGCTTAGTTGTTGCCATTGTTATTATTGCTGTTGTTGTTATTGTTGTTGTTCTTATTGTTGTTGTTATTATTGTTGCTGTGGCACTAAAATCTTAACCATGCCACATGAAATATCTTAAGGCTTCAGACTTTGCATTTCTAAGACGCTGTCGTCCTTCGCTCGCGCTGTCCATGTCCGCGCACTTTGTGTTCTTGTCATTGTCGTGTGCCACTTTTGTTTGTCATCTGACAGGGAACGGGCAACGGACAACGGACAACGAACAACGGCAACGGCATCGGCAAGGGTAAGGGAGGCGCACAGCAAGCGAAGTGACAAGGGAGTGCATTTTTATGGCTTGGCGTATAAGTTTTATGGTTGCATGTGAAAATTAAAATCTCAAAAACAAAGCAAATAAAAAAACAAAAACAAACAGCAGAGAAATGTGCGGTAAATGCATTGCACTTGTTGTTGTTGTTTCGTGTTGTTATTGTTGTTGTTGCTGTCGCTGCTATTTACGTTGTTGTTGTTGTTGTTGCACAGATTTGTTAAGTGTTGAATGCTGTGTGCCTTTTGGATTAATTACAATTAAGGAAATGTCCTTGCTGGCCATTTCTCACTTGCGGTGCAAATCTCTTGGTCTCTCGCTCTCTTGCTCTCTTGCTCTCTTGCTCTCTCTCTCTCTCTTTCCCGTTTCTCATTCTCTATTCTCAACTCCTTATTTAATGCAATTTCAAGGAAATTCTTCAGTTCTTCAATTCAATTCTTGAGATTCTTCAGTTTACGCTTGATTTTGTTAGTTTGGCGTTGCCAGATCAATTATTTTTTATATCCAGAGTTGCCATATGAATGCCTGTATTTTATATTAACAGGCGCTTACTATATTCATTGCTTAGTATTGCCAGAATATTTGCATGGTGTTGCCAGATTTAGTAATCGGTGTTGCCAGATCGATACATTATGTATTCGGAGTTGCCATATCGATGCTTGAATGTGATATCAGTAATCGCTGACTATATTCATAGCTCAGTATTGCCTGAAAATTTGTATAGCGTTGCCAGACTAAAGAATTAGCGTTGCCAGATTAGCCACTAGATAATTAGCTGTGCTTTGCTTCTGTTTTTCTGCATACAAATTATAGCTATAAATTGCTATAATAACTAAATTAGTGCAGTTTAATGAACTGGAGTTGCCAGATGGACTATTTAGTGCTGTCAGATTTCCAATTAATATGACTAGATAAAGTAATCGATTCACTTTGCTTTGCACTCATAAAGAAACAACTAATTGGCAATTATAGCTAACGTTGTCAGATTTCAACATTGATATCAATAGCTTATCTGCTTGGCGTTGCCAGACCAAGTCAATTACAAAAATTTCTTATCTACTTTTGTTCGAGTTGTTCGAGCAGACGAAACTTTTAGTTGCGAGTCATCAAAACACACAGCAAATTGTGGCATAACAGTCTTAACAAAGTTGTCATGAGATTCATTCGGACAAAAGAGCGATTTTTGGTATTTCAATTGAATTGGTTGTTGTTTGTTTAGCGCTGTGCGATGTTTGCTATTTTCTGTGTGCTGTCTGTTGCTTGTTTGTCGATATTGTTGCAGCTGCAGCTGCAGTTGTAGTGGTAGTTGTAGTTGTCCTTGTAGTTGGCAATTGTTTCTCTTTTGGGCATAAAACAAAAATTCAACTCGAATTTGAAACTCATCGAGAAGAGCTCACAGATTGGGCAGCTTTGTTGGTTTCTTTTTATTCTCACCAAGTTTTCGACATCTCAATGCTTGGCTGGCTCTGTGGCTGTGGCTGCTACTGCGACTGCGACTGCGACAGTGGCAACCGCTCAACCATTTGGTGGGGCAGTCAGCACAGTTTAAAGTCGAACACGACACACACACACACACATACACACACACACACAACGAAACTTTGGCAAAACAAAAGTCAAGAATTGAGCAACTGGGAAAATGCGAAACTGAAAAACTGTGCAACAAAAAGTTGCACATTGTGCAGACACTGCCGCTTAAAAGTTAACAGTTATGACCGCGACTGCTGGGCTAGGTGCCAGTGGCAAGTGGCAAGCGGCAAGCGGCAAGTTGCAAGTGGCAAGTGGCAAGTAGCAAGTAGCAAGTAGCAAGTGCCAAGAGTTGCTGCAGCTTCTCTCCGGATATCTTCCAGATACTTTTACCCCAAGGGCAGCACCCGCCACATCATATTGTCCATGAGAGTTGAGCTTCATCTTATTGTTCTGTCTGCCCTGTGGCAGCTGTTAGCCATAGCAGCTGGGTGGTGTGGGGGGAGGGGGTGTAGCAATTCAAGTATGGATACTAATAAGTTAACTGGTCTGTAAATTGTCTGGCTCAATGGCTGTTGGCGGCAACGTTGCTATATTTTTGTTATGTTGTGGCATAATCTCATGATAGCTGCATCAATGTAGTTAATCTAAAAAGTTGTTCAGCTGAACAGCGTTGCCAGCGTGTTGGCGCGCTAATTGAGCACTCTGGCATCGCTGCTGATCCGTTTATTGCTAGTTAAGTTATAAGGTCGACTGTTATGCATGAATAACGAGTGTTACCTGTTTCTTTAACTGCCAATACAACTGTCTGGCAACGCCACATACACACATATATGTAGCTTAAATATCACAACTTTATTTATAATCAATTTCAGGCTTTCATATAAAATAGTGTAATAGTGTTGCCAGCTTGTTATGGTCAAAATTTGACTAGCTGGCAACGCCATAAAAAATTTTATCCAACTCAAATTTGGTATATTTCGGCCTTATCATAATTATAAGAAATGTACAATAGCAATAACAGCTTGTTCAGCGTTAAATTCAGCAATATGGCAACGCCTTTTTTTTATTTATTTTAAATCGGAAAATTTTAAATTTTCCATTGGTTTTAGTGACCCTTAAACAAATGTAATTAACCCACTCCTCTTTATAGTATTTAATTAAGCAAATTGAACAGTCTGGCAACGCTGTCAATGCTAACAACTGTTATAATTAATTATTAATAATGAAAATATTAAGCATTATCAAAGCAGAAACATATGAATTGACTTTAGTGACTGTAAGTGTTTTTTATTTGATCACTTTTGCACCACTGTGCGTCGCCAACTTCTCGGCGGTGGCACAGCAAATTGCATTTACAGCCAGATTGCCATAGTCTCAACGGCTTCACTCGTTGGCTCGGCCAAAACCCTACAGCAATAAACTTATCTAGCCCAATAAAGCCGGTGAACCAGCCAACCACCTAACCACCTAACTACCTAACCACCAGCACCACTCTGCCAGGTCTACCTGTGGCTCAATTTATTACCGTTTGAATTAGTTCTTCAACTTTTATTCATTGATAAAAAAGAGAAAATAAAAAAATGGAGAGGCAAAATATAAATAAATACAAATATGAAAAGTGAAAATATAAAACAAATTATAATTGCAATATAACGACATTAAAATACCTTACTTATTTATTAATATAATCGTAGTTAGTATATTAAATATCAATTAAAAATATAAATAAATATAAATAATATAAATTAAAAATATAAATAAACTTATTATTTCTATATTCCAAATTGAAGTAAATAAAGACTTTTTGAAATTCTTTAAGAATCTAAAAAATATATAATATATATACATACATATATATATATAAGTATATATATTATAAATTAAAGAATATATTAATATGCACTTAATTGCACGAACTGCATGACAAAGTCATAGTACCTTGAGGTAGAGTATAAAACAAAAATAAATTTGCCACGTCAAACATGAAGCTTCAGGTCAAGTGTTTTGAGTTGTTGTCGTTGTTGTTGTTGTTGTTGCTGTTGCTGTTGAGTTGATGTTATAATTGGCAAGCGTAACAAATTATTGAGAGTAAACAACACACACACACACACACCCACACACACAGACACAACATCAACTTGAAATGCATTGAAGCGTTTTGCGTAATCAATTAATTAACTACAAAATTGTAGGCAGCGCTGTTAATGAAGTTGCGGGCAAAAAGTGATAGCAAACAATGGACGGACGGACGGATGGATGAACAGACAGCTAAATAGTATACAGGCAGACAATAACAACAACAAGCACTGTAACACGAACAACAACAACAACAACAATTGCAACAAGGAAATTTCGCTTTATTTGCTGCAATTTGAATTTGCTAAACACAACAAAATGTTGCACAACAGCAAAGCATTTAAAGTGTGTATGCTATGTGTGTGTGTGTATATCATGTGTGCGTGTGTGTGCGTGTGTGTGTGTGTGTGTGTGCGTATTTTGGCATGCTCTATTAAGCCGTAATGAGATTTGGTAATTGATTGAACTCTGCGCAGGTTAAGAGAGTTGCCCCGAAAACCAAAGCTAAAAACTTCAATTGATTGATGGCACGAAACAGCTGTGGTCTCAATGCAAACAGAGCAGTCTGCTCGACCTTGCAGTTACCCTGTAAGGAGAGCAAAGTTTCTTTTTATAAGTAAATGTGACAGAATTAAGTTTGAAAATAGAAATTAAATTGTGCTTTGCAGCTTAAACTGAATATATAAAGCCATAAGTTTGCTGCAATCGATAAATCGATAAACGATAGTTGTACAAAACAACTGAAAGTACTTTTATTATTGCAATCTAAGTGCAGCTTAAAGTCTCTACCTCTCGAATTACAATTGTAATTTAGTTTTCTGTCATTGAACCACAATATAATGGTAGTATAAACTGCCAGATACCACGTAATTGTATAGTGTTCGTTTTCATAGCAACCGAGTAATGCAATTTATCAGAAGATATATTAAAGTCTTTAAAGCTAACAACTGTTGCACTTTGAAGATCAATCACTGTGGCTCAACGTTATGACACCCGGTGGGGCAAGTTGTGCAGTGGGTATTAGGGGAAACCAGTGCAAATGTTGCAAACTTGTTTTTGATTGAGTGGCATGCAACAGCGGTCACGTGCTGGGCGCCCATCCAAACAGTTTCTCGCATTCGCATTGCGAACTTAAATTCCATTGCCGTTTCAGTTTCACGTTTCACGTTTCAGGTTTTACGTTTTCTGTGGATTTTTGGCGCGGCCTTCGCTAATTTGCACAAGAGTTTTGCATTTTAATGGGCCACTCGAATGCGGCACAAAAAAGAAAAACAGAAAAATAGAGAGACAGTGATTGAGAGAGAGGGAGAGAGGGAGAAATAGAAATAGACAGAGAGTGGTGCAAAAGTGACGTCTATTTTTGTTATTTTACGGATTTCTTGTAGCAAAAAATCTCTTTGCAGTTGCAGTTTTAAACTGGGAAAAACAGCTAAATGGAAATGCGAAAAGTGCCCAAAAGGAAGGGAGAAAAAAGAAAGAGAGTTAAAACATATGAAAGCAATAGTCTGATCGAATTATGAATGCACTCTAAAAGGTGAAGGGTGTAGAACGAATTAAAAGAAAACAGAGTAGAATTAAGTAGGGAAAGCAACTTAAAAGTTGGCAGAAAATAATACACAAATACATATTTAAATAAAACAGTTCCAGAACTAGTTCTATAGAACAGCTTTGTTGCTTAAAACGTTATTTAAAAGCAAGTTCTATGGGAATTCCTTGTGAACTAATTAAACAAATTTAATTCATCTTCAAAGTTAGCTCAAATAGATACATAAAACACTTATGGAACTTGTTCTTTAGTATATAATTATTATTTATATTATTAACGAACTAGTTCCCTAAACACATACAAAGTTCACTGTGCACTAATTGCTCTCAAAATGTGATATTTCCACAGCAACGCAGCGTTCATCAATCATGGCTCAATCAATCGGCCAATCGCTGAAAACCCATTTAAGCATTCGTTGATGACACAGCGCTGTCAACAACTGTTAGCTGTCCTCGGACATAACTGTAGCACACAGTGAGTCAATCAGTCAATGGTTCACAGTCAGAAACAAGCGATGAGTCAACTGAACATTCAATTTGACAAAAGGGTCAGTGTCAACCATGTGAGGGATGCACGATTGATGCTGTTTGTCAACGATTTGAGACAGCGAAATTGAGTTGCTTGTAATAAGGTTCATTTGTTCCACTAGTTCCTTGAATACGCTCAACAAGTACGCTAATTGAACCACTCTTATAACGAAGCTGGCTTGCACTCATTACAGCTTACTCTTTGGCTGGCTTCTTGGCCAATGCATTTACTTGAAGCTTCAATGGAAAGGCAAAATGAAATCTGAGGTCGTAACTATGCAAATACTACACAATGAACTAGTTCAATTGGCAAAATCTGCTGTGAGAGCGCAGAAGAAAACTGCCGGGAAAAAACTCTTGCAGCTGAAAAATGTAAAAATTTTATTTCGATGTAACAATAAACAAAGGTTTCGCAGTTTGTTGTGTGTGTGTGTGTGTGTGTTTGAGTATGCAGTCAGCGGGCAAACAGCCTCACAGTTTGCAATCAGCAGGCCAGCAAAAAGCTACATAGACGGTAGTATATGCCTCCAAGATACCCTATAATTGAACTGCACTGTAAATATAATAAATATTAGAGCTAGTTCTATGAACATAGCATGTAGTTCTTATAAATATTTTCAGCACTGAAATTGCTAGTTCCGTTTAATGTTTAATCGGAACTAGTTCAATGAACCAGCTTAAAATTAAGTAAACTTACAAACATATTCAGTCTTAGTTTGGCAATTATATATGTGTGAACTAGTTCCAGTAAACTGCGAACAAATGGTTCATATTCAAGTTATTACACTGCGCAAAACTTTTTTTCTTCTTTGAATATGTGATTTCGGCATATATTCCAGTTTTCTATTTCGTGGAACTAGTTCACTGAACCAAGTTCACATTGTTAAAAAAACCTTACTACTACCCTACTTTGTGATATAACTGTGTCTTTGTTCAGCAATTGTATAAAATTGAACTAGTTCCAGTGAACTGTATACATACTAGTTCATATTTTAAATATGTTTTTCAAGGCAAACTAATTTAAAAGCTTGGTATTTGAATAGTTCGACATGTGAGTTTATTGAGCTAGCATGCCCAACTACTGCAGCATGTGCAGGGTATGCGACATAAAAAGCATAGCACACTTTTGAGCGCAAGCTGCGCTTTTACAATATTCTTTAATGCTCACGAATGGCGAGCAGCTCGTTCTGTACATCGTGCTCTGTCTCTCTCCCTCTCTATTTCTCGCTCTCTTTCTATTTCTCGCGCTCTCTCTTTTCCTCTCTGTTGCTTCATTTGGTGGCTTAAAAATGAAATTTTATGGCAGCAACAGCAGCTTTTGTGCGCCTTATCTGGCCGCACAGCAAGGACTTTCAAAAAATAGCAGAAGCACAATTCCAAAAACCACACTTTTTATTTATTTAAATATTTTTCTACACACTCTATAAGTGTGTGTATGTGTGTGTGTGTGTGTGTGTGTGTGTGTATGTGAGGCACACACACCTAAATTGTATAACTTTTATAACGTAGCAAATTTTGGATGTCATATCCTTCACCTAATTTGAGTGCCATTCTCCCGGCACCTCTGCTTCCCTCCTGCGGTTCTGCCATTCTGCTCTCCATCCCATTTTCGCTCCTTTGCTGCTTCCCTCTTGCCCTCCTCTCCGCCCCTCCTTGCCTGCTGTGTCCTGCTTGAAAACTAGTTTATGGTCAACATTTTGTTTTCCTTATTTTACCTGCTTTTCACTTATTTCGCTTTCTCTCTCTCTCTCTCTCGTTCTTTCTTTTTGGCTTTTTTGTGGTCAACGCTGCGGTCAACATTTTTTAGCTACAATTAAAAGTAAAGCTAGCTGGATGAAAAAAAAAGGCTAAAAACAACACAAAATGCCAGCTAAATGCGCGAGCTCACAGCAAAGTGGCGAAAAAGAGGCGAATTTTTTAGCTAGACAAAAGGGTTACAAATGTAGCTAGGTGTGTGTATGTGTATATATGTGAGTGTATGTGTGTGTGTATGTGTGTGTGTGTGCTTTTCATGTTGGCTTCCATTCTTTGTCTTGTTGTCGTCGTTATGGTCTAATTATCTCTATTTATTTATGCTATGCTACTTTGTAGTCTCTGTCTTTGCCTCTGTCTCAGTCTAAGTCGCAGTCTCCGCGTCAGTTTCAGTTTCAGCCGCGTCCTTTGTCCTCTGCCTTGTGTTTGTGCCTTTTGCTTGTTGTTTTTCCTTCATTTTTCTTTTTTTTTTGGCAGCTTTTACTTTTGTTACACGCACACACATGCACGTAGCTTACCTGGCTTTTAAGGCAGACATTTTGCAGCCATTATGTTATTACAGCTGCTATCTCTATCTATTTGTCTGTGCGGGTGCGGGTGCGGGTAAGTGTGTGTGTGTGTGTGTGTGTGTGTGTGTGTGTGTGTGTGTGTGTGTGCGTGTGGAAATGGATTTAGACCGTAAAACTGTAGATAATGGATAGACCAGCATGCCTCACCTATCTATGTGAGTTCTCTCTGTGTAGCTGCGTGTGTGTGTGTGTGTGCGTGTGTGTGTGTGTGTGTGTGCGTAGTTTTGTATACGCCCCACGCCAATTAACAACAACATGCAAAGAGCACAGAGCACATAGAACATAGAAACACAGCACACACACAACACAGCACGGAGAGGGAGCCCGCAACGAGCATTAAAAGCAAAAGCTATTGGCACACAGAGCGTATGCGTAATCACAAAACGCAACTGTTTACTTCCGACGCTATTCCTCTTGTCTTTCTTCTGCTGCTGCTGGCAGTTGTCTACCTTTTGATACCCTGCAGTTCTTGCAAAATGTATCAAACAAATGTCATACAGCAACTGTTGAGCTCAAGTTGAAGATTGAATTTTTATTTCTTTGAGTTTGTCTAAATTTCTAAAAAATTTGCACTTGCTAAGCTCGAATTCAACTTGTAATTCTAAGCAAATATATTGAGTTTATTAAACAAAAATTGCAATGCAATTGATTGATGCAGAATATAGTTCAAGAGCAGCCTTTGCTTTAGCTCAGACACAATTTGAGTGGGAAACTTAATTCCAATTGAACTTGTCGCCCCACGAGAATTTCTCAGTAATTCTTGAGCTGCTGCAATCGTTCTTAGAAATCCCTAGGAAGTGTGCTTATCACACGTAATTCTCTGGTATTTGATTAAGTTCTAAAAATATATATAACTAGGAAATTTCCAAGAATACTTTAATAAAAAAGAAAAGTAGAGATAGGGAAAACGTAATTTATAGCTTTCTTTCAACTACAAATATATTTGAGTATTTGTATTGAGAAGCTTAGCAACTAACAGGGTAGCTATTTAGTCGAATACTTTCGCCTTGTTGTGTGGTCTTTTTTTTTTTTTTTTTGACTAATGCTTTCTCTGGGCAACGCGTTGCTTTTTTAATGAGTAGTTGAAGCTTTTTGGAGTGAAGCAAATTTACAGTCAATTAAATGCAGAGCCCCGCAGCGACTACCTCCTCCACGTATCCCCCCTCAGCTCTATTCCTCACTCTCTTGTGCCTACTCCTGCTGTAAAAGCAACCCTAACAACTGAGCTCTGCTCCGCTTGATGATGAGAGACGACGCCTCTTACCAAATTATGCCTAATGAGCTGAGCCAGCGGCCTGGGATGGAGTCGAGGTTAGCTGGAAGGACTGCAGAGCCCCAGCCCTACCAGTGGGATTTCCTAGAAAGAGACAGAACGAGAGAGAGAGAGAGAAAGGGAGTAGGGAGACCTGATGACTGTTGCCGCAGGCAATGGGCGCGTTAGCACGAATACATAATTACAATCGAAAATGCTTTTCATTAATTTCAAGTGTGCTTCAAGTCAAAAAAAAAAAAAACGAATAAAAAAAATGGCTGAAGAAAAACTGGCAGAGGCGACATTTACGGGGGGGAAACGAACACTGAGCAAAACCAACAATAAAAAAAATGTGAAAATAATGTTGTGTAGTATTAATTTGAAAACTGAGGCGAGGGTCAGAGTTAGAGTCTGAGTCGAGTCGAGTTGAGTCGAGAGGCATTGCGTTGAAGAAGGGGAGAGAGATGTAAAGGCAACTGAAGTGGATGAGCTGGTAAAGGAAGCTGCGGAGCAGGGCAAGTATAGAAAGAAAGGGGCATCCAGCAGCTGCTAAAGGGTTCCAAATGGGGTTAAGAGCTAGCCAACAGTTTAGCAGCTTAAGATTTCTGTTTAGGGTGAGACAAATAACGAAGCGAATACGAAGAGACGTAAATCAAACAATTTGCAGTTATTCCTGGCTGACAGACAGGCAGAGGGGCAGGCGGAAAGATGAGGGAAAAATCTAGATTGACAGGTGGCAATGTGAAAGGCCAAGGATTAGCTAAAATAGTTCATTGCTCTGAAGTGTCCTCTTGCCATGCTACAATTCTATTATGAGTGGATGTTAACTGTCCTTAATTATGTTAGCTTTAAAATGATATAAGGTTTGGTTTAGATGAAGTACGATGAAGCTGCGAATTGGGAAGCAATGGAATTCGGGCGTGTTTGCTGGAGATGAATTGGCTTAGAGTGAGATATGAGCAACGACCTTAGTATAAGATGAAGGAGATGTTAAAAATAATATAAAAAATAAATAACAAATAATAAATAATAAATAATAAATAATAAATAATAAATAATAAATAATAAATAATAAATAATAAATAATAAATAATAAATAATAAATAATAAATAATAAATAATAAATAATAAATAACAAATAATAAATAATAAATAATAAATAATAAATAATAAATAATAAATAATAAATAATAAATAATAAATAATAAATAATAAATAATAAATAATAAATAATAAATAATAAATAATAAATAATAAATAATAAATAATAAATAATAAATAATAAATAATAAATAATAAATAATAAATAATAAATAATAAATAATAAATAATAAATAATAAATAATAAATAATAAATAATAAATAATAAATAATAAATAATAAATAATAAATAATAAATAATAAATAATAAATAATAAATAATAAATAATAAATAATAAATAATAAATAATAAATAATAAATAATAAATAATAAATAATAAATAATAAATAATAAATAATAAATAATAAATAATAAATAATAAATAATAAATAATAAATAATAAATAATAAATAATAAATAATAAATAATAAATAATAAATAATAAATAATAAATAATAAATAATAAATAATAAATAATAAATAATAAATAATAAATAATAAATAATAAGAAATAAGTAATAAATAATATAATATAAATTATAAATAATTACCTTCATCTCCCACAATCATCTGTCTATAAATACGACACGTATTTCCAACTCCATTGTCACATTAATTGCAATCTCATTGGTATCCTTTTATTAACCCCTCATTGTTTTACTTCTGAGAAAATCAACAGAGAATTTATGTCGAATTGATTGCCTGGCATTCGTGTTATTTGCACAATAAGCATTCTGTCGTGCGTCCACCATTGTCACTTTAATTAGCGACTATCGCGTCTCGTTGCGCTTAATGCGTATTTGAATTTAATATTAAGATGCCAAAGCACTTGAAGATTTTACTCCTTATATAAATGTATACATATATATATATATATATTTATGTATATACTCAATTAGCTTCTTGGGCAGAGGGCAGTTTGTAAAGTATGTAACAAATTTAGCTCAACAAAATATGCGACTAATTTGCGCACAATAGTAATGAGAAGGGGGCAAACTTCAAAGTAGAAAATTTCATAAGAAACAAATGATCAAGTACAGAAAGCCACTCACTGTGCGTGAGAGCAAGACACACAGAGAGAAAGAGAGAGAGAGAGACAGCGATTAAGAGTGAGGGAGAGGAAGAGCAGAGGAGGCAGCCAACGAGAAGGAGGCTTAGCCAGTTAGCAATTTAGCAATAAACTTTTATTTAATCGATTTTAACACTTCACTGACTGACGTGAGTGAGGGAGACGGCAGGCACAAGACATGATGAAGGTGGATGGAGTACAAAAAAGAGGAGGATGAGACTGAACGATGGGGCTAAAGGCTGAAGGCTGAAGGCTGAATTCTGAAGGCTGAGGATGACGACGACAATCAATTGTGCGGCCAACTAAAAAGCTAAAAGCGACTGCTTCCTTCCTTCCGATGGCCAGGTCATCAGGTTCATAGGGTCTAAACTGCTTCTAACTGGCAACAAGGATGAAAATGTCCAACTCATTCTCATTCTCCTTTTCAGTCTCTGTCTCTGTCTCTGTCTCAATCTCTTGCTGCTTCTCCTCTCGTTGCTGTTCTGTCATGGAATTTCAATTCCACAAAAAAAAAAAAATTTTTTTTTTTTATTGTGCTGTGTCGCAACGACTCCAGACAGAGCAACAACAACGACAACAAGCAGCAGAAGAGTTGCTGCTGCCATAATGAATTTTTACAGTTAGTTGGCCATGATTCATATTTTCTGGCAGCGGACTTTGAAGGCCAACGGCAACGGCAACGGCAACGACAAAAGTTGCTGGCAGTAGTTTCATACCAATTAGCAAACACTGGCTAGCTGCAGCCAGTGTTGGCAGTGCTGCCAGGGTTGTCAGGCCAACCAACCAGGCCGAGCCGAGCCGAACCGAACCGAGCAGCGAGCGTCCACATAAATACTTAAATAGCCAATTCATTTTCGATATTATTATTGCAGGCACCGCAATCTCCAAATGGGGTTTATTGAAACATCATCAATCTTTTGCTTTCTCTCACATACATACACACACACACTCTCTCCCTCTCGCTCTTCCTCTCTCTCCCTCTCTCTCTCTCTTTGACTGTTTCTTTTTTGTGTATATTTGTGCTTTTGGCTGCTTTTTGTAGTTTTTTGTGTTGTGGCTCAATCGAGACATCGCAAAATTTGTAGCACTGTATCGCAGTTCAGGTGGATGCTCCTTAGTTTGTGTCTGTGTGTGTCTCTGTGTGTGTGTGTGTATGGCTGTTATGTGTGCTATGTGTGAGCGTGTTTATGGGCGTGGCTGTTGTGCAGTGTAAGCACAGATAAGAAAAAGTGGAGACATCACTTTGAATTCAATCCAAAAAGTGCTTACCGAATTGCAAATACACTTTCGATTGCTGTACAAAAGATGCATAAAGCTTCACAAAGCTTTTAAAAGCTGCTTGGAATTATAAATTCTTCAAAGCTCTACTAAAATCTAGTGAAAACTGTCAAGTATACTTGGTAGACTCTACAATTTGAGTTAAGTTCCATTTTAGAATCATCAATTTAAAAAGCTGCTTAAAGCTTAGCAGAATGTCTTGAAGTGGCATACATTTTTCTGCTTAAGCCATATAAAGTGCCTTAAAACTCTAGAAAATTGAATTGCAGTTCGAAATTACAACTAAAGCTTCTAAAAGCTCCACGAGGCATCGCAAAACTCCCAAAAGCTCTAAAAACCTACTTAAAGTTACACAATTTAAGCACCATGCAGCTGAAAAGTAATCCAGACCATTATAAAGCTGCTTAAAGTGTTCTAATTCAATTAAAGCGCAACAAAAGCTTATTGAAACTTTGGGTATCAAGTAGCACACAATACGTAAGGCTTGACAATGCTCTATGAAATGCAAATCTATGTAGTTATAAAATTTAATAATATTCCAAGTCAAAGTTTCTTTTCTATTCAACTCGGCTCTCTTGTCTTTTAAAATGAGCTATGGCTATGTCTGTTGACATAGTAAGATTACCCGGTGCAATAGTGTATTAAAAAGGGACACAAATTCCTTAGTTTGATAGCTTTCTCTGCGCTGTCCGTTGATAATTTTAAAGCAATGTTGCCTGCCGAATACTTGACCAATGAACCCAACACAACCACAACAACAACAACAAGAACAACAGGAACAACAACAACGTTGACAAAAGGACAACAAACTAGAAAAAACAACAGCTTGAACCATTTTGTTCTATGCCTTGCTCTAATCGCCTTTACTTTAGCCACAAAAACGAAAAGAAAAGAAAATAGAAGAGGAACGCTGAACCATTTTTTGCATCCTCCTTTCATTTATTTTACATAATTCTGGCAAAGGCCTTGAAAATGCCCAAAGCTTTTCATTTTGCTGTTGCCTTTGTTGTTGTCTCTCGTGTCAGGCCGAGCAAATGCAAAGGTTATATGCCATATGAGGCTTAAACGCTGAACAAGAAGATTTCCTGAGAACGATTAGGCATGGACAGAAGGTTAAACGAGTTGGCAGCACTCAACTTTGGATAAGTGACATTTCAATCCTCCCCCTTTCAACTGGATTTTCATCTGAAATCAAAATAACATACGGCTTATCGAGTGCCATTTTATTTTTAGATAAATTAACCAAATTCCTGGTTCTGACATGAACCGGTTCAAAAGTATTTGTGGCTTAAAACTGAGCTGGATTGTGAGTTATGTTGTTGAAATTGTCTGCAAAAGTGACAGTTTGTGATGTTTTATTATATTCACAATAATATTAATATACTGTTTAATATCCTTGAACCGGTTCGACAGTGGTGCAGCGTTCTAAACTGAACAGCTTGCGAGATATCGTGTTGAAATTAAATATATAAGCTTATGCGATAATAAGCCTTAATAAAGTTGTTAGTTTCTGGGCCTGCTTTGAACAGCTATGAACCGGTTCAAAAGTGGTTCAGCCCTCTAAATTGAACAGCTTGCGAGAAATCGTGATGAAATTAAATATATAAGCTTGTTTATTTGTATTCTATAATAAGCCTAAATTAACTTGCTTAATTTCTGCGTTTGCTTCGAACACCTGTGAACCGGTTCAAATGTGGTTCAGGACCATAATTCAACAGGTGTTTGTGCATTAATGTTACAACTACAGCATTGTATTGTGGATATGGGCAAAAAGCAAGTATATTTTAGGCCTGTGAACCGGTTCGCAAGTGGTTCAAAGCCATAACACAGCGAATATAAATTAAATTATCTTATCTTAGGTATGTGGATTACAAATGTTACTTGTTAAACGTTAATATAAACAAATGTCATAGTTTATAATGCTTGAAAATCAACAGACATCCACTATTCAAGTATTTACTTGTTGTCAACGTCAATCATTGTAGTATAAGCAGCTCAAAGGAGTTAAGAACCGATTGGCAAATAGTTGAAACCTCTTTGCTTTTATGGTCTTCATAACAATTATCGTAAACTGTTGCGGCGACTCTCATAATATGCAATAATATTTTGTGAGCATTACTTATCAATTTGTAAAACCAGTTTGTGGTTGTAACTATGCAAAAGTTTTTCAAACGCACACACGCACACACGCACACACACGCTCGTAGAGAGGGGGAGCCCAAAAAAGTATGCAACAGTATTTTGCACTTTACCACATTGTTTGCTCTAATCAAACTTTTTTCTGCTTTAGCTAGTTGTGTGTTTCTCTGTGGGCTGTGGGCGAAGGGACTCTCTAAGGGTTAAGGAGAGGTGTATACAATTTGGAAGCCTATGAAAATATTTTGGCAAAAATTGTTGCCTTGTGTCTCACACACAAAATAAAAGAGATGCGAAAGGAAAAAAATAAAAATAAGGAATACAGCAAACGAAAACTTTGTTTGTTTTTATTTGTTGTTTATATTTTTTTTGTCATTTCTCGTTATACACTAACATAAACCAAATACTTACTATACTATAGTATATATGTATGTAATAATATATTTTTTTGTTGTTATTTTTTGTGGTTGATTGTAATGCTCTTTGGCCTTTGTGCTCTTTCCCCATTTTTATGCTGATTCTCATACTCATTCTCTGTCTGTTTCTTCTTTTCTTCCTTTCAGGTGAGTAAACGCAATATTTTCCTTTGCTGGAGCACATTGATGTGTAAAAGTGAAATCCCTTTTGATGTATTGAAACGGTAGTACGGTAAGCGTTATGAAGATATTCCCAGTATTTTGTTCCGCTTTAGCTCCGATTGAGCTACACAGTGAAGTGAGGTCAAGCAAGAAATACAAATGCCAAAATCTATTAATGGATTTTACGCCTTCTCCATTGCAACTGAATTACGTCACACTCACACACCCACACACACACACACACACACTCCTTCTACATTTCTTCAGCTAAATACAAAAAGATGCCACTGGCCATTACTTGAAGCTTTGATAAGGCGGAATGAACTGGATGGGGGAGCACTACTTTATTACTAATGTATGAGAGTTCGCACAGGATATTAACCGCAAACTGTGTGTGCTTTTGGCGGGTTCATGCTGTATGCGAGTGTGCGAGTGTGTGTGTGTGTGTGTGTGTGTACATGTTGGGGGATTTGGACTGTGGCCAGCTGCCAACATTTGCTAATTGCTTCATTAAATGTTTGCTTAATTTCGTTCGAATTAGCTTGAGCCAAAACTGCCCAGTGAGAAGTGCTAACATCACCTACCCCCTCCCCCCAGCCCACAAGCATCGCCTTGCTGCCTGGTTAAGGCAGTGAGCATAACATGTGCACTCTCTATCCCCCTCTGCCGTCCATCGGCCCCCATCAGCCCCAACCTCAACCCCAACCCTCTTTCTTGCCTGCTTGTCATTAGCGCACACGGAAATCGCTCAGCGTTTTGCGTCTGTGTTTAATTGCTGGCAGTGGGTCAACAAATGGCCTGAGACATACCAAGAGAGTGGGTGACTAGCGGCGTGGGGGGTGTCCGGGGGGGGGGGGTGTGGGGTTAGCGGTTGACGCTGCGGCACAGTGGCAGGGTCAATTGTTCTTCAACTGGCGGCGTTGTCAAAACTCTTATGTTAGCATTTTGTAACTGTTGCAAATTGTGGCAAGCTTTTAAGCTCACACATAGATGGCGCTGCACCCACACTCAAGCGCCATGTTGAGTTTCATTGTGTGTTGAATTTCTTTTGCTAGAGAGCCAAAGCACACGAATGCACGTAACAGAGAGCGAGTTGGAGTGAGAAAGAGAGCATGTTGCTGTGCAAGACGGGGAGAGAGAGAGAGAGGGAGAGTGAGTAAGTTTGCTTGTATTTAAGAGAGTGAACGAAGAGAACGCGTAATGGCAACTGGGCGGCATTTTAAGCATTTGTTTTGTTTTGTTGTCGTTGCGTATTCGTCGGAGAGAGGAGGAAGCAGGGGGAACATCAGTAGTAATATGATACTCAATTTCTGGACTATGATAAGATGAAGTAGAATTCGAAAAAAATGCTTGAAATTTTGTAAGAGATAATTATAATTATTTTTAAGGAATTTAATAAATATTTTGAAACAAAAATGCTACAAATTTATGGGAGTAAATTACATTAATTGATACCTAAATTAATGTTGATAGAAGATGTTTACTATAATTATTGTTTATTAAGATAATTTATTAATAATTTATAGCTACAAATTGGAATTTTAATGTTTTTTTTAGCAAGTTTTTATGGACCTTAAGTTGTTCATAATGGAGGCAGGTTTTGAGAGAAGAAATCTCAGGATATTTCAAAAGTTCAGAAGGCTTAACAAATCGTATAAAGAAATAACTACACTTAAAGTTCATAATAATTATTATATTTGTACAAATCAAGTGCAAAATGAAACTTTATTTATATTAATATTAATGCTAATTAGTGTAATAATTGTATTAATATTAATGTGCATATTAAATAAACTAATTAATTCACAAGTTAAGCTACACTTGACTACACAGACAACTTGACCTGCAGGTCAAGTACAGTCGGAGGTCTATTGGCCTCTTTGGCTTAAGGGGAATTAGCTTTAGCATTAATATTTCAAGACCTTCTATTGAAGAGAAAGAGGCTCTGCGAATTCTGAATTTCACAAACTGCTTTCAATTTCAAAGCTGTATAAATTACGCATTATATAACTTATCAAAGTAAGAGCTGCATGTCTTGAGGCGCTTAAAACTGTGAGAATAATAATATTTTGTATTCAATATTTATTGCATATAAGTTGCGTCTGCAGCAAATGATGAAAGAAGCCAAATTAAAGCGAAAAAGAAATGTAACTTAATTAAATGCTGGCAAGACGCCGACTCAATTGTGGCTCAGATCGAAGTAGGCCAATCAAGAACTTATAAACTACTTTATAAGATGTGGCAGCTGCTTTTGTCTGGCTGTTTGCTCACTTTTGTCAACAATTTGGCGTCTTTTGCATGAGTTACAGCTGCTGCTGCTGCTGCTGTTGTTGTTGCTGCTGCTGTTGTTGTTGTTGTTGTTGCTGTTGCGTTTATTTACTCAACCGGCGCCACGTTGCGTATACGTGATCTTGGTCAAAGCAGTTTGCTGCTGCAGCAGACAAAGCTTTATTTTGTTGTTGTTGTTGCTGCTGCTGCTGCTCATCCCGCTGTTTGTTGTTGTTGTTGGTGTTGCTATCGCTTTTCTCACCACGCCAAATATTGCGTGGGTCCAAAAGAGCGTTGCCGTGTTTTGTTGCTGCTCTTAGCCCGGCTTTCGACTTCAACTTCGGCTGGCAGTGTCAACTATGCCGCTCGGCAGCTGCTCTATGCGCGCGCACACACATTCGCACACCCAAACACACACACACACACACACGCACACAGAACGGATGCTGACTGTTTGCTCCATTGAACGAAACAAAAGTGACCGTCGTCATCGTCATCATCGTCCTCATCGTCCTCATCGTCATCGTATTCGTGCTGTTCCTTCGTGTGCCACACTCGTGTGCCTGCTTCTGTGTGTGCGTATGTGTGTGTGTGTGTGTGTGTGTGTGTGTTTGTGTGTGTGTGGCACAGGCAGCTTACTATCTTCATGGGATGAATCTCGCAGTCTGGAGCCGCAGTCTGTTTTCAATACGGGCGTCAAGCGGTCGTCGTGCACGGGCCAAAAACGGCAAAAAACAGTATTAAAATCACAACAACAACAACGGCAACGATAACGACAACAAATATCAAATAACAACAACAACAACAACAGCTTAAGCGAGACTAAACACCAAAACAACAAACGAACCCAACAACGAGCTGAGCATCAAGTTAAAAGGCGGCGCCTTCAAATCAGCCAACAACAAATAAAAGCAAAGCAAAGCAAACAATATTAAAAAGTTAATAACAATTAAATAAAATTCAAGCAAATTACAGTTTACACCAACAACAAAAAAAAAGCCGACGACAACGCGCGCTCTAAACTGTGCCCCATAATAATCTATAATAATTATTAATTAAATTTAAACAAAAAAAGAAAAGATAAAAAAAAAAACAAATAAATTTTTTTTGCAAATTTTTTTGTCTTTGGTCAAAGGCCAAAAAAGAAAAAATATTTCTAAATATATAAACAATTTTTTTTATTGGTGTTAAGTGTGTCTAAAATAAAAAAATATATACAAATTAAATGTTGAAATAAAAAATTATAGTTAAAAATATATGCAAAGTAAATTCGAAATTTAGTTGATAAGCAAAAAGTTTGGCGGTAAATGCATAAAAATAATGTGTTAAATAAAGCGTGTGTGTGTGTGTGCGAGAGTGTGTGTGAGTGTGTGTCTGTGTGTGTGTGTGTTTAGAAAACATTTCGGCAGATCAAAAGAGCTTTAAAATATTAAGAACAATTAGTTAAGCCTAGTGAAATGTCTCAGCCGCAGCAGCAGCAACAAAAGCAAAGCGACAGTGACAACAACAACAATAACCAAAACAAACAATAACAGCAACAAATGAAAGAATAACATAGTCTTCGTGTTGTTGTTGGTGTTATTGTGCCTTTTGTTTATAAATTATATGTAAAATAATCATTGAGCAACTCGAAACTCAACTTGCAATTTCTTTGAGCAACTTTTTTGCTTTGTTTTCTTATTTTCATATGCAAATTGTTTAATAACAATAATATGCAAATTAGTCGCCAAGTTTGCAACAACAACAATACAATTGCTAACTAAATATGCATAGATATTGCCAGAGTATCGAGTATCGAGTATCACGAGCTCTAGCATAATCCCTGATGTCCACAACGGGCAGGACGAGCAGCAGTGCTAGTGTCCAGCTGTCTATTTCACTATGTGTGTGTGTGTGTGTGTGTGTGTGTGTGTGTGTGTGTGTGTGTGTGTGTGTGTGTGTGTGTGTGTTCAGTGTGTGTGTGTGTGTGTGTGTGTGTGCCTGTGTTTATGTCACTTTATGCAATTTGGCTCGGCCAGAGACACACACGACTGCAGATTACGTATACGCAATGTCTAACAGCGTCTGCAGCTCACACTAATTGCAGCTTAAGTGAATCTTACTTTAAAGTTCATACAGTTTGATGCATTGAAATGATGCTGATTGATTGCCAATTATTTGCACATATTCATGAGTGTTTAGTATGTGAATCACTTTGTTTCTATTGCTTTTATTCTCTTACTAAAACTAATTTCCAAAAGTCGCAAATATACGACATTTTCGGCCAGATTCCAATAATGCTCTGTTAAAGTAAAGTGGCATTCGATTGGTCACTTGATTGATAGTTTCACTCGAATGAATATTCAAATATATTTGCTGAGTATTTAAAGAAACTTTGTCAACTTTGTGTCGCTGAAGTAGAAAGTATCTGGAACTTTGCAGAATTTCTGCTCTTGTCTCTATTTCATTTCTAGTTTTGTTTAAATTATAATATATTAAGTTAAAGCGCTCTTTACTCTAATATATAAATAAATATATTTAAATATTATTCGAAATTAAGCAACTATTAATTTGAAAAAGAATATTTCCATTAAATTTTGTATAATCTTTGATAATGAATTCGAAGCTTAGCGGGCGAGTTAAGTTGAGTATCTTTCAAGCTGTTTCTTAAATGTTTCAATTATCTTTAGAAGCAAAGTATATATATATTTTTTCTCCAGAATATTTAAATTTCCAATTGTGATTAAGCAGTTATACAAGTTGCTTAATAATTCTGCTGTCAAAAGAGTTTCATGCGCACATTTAGAAATATATCAATGGTAAATTTTGAGCTCATTCTCAATCGCTTTGACTGAAGCAATTGTTGTTTAATTTTCAAAATATATTTGCGTTTAACTGCCACTTTTGGATTATACTTGAGAGATTTATAGTTTTAATTTATAGCAATTTGAAATATTTGCCAGACTCAGAGTTAAGTAGATAACAAAGCGACAAATTGACAAATTGTTAATGCTATTCAAAAAGATTTATTTTGTGGCATCGGTATCTGCAATCTTTGCTTAAATGTTTCATCAGATATTAAGTCAACACCCAAATGGCCATTATAAATGATTTATGCAATTTTTCAAAGTTATTTTCTGCCAACATGAAATAGTTTTACATTTGACAGAACGACAACTCGTTGAGATATTCATAATGCAAGTTAGACTGCAAATTCTTATGGCATAGCGAATCAAAGAGCTAAAAGTGCTACAGACAGCATAAATTTAGATATATATATATGTATACATTTGGCTTAAAAGTAGTAGTTGCAACTAAATGTGGCCACATGCCACATGTAAACAGTTGTGCAGCAGCACAAACAAGCACTTCAATTATAAGTAGCTTGTGCACTTAAGAGGCTTGTGATTATCCGCCATTAATTTTGCCATTTCACATGGCATTTTAATGCACATCATGATAAACTTATTAAATATTTGATAATACACACACACACACACACACGCACACACACACAGATAATATGTTGTCTGTTTACTTGGCTTAGATTATTGTTGTTGCAGCTGCTGCTCAGAGATTCCCACTTAAGCAATTAATGTTAGAATAAGTAAATTAAAAGCTGAAACTGAAACTGAAATTGAAACTCAACCTTGCAATGAATTGATTTCAGCACAACTCACACACACACACACTCACAGCACTTGCCACTTGCAACATTATGTTGAGCTTGTTAAACGCTCAATAGACACGTGTATAATTATAAGCAATTCAATCACAAACACAACCATTCACACCCACACACACACCCACACACACTAGTCTTTGCATAATTTACATAATTAAAACTTTGATTTTACTTTCACCTTCAGCACTCGCTCAGCCTAAATTGTTGCATTCATTTCATATGATTCAACTACCTAGATGAGTTGAGTTTTTTCTTGAACTTTTCTCAAGAGTTTCAACTGAAGTCAACTCAAGCGTAAACTCTGCAAAATTTCTTCAATAGAGCTTTTAACGCTCGCCGTGCAAGTTTGTTGTTGTTTGACAAACTGAAAACTTCTCAAAAATTTAACTTTCTATATATACTATAGAGTATTTCCATACTCTCACAACACTCTATTGATCCTAAAGTCAAACACTCTGCACTCCATGCGCTCCATGCGCTCCATGCACTCCATGCACCAGGGCAAGTGGGTAATGCAAAAGTTGTGCTCTTTAGAGAATTTTTTGCGATTCGCAAGAGCAAATCAGTATGAAAGTTATGCTCTTTAGAGACAATGCTTACAATGGCATTTATACCGTCAAAGTTTTCCCATACAATCAGGTTAAGCTACCAACAGAAGTGCGCGCGAGAGAGTAAAGTAAACAGCATAAATGATGAGAGAATGATAAATTACACTTCAATTCTGTACAATACCTTTTGTAGCGGTGTGTAGAGTGTGTCTACAAAAGGAGATCAAACAAATGGAAAGCGTACACTGCCAGAAATCAGTGAAGAGTTGTGGCTTTAAGTCAGGCAACATTCGAATCTACTTACAATTTTGTGCAGTGTAAAGTTGATAAAATAAAACATTTATTTTCTTTTCTTTATAATATTTTGCATTCCTTCATTATTTTTAATATTATTGAAATATTTTTATTTTAAGATTTAACATTTTTCTAATTAAAATTAATTTATTTTGCATTTTATTTTCAATTATATTTATTTTAAATAATTGCCTTTAAATAACCGTAAATTAATTTAATATTTCACAGTTCCTGTATAAATTTTTTGCAATTAACCAAGCTATTTTGCACAGTGTATGCGGTATTAAGGCTTGCAAGTGTATTTTAAGCTTCGGTTAGCTGCAAATAAATTGAGTTTAATTCTCCTTTTTTATGGTCTTTAGGTGACATTTGTTTGTTCCCTTCACGTACGTTTGCTCGGCTACTGTGTGACTATGTGTGCGTGCGTGTGTGTGTGTGTGCGTGTGTGTGCAGCCACTTTTGAGTGCACAACGAGCCAAACGGGACATTCTTTATTTACACTTGGCCATACATCAACACACACAGACACAATCACACCTGCAACCTTCGCACGTTTTTAGTTTATTTTACTTTTTTCTCTTTTTGATTTTTTTTTTTTTGTTGATTTTTTTATATATATATTTTATTATTTTTCTGCTTTGGTTTCTTTACTTTTATTTGATTTACTTATGTATATACTATATGGGTGTGTGTGTGCGTGTGTGTGAAGTGCAAAGGGTGCTTTAGCTAAGATTTTAAACAAGCACTCGTCCTTCTTATCCAACGTCCTCGTTCTCGTTGTCCTCGTCGTTTGGCTGTTTGCACGTTTCGCATTTTCTTCTCTTTTTTTCGCACTTGAGAAATCGCTTTTTTTTTTTTTTATTTTTTTTTTGAGAGCGCTGTGTATTTGCTTAAAAATCAATTACGTCATCATTGTTAAATGCCAATTGGATATGAAGCTGGCGCTTTGGGTATGCAACCGTAGCGCCACTGAATCCGCTCCTGTGCCGCTGTCACTTCACTTGTGTCAATACTTTTCAGACAACATTAGCGTCAATCGCTTGCCTCTCTCCTTCTCTCTCTCTCTCTCTCTCTCTCTCGTTTACACTTTCACTGCACCTTTCTTGCTGTGTTGTGCCCTCTCCATCTTTGCTTTCTATTTATTGGCATCTCTCGTTTCTATTTGTTACCCTTTGGACAGGTGAACAGGCTCACCTGTGTTGTCTGTCTGTTTTTGTCATCTTTCGCACATCGCTTTGTGCTTTGTGCCATATTTTATTTATATTTTGTCAATTTTGTGCAACTTTTGCTTAACGCATTGTTCTTCCCCAACTTCAGACTCCCCTCTCTCGCTCTCTCTCTCTGTCTCTTTGCCACTCATCCGTCTAACCTTTTCCAAGTCGTGTGTGTGTGTGTGTATGTACTCGACCCATCTCCTGCTTCGCCTTTTACGTTAGCTGTAATAACGCACAAATTTTGACAGCTCCTTTGGGCCATTGTCGAAAGTTCTTCGTCTATTTTTTGATATCCTACAGGAGCTACAGCAGCGGCTATGGGGAGCCAAAAGTTTAGTGCTGTCAGCAATCAGCAGTCAGCAATCAGCAAAGTTTCGAGCGATAATAGAAAAACTGTGCATCAGCAAGGGGATTGAGAAGAACAAGCGATCACCAATTCAAGTAAAATGTGTTATCGAATATTTTATCGAACATGATATCGATTTCGTATGTGATTGATCTATATAAAGTTAGCAGCCAACAATATCTTACATATAAAAAGCTGTTTGTGTGCATGATTGCCTATCGATTACTCCACAAAGTTGCAATTGATTAATTTATCGATTACTTAGAACTATGCTCATTTGTAAATGAAATAGTTATTACAAACTTAAAATGCAATGGCACTCGTAAATATTATTAATTTGCAATGATTTATCGATTGGTTTGCTATCGTTTGTGGATTCAGTTAATCGAAAATCGATAATAATGATGGTTATGAGCTTACCTAACTCAGCGAGCTTCATTTAAAGCGAAGTATATTTTAAGATATGCAATGTGTTAACGAATACAATATCGAATGCCTTATCGAATAAGTTATCGAATATATATTAAACTATGTTATCGATTAAATGAACTAGTTTTCCAGAATTCGTTCAGCTTTTGTGCATTATATAATTTTTAATATTCGATTAAGTTATAATATTTGATAATTATATAATCGATAACCTGCTCAGGCCTTTTTGTTGTTTAAGCTTAGCTTAAAGGCAACCTATCGACGTATTATTGCGCTGCAGATACACTACTCGATTTGCAGAACCTTGTGTGTGATTTATCGACATTGCATTGTCGTCGGATGTTGCAGGTGCAACACACTCGACACTTACCGCGCGACAGATAAGTTTGCTGTGTGTGTAGAACCATAAAAATGTAATACACAATTGATATGGCGATGCGAGGGTGGTGCACGGGTGGTGCACGGGTGGTGCATGGGCGGTGCATGGGCGGTGCAGGGCGTTGTTTGTGTTACACGTTTTACATTTTTTTCCCCGATATATATTTTTATCGTTTTCCTTTGCATTCTCCCTGTGTGGTTTTCATGTTTGTTTGCCTCGGTTTTTCAGTTTTTTTTTTCTCTCTTCTTTTTTTTTTGCCTGTGTTCGTTGTATTCTCATTGCCTCATCAGGATTATTAAACGCACCGAAAATGGACAAACATATTACGGACTGCACATACACTCCTTCCACACACAGCAACATGGTCGACTATCGATAAATATGAAATGTACTCTGCTGCAGCGTAATTCATTTAAGTAGACTGCCATATGACAACTCCTTCCCATCGCTTTTGCGCCTTTCTTTCTGGGTGTGTCCTTACATGAAATTTCATATTTTTAATGACTGCTATGCGAGTCAATACCATAATAATAACAACAACAATAACGACGACAACAACAACAACAACTGCCACAAAAGGCATTCTCCGTTTCTTTTCATAAAACTGAAAACAAACATTCACATGTTCGCAAAAAAAAAAAAAAACATGATATATACACATATAATCGGAGCAGAGCAATATGTATGAATTGAAAAGGAAATTAAATAAAATCGAGGGAGAACTTCTATATATAAGTTTATCATATTATATAATATACCCGAATGTACATATGAAAGTCAGCAGCGCATATGTGAAACATACATGAAATATGCAACATGCAGCAAACGTTTCCCTTCGAAAAACGCTTTATCCATTGCAATACCCTGTAATCGATTAGCCTCAGCAAAAGAGAATACTCCAAGCTGGACAAGAACGAAACAAAGAACAGCGAAAGAAGGAATTAGAAAGTAGACAGAATAGATTTCCGATTGATTTTCCTTAACGATTTTCCACACAGGAATATTGTAAATTCAAGGAAACTGTTACAGATGCTGGAAAATGAAAAAATCTTTAAATGAAAAGTGCAAAATATTTGTATAAACATAAATTATTTTCAAACTTTTCCAAATTTCGACAAATCAAAATATTTTAAGAAATTCAGAAAGAATATAAAAATTTAATAACTTCTAGCAAATAGTCTCGCATACAGGGTATATTACAGTGTAGCTTACCCACTGCAGCATTCCAATTTGGATTTTTATAAATGTGGCATCGATTTTATATATTTTTTATTTGCTGGTTAATTATTTTGTGCGCGTTAACCGATGCCTCAAAAGAATGCCATCGGCCAAACGCTTACTTCACTCTACCCCTCACTCTACGTCCCCCTTTTTGCATGCCTCCCCCTCTGGCAAGCCATGCCGTTGCTGCTCTCACATGCCGTTGGCACCGTGGAATGCCCTTAATGGTTGAGTTGTTTGGTTTGCAAATTGAACGAAAACAATTTCAAAGTTTGCATGGGGCACTTTAAGGCACTTCAATGCATGTTAGACAACCAGTTGTAGTCCAAGGAGCAAGAAGAAGAAATATTGTAAGACAAAGAGGGGCAGAGAAAGATTGAGGTGGATATGGAAGTCGAGTGAGACTGAGCCAAGATGTTGCCAGTGGCAAGTGGCTAGTGGCAAGTGGCAAAAGAGTTGAGAGTCTTTAACTTCTAGTTCAAAGTTGAGTTATGCGTTTTCGCTCCGACTACAAAACGGCAACTTTCTGTATAATCGTTATCGATAATGTGCGGCTGGCATATCGAGTGAGCAAATTCGTTGTTTTGCGAAAGTTTACAAGAATTTAACTTAAATATGCAGTAATTTAGCTCAAGTTGTGGTTTGCTTCTATGGAGTGAAGCGATATGCGTGTAGATAACAAGTTAACTGAATTATCGATAGCGCAGTTATCGTGGCTGGCATTAAATTGGCTGTAACCTTTGCCAACTATCTAATCTTTAGGTTACTGCATTTACTTTTTATTCATCCATTCTCTTTGTAATCAAAGCGATTATTTATCGATAGTTATCATATTTTTATGAATGTTATCAGTAAGTTTCACTTCGATTGTCTAATTCCATATTCGCTTTAAATAAGTTATGCTGTAATCACTGACATAATGATTACGTAAACATTTTGATATATATATCGATAAATCTGAATCGACTTTTCAATTTTCCTTAAATATTAACTTCAAATATTTTAATGCAGCTATCGATTATTTTTAAATGATCTGCGATAAACAAAATCACTTGACTATGACAATGAAATTGACTCATTTCAATTCTTAACGTTTTTTTTAACAATCGATAAATATGTCGGAGCTGTAATCGAGAAAATTCAACCGGAATTGCATATATTTCTTTAACTCGATAAAAGTACTGAGAATTTGGAGTTCTAATTGAATATTTTCCCATTCGTCACCTAGTCGATAACTTGATCGAAGCAGTAATCGATTATATTAAATGTTCTTCTACTCGATAAAGATATATATGCAGCAATTCATTAATTTGATTTCTATTTGAACATTGACACTTTTTGCATTTATTCGATAATTACATCGATACTATAATGTAATCGATTACTTTTAATGGTTATTGAGTAAATTTTTCTTTGTGCTTTAACACATTTAAGTGATGCAAATTTCAATTAGCAACTCTTATGCATATTCATACACGCATGCACACAAGTTTAACCACCCACACACACGCAGACACACACACACGCACACACACATGCACACACACATGCACACACACATGCACAACTACACTTCCACATTGTTGAGCCAATTATTGTTGAAGTATTGACATCTTCAACGTGGCAATTACATGACGATGTTTTCCCTTTCTCTCTCAGTCTCTAAGCAATCAGCATATGCAGATGTGTGTAAGAGAGAGAGAAAGAGAGAGAGAGAGAGAGAGTGGGAGAGGAGAAGATAGAAAGTGAAAGAGATAGCTTGATATGCTAATGGTGCCCCATCAGTTGACCGCAGTTCAGCGGTTCAAAGTGCTCGAAAATGCTTTTGGTGGTGCGGCCGTTGCTGGTGGCTCAGTTCCCGGCGGTGCAGAGACATAGACCGACAGAGAGAGTGAGAGAGAGAGAGAGAGAGAGACAGTCAGTGTGGACCGCAAAAGTGCGTGGCATAATGACCATATTCAATGGTTTCAGCGGTCAGCTGGCAGTTGCCACAAACTGATGCACTCTCCCCACAACAAAGTGCATTACATAATGCAATTCATTTTGTTGCAACTGCAATGGCAACTGCAACGTCAATGGCAACTGCAACTGCAACTGCAACTGCAATTTTATAATTGTTTTCCTACTTTATTTTTTTTATATGAAAATTGCTATGTGGGCGTGTCGTGTAGGCGTTAAGTGCAAGCATGCAACAAGGTGAAGGTTGCTGCAGTTGACAAGCCGCAGCGAACAATTTGCAAGTTTGTTTCGAGCGGCAGCAAGCAGCAGGGGGGAATGGGGGGCAGCCAACAATTTGGGGCACATTTAAAAATTTATGCTGCAGGCAAGGCCAGCAACAGCAACAGCAACAACAACAACAACAGCAACTGTCTGTCCTTTAAAGCATTGCAGCAGTTTGCCTGCCCCAAAAAAGGTTAACATGGTTCAGGCCAACAAAAAATAACAAGAAGCAGAAGCACAGTCTCAGCCTCGGTCTCTCCATAAGAATAACAACAACGAAACGTCGCAACACTTATGTTGGTTTACTTTTCAGCAAAGTTCAGCTGTGGACAACACACACACACACACACACGCACACACACACACAGCAGTAACAGCAGTTGCCGTTGACAAAATGAAGTGGCTGTGGCAGTCAACAACAGCAGCAGCAGCAGCAGCTGCAGCAACTGCAGCTCTACAGTTGGCAACAGTTGTTGTTGTTGTTGTTGCTGTTGCTGTTGTTGCTGTTGCTGCTGTTGTTGTTGCTATTGCGGGGGGGTCACAGCGCCTAAAAGTGCCCAGCAATTTGTTTGTTTCTTTCGTCATTTCTATGCCAAAGGGTCATGATAACTTTCCCATGCATTTTGCACCCTTTTTCCACTGACTTCTGACTTTTACTGGAATGTTGTCGTTGTCGTTGAAGTGACCAACACTTGCAGTTTAATTCTCTTATATGCTGTCATGTGTAACCATCTGACATTTCATTATTCACTTGACAAAACTCGCAACGAAAATGAAGTGACAAAGTGATTGCTTCATGGCTAAAATTGTAGTTATTTCTGGCATTTATCTAATTTCATTTGAACTATGAATTTTAAGTGAATTGAACACTTCATTTTCTGGCGCAGTTCTTATTCCATTTGATAAACTATTACTAATCTCTGCATTGAATATTATTATAGTACAAATTTGTTATATTTGCTCGTCGCAACTTCACTATTTTCATTGACTCTTTGTATACTAGAGTCGATTTTATTTCATAAAAAGTTCTTACTTAGTTTACTTACTCACTTCTCTCACGCAAATATTTACAATTAATAGCAATCATTCCACTTTTGCCATTGTTTATTTGTTTAAAAAAGTGTTTGCAGCTTCTTCATTAAATAGACATCATCAACAATTATGTTAATTTAAATTAAAACACAAGTGCAAATTAATTGTTGTTTTATTTGTAGTATTATTTATATAGGAATGACAACAAGAATGTTTATTAGCAATTATGATTTGTGGTGTTAAAAGTCATGAATTATTTATTATTACTTATTACTTAATATGATCCATTAATTTGTATAACTTGTGCTTCATTGTGTTTTCTCTCTGTTTGATTTAAAATAAGATAAATAATTGCTATTAATAATTGTCTTATATTTACGTTACTTTCTTTATTTATATTTATATTTATTCTTTTTTTTTTGTTGCTTTTTTAATTGATATTCTTTCATTAAAAAGCTCCCCTTTGTTCTCAGAAATGTAACTATAAAATGCATTTCATTTTCTTCCATTTCAATAATTTTTTTATATTTTTGTGTTGTAAATTTTAGCAATTCAAGTAATAAAAAATAAAATAATATAATTTATATTTATATCTTATTAAATATTATGAAATTTATAACTTTATTATATCAACTCTCTGTGGATCACTCAGCAATTTTCCACTTTCAAAATCCAAACTGCTAAGAAGCTGCAAATTGTGCTCTAATGTAATAATTTTATAATATTAATTTTAGAATATTAATTTTAGTCTCTTTACAAAGGAATTGCTTAAAAGAGATTTATATACTTTTTGCACACTTTTCCACAATTTTTCTAAGCAGTTTCCTTTCGTTCATGTAGCGCATCTGAAGTTCGCCTCGTTTTTTATTCGTTTTCTATTTTCTATTTGCTCTGCTGCCTGTTGACCATGACATATACACACACATCTACACACATGCTGCAACTATCTACTGTCTCGCTCTCTCTCTCTCTCTCTCTCTCTCTGTTGGCCTAATCGCCTGCTGTGTCTTGTTCTTTAATTAAATGCTATGCAAAACATGCAAAAAGACCAGAAAAATACTTTGGAATTTAATTTCATAACAAAAAAGCAAATTAATGCTTTGGTTGACTTTGTTTCGTCCCTTTTTTTTCGTTTGTTATGCTTGTTGTCAGCTTTGTCGCTCTTGTTGTGTTGCATTCTGTGGAGAGAGCTAGAGCGTCATGGAGAGAGGGGGAAGTGAGATAGGGAAGGGAAGCAGGGGGAGCTAAAGCGATAGACATTGGAAGCTAGAGAGATGTGAAGTGAGAGCTGAAGGTGTCCTTTGAGCGTTTTGGCAGATGATGCTGCTTGTGTTGCTAGCGCTCTCGAGCTGATTGACTTGGAAATACCCTGTAATTAGGCTTTAACGTGCATAACTCTGCTGCTAATCAAGCGATTGCTGTGAAATTTGCAGCATAGCAAGCCCAGATGAGAAGCAAAGCATTTAGTAAGTTAAAGCTGAGAGTTGACTTAGATTATTTAGTATTAATATTATATTATTTAATTATTAATAAATAATTTCTAAGCACTCCTTGACTATGGCCCATTCAACCCGTTGTTCAATGAGTACAGGGTATTTAAATGCCAGCACAGTAGCTACTGCTATTATGTGCTTTGGCTTCTAACGATTAAATTGTGCCGTTGCTGCTGTGTCAAAAGTCAGTTTCAAGTCCAGGGTCCATTGTCTGCTCACTCTGTCCCTGTCTATCTCTGCCGTGCTATCTCGCTCAGACAGTTAGACAATCTTGTAAAGTTAACGTGCACATAGACGTATACTCCTTTTTTGCTGCATCCTCTTCGACAAGTTTTCGCACAGAATGCAATCCAGCTGCCAGGAAAAACGATCTCATGCTTTTGCTGCTGTCAATTTCAATGTGCAATTACTTGGAATTTGTTTGAAGTTAAAGCAAAAGTTTTCACTGTCCCAAACAAACAAACAGACAGAGAGAGAGAGAGGCAGATACACACATTAAAAATTTAATTAGAGTGCCTTGCATAATAATAATAAAAACGTGAAGCAGAGTAAGGAAATGGCAAATGAAAGCAAAGAAAGCAAAGAAAGCAAAGAAAGGAGAGAAATCAAATTGAACATCGAAACAAATCGAGCAAAAGTTTGCCAGCAAATTGAGTTGAAACACGACACGTTTGTAGCAGTTGTTGTGTGTGTGTGTGTGTAGTGTGCTGGGTGTGTGTGTGTTGTGTGCTGTGTTCATAAGGCAGCAACGGCAGCTCAGCAATTTGCCGAGTTGCATAAGCTCAGGCGATTGCCGGGAGATTACAGCCGCCAAACTGCAGTACACGCGGCATGCCAATGAAAAGGGTGTGCGAGTGTGTGTATTGGATATCTGTGTGTGTGTGTGTGTGTGTGTGTGTGTGTGTGTGTACAGTTTACGGCTTGCAGCTCAGAATACCAGCTTGATCTGTGCTACGGCTTATGCGTTGTCAAGTCAAAGTCAGCGCGAGAGAGAGAGAGAGCGAGACAGAGTGGGAGTGAGTGAGAGGCAGGGGTAGGGTAGCGAAGAGGGGGGTGCTCTTCGATTTGTGGCTTTAACGGTGGCAGCGTCGCAGCTTGCTACCAAAGCCATAAATAACGACACGTTGTGCATTTTGATGTGCACAATGCGAAGCTGGAACTGTGACTGTGACAGAGACAGAGACAGAGGGAGAGGGAGAGGCAGAGGGAGAGCGTGTGTAATAGTGAGAGACACACACACGTTGGCCACACACTATGTGACTGTGATTGCTTCACCCTTTTCCGCATCATCGATTCAAGCAGGGGAAACCAACCAGAGCTCGGAGCTGGCACCATCGTCATCTTTGGGTTGAGCTTCACTTGCTGCGCGTTATATTTCTCTGGCAAAGTGTTTTCATTTTCATTTTCATTTTCACTTTGCCCACTTTGTTGGTTTTTCCCCCCTTTTTTTTTTTTTTTGATTTGATTTTTTGTTTCTTTGTTTCTCAAATAATTCTTGTGCTCCTCGGATTGTTATTATGGCTGCAAATTGCTGTAAATATCTTTAGATGCTTCATTCACTCATATTGCATATCGAATTGCCTCAATTTGGCTTGTAACCCCAAAGGGTTATCGAAAGTCCTGAGCACACTCTTCTTGGGGCACTCTCTCGTCTGATTGATTCATGATTCATGAATCGTATCATGTGATTCACGTGCTTGCGCTGAATATAAATGTTGTATTATATCGCTTGCAGTTCGGCATAACAATTGCTTGTATTACCAGCAAAGAGTATGAGTTATCATTATTTTATTGGCAATAATTGCCATAAAATAAGCGAAACTCTTTTTATTTATGCATAAATAAAGTTTAATTAATTTTTAATTAATTAATCTCAAGTTACTTTTTATATGATGAATCGAAGGACTTTTGTTTTGTGGATTATTCCTTGAAGAGAAGAGTAAGTTTCTCTTCCTCTCTTTCTCCTCTTAAGACAGTATGTCAAACGATCTCAATCTCTTGCTAAAGCGCTCTCGTGAGAGCTAGTTATGCAGTCTTTCCTTTGTGCCACATTCGTAAACGTTTTGCAATCGTATTACTTTGGAAGTCAATGTGTATATTTAAAAGTGCAAGAATGGAATGGAAGCGGAACATAATGGAATTGAATAGAATAGATCAAAATAGTATATAAAGGAGTATATAAGGAGTTATTGCGTTTCTTTGGTATTAAATGTGCTTAGTAAAAAGTGGAATAGTGGAATGGAACAGTGGAACATAATGGAATTGATTATAACAAAAAATACAGTTTATTGAATATTTTATAAAATTTAATATAAATTGAAATAGTAAGAAGTTGACTAGTAATATGGCACAGTGGAACATAGTGGAATAGAACATAAAATTCAACAAACAAAGAGATATGTAAATTAATTTTTTATTGCATTACGCATCAAATAAATATGGACAGTTGCAAATGGAATAGTGGAATGGAACAGGGGAATGTTGTGGAATGAGAACATAATATAAAACTTACAATTAGAGATGTAAATTTATGAATTATTGCGTTACACATCAAATAAACATGGATAGTAGCAAGTGGAATAGTGGAATGGAACAGGGGAACGCATTGGAATAGGACTCAATATAAAATTTACGAGAGGAGAGAGTAGAGCGTAAATTTACAAATTACCCATCAAATAAATATAGATAGTTGCCAGTGGAATGCAGTCTTTGCTTTGTGCCACATTCGTAAACGTTTTGCAATCGTCGTTTCATTCCCTCATGTTCCACAGTGCTCTGTGCAATTATAATCCATAATTATTTCAATTTTAACAATCAGAATGAATTATTTTCACTTCTTTCTGAACTTTATCAATACGCCAGCTATCCTTAATGGAATCTGCGTATAATTAAAACATATTTATGCCCAAATCAGTTGCAATATGCAAATTATTATGCGGCACAATATGCAAAACTGCAATTGTTGTTGGGAAAAAAAAGTATTTCAATATATTTCGCATTCATTTTTCGCTCTTTTATGATTTCAATTAGCATCTTCAATTCATAAGCCCATTTATGACTGAACAATGGCCGTGTTGTGTGTTATTTAAAATCGGCCAATGACCATAACAATAACAACATTCAATGTATTTCAATGCAATTCGTTGCGACTCGAAATTTTATTCGTTGCAATTGCACAAATTTGGCAAACATTTGTCAGAGTCAGAGGGCAGCGCATGTTAATATTAATGCGAGGAATGCTGAAATACTAATGCGAAAAGTGGGCAATACTGCTCGACTTTGAGTTACGCTGTAGCTGAAAATATTTATAAAGATAGCAGTTGTTTTATTTAGGCCATTGTTAAGCTCTCTTCTTGATGTAATGAGATTATTTTTAATCATTTTCTATTATTACAGGGTATTTCCTCAACGTAGCACCAATATTAGCTCTTGTTACAGACCCAGACTCAATCAAGAAGTTGCACAGATTTGAGGAGCAGCATCTCATCTTAACCAAAAAAGGAAGATTGTCCAAAATGTTGGAAATCTTGCAGACTCATGCTCAAATTTCCAAACATTTCGGGAAAATTCCCTTAAGCGAGTTCTCAGCTCAAGTTTCTTATTCAACTGTTCATTAGCATTGTATTTCAGATCAATTAAGAGCTTGAGACTTTGTGCATTGGCATTGTTCACGAATCTAGTCGGACATACATAAAGCAAATTTAACAACATAAATCCACACACACACACACACATATATACAAGCAGTTGTACAGACTTATGTGTGTGTGTCTCAGTTAAACATGGAGAAGAGTTTATGCAGGAGAAGTGATTCAATTGGTTGGGCAAGATGTAGATTAGATTCTGGAAAGAAGGGAGAGACAAACATGTTGAAAAGGGATACATAGATAGGATGAGAAAGAGAGAGAGAGGGACAGATAGAGATAGAGATAGACAGCGAAAGAGAGAGAGAGAGGTAGTCCAGTCAGCTCCTTTGTCTATCATTCACTGCATATTTTTGATGACTCTGTCAAGCTGTGATTTTTCGGATTTCCAAATAATGTGAAAGCCCAGCAATCGGAAAATACAGAAATACAGAAATCCCAGGCATTTTCCCCCATCTACCCCTTCTCTTGCCCTCCCCCTTCCATCACCAACTGATTGCTTTAACCCTTTGTTGGCCTTACATTTTTGCCGATTTGCGTTGAAATCTTTGTTTTGCCATGTCAACAAATAGGCATTACAATGGCTATCGAGCGTTTCAATGGCGTCCAGCAGACAATGAACATTTTCCAAATGCAACGGGTTGCCTGTGAAAACTCAAATTTCGCTGCAACAACAATTGTTATGTATGTTATTGTCTTTGCTTTATGGATTTTCTTTCTCTTTATTTATTTCCATTTTTTTTTTTGCTTCGTTTTTTCATTCGAATTGAATTCTGTGTTAAATATTGCAAAAACTCGTATTGCTGCAATTTGTAGTTGCTCAGTTGAATTTCGAATCAATTGACTTTTTCATGTAAACATGTAAATTTTTTATTGTACGTTGTAATTCACAAGTTGTTAAAGACTTCGCTTGGGGTAGGCTGAGGAATTTGGTAAATGGGAAGCGAGTTTGATGAATCAATAGAATAGAAAGTGATGGAAAATGGAAGAATATTGTAGAATGGTATACGATGTAAATGAAGGGAATATAAGGAAAGAATCATAAAACATATTTTAAAGATAAATGGAACAATATGGAATAGAACGCAATAGAAAACAAGAAAAATTGATAGTGAAATTATATATGGAAAGAGAAGTCATATGTTATTCATTAGGTGAGTAATAAATGTGAACAGCAGGAAGTGGAACAGTGGAATGAAACAGTAAAACATAATCGAATTGAATACAACAGAATATAATGGAATTGAATAGAATAGATCATAATAGAAGTTATTGAGTTTCTTTGGTATTAAATGTGCTTAGTAAAAAGTGGAATAGTGGAATGGAACAGTGGAACATAATGGAATTGATTATAACAAAAAATACAGTTTATTGAATATTTTATAAAATTTAATATAAATTGAAATAGTAAGAAGTTGACTAGTAATATGGCACAGTGGAACATAGTGGAATAGAACATAATATTGAACTAATAAAGAGATATTTAAATTAATAATTTATTGCATTACACATCAAATAAATATGTATAGTAGCAAGTGGAATAGTGGAATGAAACAGGGGAACGTTGTGGAATGAGAACATAATATAAAACTTACAATTACAGATGTTAATTTTTAAATCATTGCATTACCCATCAAATAAATATGTAAAGTAGCAAGTGGAATAGTGGAATGGAACAGGGGAACGTATTGGAATAGGACTCAATATAAAACGAGTAGAGAGAGTAGAGCGTAAATTTATAAATTACACAACAAATAAATATAGATAGTGGCTAGTGGAATGGAACAGGGGAACGTATTGGAATAGGACTCAATATAAAATTTACGAGTAGAGAGAGTAGAGCGTAAATTTATAAATTACCCATAAAATAAATATAGATAGTTGCTAGTGGAATGGTGGAATGGAACACTCCTATGCTGTATGTCAGAGATAGCTTAATTTATAGAAATGCAGCCAAACGAATAGATTCTCTAGCTATTTAGATATTAAGTGTGATTTAAGCATTGTCTTTGCAACTAATTCTCAACTGATTTAAGCTTGTTTGCCTTAACTAATCCTCCTTTGCCGACTAATACTTCTATTTTGAAAGAGATTATCTTTTCAAGAATGAAATTACTAACAAACAAATGAAGAAAACTAGAAGCAATTTAAACCAATTTCACTTAAAATGAGAAAATGAAGCAAATAAATTTCAGATTTGAGATAATTTGATGTGTGTGTCTAAGCTATGTAATTAAATTTTGTTATGTGTGTTTAGTTTGTGTCGGCTTTTCTTTTCAAGTATACTCGTATTTAATGCAGACTTTCCTCGCCTCGTATTACCAACACTACAACTCAACTCAACTCAAGTTAACTCAACGCAACTTCTGAGGCTTTTATGCCACAGTTGGCTCTGCTGTTTTGGCATTTTGTGGTTCATTTCTATACAAACGAAGCATACGAAACGGCTGTTTAGGGGCTTCTCAGCTATTTGTTGAGTTTATGAGTTGCTCGCGAGAGACAGAAGGAAAGAGATAGAGACAGAATGAGTGGGAGTGGGAGTTGGAGTGGGAGTGGGAGGCAGCCTTATCTCTAAGCTGTGCTTAACAACGCCACCAAAGGCAACAAAGTTGCCGCATTTTGTTTGTTAGCTTCCTGTTTGCCTTTATTTTCATCTTCAGTATTTTTTATGTTTTTACATTTTACTTTTGGTTTTTATGCGCGTTATAAACACGCGCGTACACACACACACACACACACACACACACACACACACAAATCTACACGCATTGCAAGTGAAATAAAAAGAAGAATGAAAAAATCACTGCATACTTTTGGGCTGCGGCCAAAGCAGGAGTGAAAACACATTTGAAGCGCAATCTTGATGTACCGATCTATGTAAATATGTATGTATGTTTGTCTGCGTCTGCCTGCTGTTTCATTCTCACCACGTTCCGCACACACACACACACGTATACACTCTTGAATGAAAGACGCACGCACACACACGCACAGCTAAACAAAAGAAAAAGTTGTTTTTTTTTTGTGTTTTTTTTTTTTTGGAATCTTTGTCTATATCTATGTCTATGTCAATGTGTTTGTGTTAATGTATGTGTATGTGTATGTGTACTATATATAAATAGTACTAATTGTATATATATATATATCTAACTATTTCTATCTCTCTCAATTCAAAGAGAGTGTGTGTGTGAGAGAGAGAGAGAGACAGTAAGAGAAGGGGAAAAAAGCGGCATTTAATTTATGCAAATGAAAAGCGCACAAAAGGCAACAACAACAAGAACAACAGCAACAACCACAACAAAAAGCGATAACAAACAAATTCGAAATTAATTTGCATTGCATAACAAAAGGAAGGAAAAACGCGACAAGAGAAATGTGAAGCCAAATGGAAAGCCAAATGAAAATGAAAATGAAAATGAAGTGCAAAAAGTGTCAAGCAAAAGGAATTACATTCAAAATATCAAAGCGTTAAACAATAACAACAGCAACAACAACAACAGCAACAACAACAACAACAACTTAACAATAACAACATTAAGTTAGAGACAGAGACAAGTGTAGGTAAATGAGCAAAGAGAGACGGCTATAATAACAAGTGCGTGCAGCAAGAGCTAGAATTAATGATAAGCGATTAACGATAAACGATTAACGATAAACGATTAACGATTAACGGTTTACGGTTAACGGTAAACGTTTCAATTGCCAAACGTTTCGCTTCATAGTCTGCCAAGTTCGTTTCGTTCGTGTCCGTTTCGTTTTCGTTTCGTTTCCGTTTCGTTTTCGCTCCGTTTCGTTTCCGTTTCGTTTCGCTCTTCGGCTGCACTTCCAATGGCTGTCAGTTCCTTATGATGGAGACATTTCTTGTCCTGGGCCTGTGTTTTATCCTGTACGAAGCATTGGATTTCTTTCAAGGCTGCATACACAGTAACACGCCCTCACCGAGCGACCAAATCGAGGCCTATCGCCGCGAACTCGACGAACAGCGCCAGCAGCAGCAGCAGGAACAGTTCCTGGCCGGTTTAACTCCACTGCTGGGCGCCCAGTTTGCCGCCGCGGCTGCCGCTGCCGCTGGCTCCCAATCGACGCTCAGCAGCACCACGCCCACCGCCTCCACGGCCAGTGTCATCAGTGACTCGTATGAACAGGAGCATTCCCAATCGCAATCCCAATCGCAATCGCAGTCCCAATCGCAATCGCAGTCACAGCAGCCGCATTCATTGAGCACACCCGGCTTATTCCGGCCGGCGGCATTGGGGTATTACGATAAGGAGGATCCGTTGCATGCAACATCGTCGCTGCCACGCGACTATTACTATCTGCAGCAGCAGCAGCTGAAGAACAAGGCCAGCGCGAGATCGCTGCTCTCGAAATTCTCGTCAACCAACTCGGACAATCGCATCCATCCCGAGGCGGCACACGGCGTACTGGGAGTTCCCGCCTCGGCGGTGATAACCACACAACCACTGCCAGCCGCTGGGGAGTCGGTGGCAAGTCTGGGACTCTTCGACTGCCAGCCACAGTTGCAGCCACTGCTGCCCGCCTCACCGCTGTTCCTTGAGCTGAAGCGAGCGATCATCAGCACAGGCAACAATCAGGCGAAGTCATCGCACATCGACGAGGACGACGAAACGCTGAGTGACAGCGATCACGATAACGATAACGATAACATTTGTCCGCAGTGCGAGCAGGAGGAAGTTGACAACTACAACGACAACGACCACTTATCGTGTGGCTCCAGTTCCGGCACCAGTTCCGGCTCAAACTCCAGCTCACCGGCTGCTGCCGCAAATAGTGAACCAAATATTTGTGCAGCCGCCGCATCGATTTCGCAACTGCCGCGTATACATCACATTGCCATCGACGACATTGGGATCGGGGGCATCGGTGGACAGACGACAGGGAGCGGAGAGGCGACCCATAGCCTGGCCACGGCTAGTTCCAGTTCCAGTTCGCACGCCGACTTCCGGGAGATCGAGTGCGAGCGACTGCGACGCAAGTGCGTGAGCGTTAAGCGCATCTATAGCATATCGGAGAAGTTCTAAATCCGCATTCAAAATCGATCAATTTCAATCTCAATCTCAAATTCAAATTCAATTACAAATTCTTCTCTCTCAACTCGCAAATCAAACTCGACTTCATTCTGTACAAAAGCGCCAAAACTCACCATTGCACCCCAAAAAAAAAGCAAAAAAAAAGCAAGAAAAAAGAAAACTAAAATAATCTCAAATGAACCACAAATCGAAATCGATATCGCAATCGCTATCGCTATCGGAACCGCAATCGAAATCAAAAACCATGAATTTATAATCGAATCAAAATCGATATCGAAATCGAAATCAAAATATATCAAAACACCAATCGAAATCTGCCTCAACTAAATTCAAAAACCAAATCCAATCCGAAATCTGAAATCTGATATTTGAAATCCAAAATTCAATTTCAAAACAATGCAAGCAAAATCACAAAATTTCCAAATGCGAAATGCCCCACACAAGGTTAGCAAAATAATATGAAAAGCTACAAAGCAAATAGAAAAAACAAACAAAAAAATAATAATAATAACCCAAGAAAGTTCTACTCAAAACCCAAAACTCTGCTGGACTTGAGTTGAAATTCTACAAACAACAGATTTAATTTAATCACAATTATAATATGAAATCGAATCCAATTGAAATTTGCCAATAGAATTTGCACTGCATTCTCAACTCATTATGTTAATTTACTTTTAATTGATTATTTTTTATAATTTACTTGGTTGTAATCACATTCGTTCACGTTCACAATTGTTGGCAAACGTCACCTCACCTCGAGTGCTCAGCACTCTCACCATGCAATTCTTGAATTCACCACACTTCGCTCACTCTCTAGTCGTCGCTTTCATATGCCTCACCACTTCTCACTCACACAATCACTCACCACAGACGATATCAATGAACATCACAATTGCCTGCTCGCTCTCTACTTAGACTCTAATGCTTTTAACTTGTTAAATTAAATGACTTTTCCAGCCGTCCACACAACAGCTGCACTCGCAATCGCAATCGCAATCGTAATCGCAATCGTAATCGCAATCGCAATCGCATGGTATTTCCCGATTACTATTAGTAAGCTTCTCCACTATGGAAGTGTGAGTGAGAGATTAGTTTGTTGCTTTCGTGTTTCTTTTGTTTCTTTTCTTTTCAGTCGGTTGTGATTATTGAATTCAATTTATTGAGCGCTTCCTTAATCCCATCATGTCTCAACTACCTTGGGCGCCCTCAACGTGGTCTAATTACACACGAAACTTGGCCGAAAGTCCTAACGAGTTGCGATGCCAGTTAGAGTTGTCAATTGGCTTTGCTATAGGAAAGAATTTCAACTTGTTGTGCAGCTGCAGGTTTTTGTACTTCTATGCCTCCGCTTGGCATTTGTGTTTCAATGAAATCAAAGTTTTTGCCAACTTCAGTAACTGATAATGATAACTGTACATGCCATGGCGCATACCGCTTGCATTCATAACTTTTGCCTAGTCTACAGCATATGCAGATGAGGCACTTCAAACAGTTTTGTTGTTGCTTTGAGATGGCTCTCAACCAAATGCTAACTAGCTTGACAACTACGTATAATGTAATATATATATAAATATATATATATATATATATATATTTTATATGTTTTCATATATATATACATATATCTCTTTGGCAACTTGAAGCTAAGCCACTAGCAAACTTGAAGCAGAATGTTGCTCTCGAGTGTTATGCAAAGTAAATTGTACATAATTGTCAGACACCCATCACTTTCCCCGCCCCTCTCTCTCTCTCTCTCTCTCTCTCTCTCTCTCTGTGTCTATGTATACATAAGGAGATATATGTATGTGTATATGAGCGTACACTTATCTACATACATATGCAAATGTGAATGAGTCGTTGTTCGGTGGGGGGACAATGACTAATTTTGCTGTCATTGTTGCTCTCCTTGGCAGCGCTGTCATAGCGCATTACTATCATATCTTACAAATTGTCGCTTCAAAATACTAGCTACACCCGCTCCCCCCGCTCTCTCTCTCCCCCTCTCGCTCTCTCTCTCCCACTCATCTAGCGCTGCTTGTGCGAATCCTTTCAATTATTCGATATGTGGCAGCATTTTCTTTTGCCAGCTTCTTTTCATTTTCATTTTCTGGCTCAACCCTCAACTTTTGCTTCGTTTTCATTGCTTGTGGCCAATACACACACACACACACACTGGCACACACTCGCACACACCCACGGCAAGCCCTAAGACCCGCATTATTTTTCATTTCCTTCCACTTCCACACACAACTAACACACACACACTCACACACTCACACTCACACACACACACACTCACACACAATCACACACACACACACACACACACACACACACACACACACACACACACACACACACACACAGAGTGCGGGCCCCCATCGATTGTGCGGACTTCGCGTGTCTCACAATTCGCGTTCCCCTTCTCTATCACTGCCTCTCTCCCGCTCTCCCTCCCTCTCTCTCTCTCTCTCTCTCTCGCTCCTGCCATGTGCTTCTAAGTCCAAGTCCAAGCATCAACTGCTGCGAGTTCTGTGTGTCCTCGGAGTCCTGCTTGCCTTCAATGTTCGTAATCTTTTGGTCTTTTCTTCATCATCGTTTAGCTTGATGTGGTTTTTCCGACTTAATCAGTTTTACTATTGTTTGTTTTTACTATACATATTCCGCTTTTTCTGTGTGTGTGTGTGTGTGTGTGTGTGTGTGTGTGTGTAGTTTTGCTGATTTGTTGGCCAGCTGCTTTCTCTACCTCTTGTTGTTGTTACTGTGGTTAGCTGATGCTGTACTGATTGGGTCCAGTGGGGGGCTTGGGCTTCTCAGCTTACTATATACACTTACACACACACACGCACACGCACACATGTGCCACAAAGGCGCGCTAAAAAGTCAGCAATGTTCTCTTTTTTCTATGTACACAACAACTTGGCTGGCAATTATGTTGCATGTGTGTGTGTGTGTGTGTGTGCGTGTGTTGCCATGACAGTTTAGCAATGCCAATCCATAGAGAGAGGGAGAGAGAGAGAGAGTGGGAGAGATGTAAGAGTGCAGCAGAAGCGAAACAACAAACAAACAAACAAAAACACAATAGAACAAAGGCAGAGACAAAGGCAAGAACAAGCAGGCACATTCGGTTGTTAGCTCAGCTGAAGCTGCCACCGTTTGTTGCACTGCCTCCAATCAGTCAAGGGTAATATTCTTCTACATCATTAGGTTGCAGCCGCAGCAAAAGTCGCAGCACATTTCAAAGCATTGAAGCTACAAGCGACCCCAGTGCTTGTCTTACTATTTCGCTCTCCCTCTCTCTCTCTCTCTCTCTTACTCTCTCTCTCACTCTGTTTCTTTCTCTGTCGCTCTCTTGCTGTTTGTCTGCTCTCAAGCAATGCCACAATTTTGTAAGCATTCTTTGCTGATTTAATGTGCAAATCATCTTAGACCTGAGCTTCTACCAACAACTGTAGCTCTTCTCTCTGCTTTAGTTTTGTTATTTATTAAATAATTTCGAGTTCTATATTCAAAATATATTTTTAATGATTTTAAAGAGTTCATTTGTTGCTGGTCTGCCCAGATAAATTGATAGTTCTATAATAGTTAACTCAAAATTGAAAGGAATCCAAATGAGCTGCAAGTTCTTCAATCAATTTCAATCTACATATTTATGCAAAGAACTTTAGTCTGAACTATTTATTAGAAAGAACTCCTCTTAGTTAAAGCTGAAACTTTCCCTGAACTTAGCAGTGCCTTAAGAATGTCTACAACTTCATAGAATCTTAGGAAATATTCAACTTAGAATCTATTAACTGAAGACTTTCTTATGCCTCTTCTAAAGCAACAGTTTCTGGTTTCCAGAATTTCAAATGAATTTTTTGTTTTCTCTTCCTCTCTTCCCCTAACTCAGTCTTCAGCTTTAGACTTGCCAACCTCAGCTCGATAGTAACTGAAATATTAAGCTTTCTTTTTGAAGAGTTAAACAATTAAGACTCAAATTTACTATCTAAGTTTTGGCAAACATAAACTCAGTTGTTGCCATTAGAAACAAGTCAGGCAGCTACAGTCGGGGTACGACTGTGGGAGACTCTGAACTACAGCACGAGTTTTTGCATTTGTCATATATATATATATATATATATATATATATATATATATATATATACGAATTTCTAACGAAATTTGGTTATTGCTTTCTTTTACATTCCTAACATTTTCTGACAAATAGGGCAAAATTAATAATATATGTATATATAAAATAAAAGTAATTAATTTATAATTATTAAAAAATGTAATTTGGAATTGTCAGCAGTGGGATTCGAACTCGCGCCTTTGCGGCGTTTCTGGTTGTTGTTGTTCTAACTAAAGCAATTTTGGCCGCAGAGGTGCCATAGACCTGGTGATCATTCATTCCTTAATATCTTCTATGTTTATGAACCGATCGTGCTTAAATTTTCAGAAAACGTCCGAAATAGGACATCCTCCATATGTGCCAAATCTGAATTAAATCTAAAGTTGGTAGCTTCAGTAATACGTTTTTTTCGATTTGCGGGGGCGGTAGGGGGCGTGGCAAAAATCTAAAACAAACTTGATCTGCCTGCAAACAATACACGTGTTGTCACCAAATTTGGTTGCTCTAGCTCTTATAGTCTCTGAGATCTAGGTGTTCATACAGACGGACAGACGGACAGACGGACAGACGGACAGTCGGACAGACGGACAGACGGACATGGCTATATCGTATCGGCTGTTGATGCTGATCAAGAATATATATACTTTATAGGGTCTGCCACGCCTCCTTCTGCCTGTTACGCACATTTCGCTTTCGTCAAACCTAATAGACTTTGAACTTTTAGTTCAGAGTCTAATAACTCAAGTTGGCTTAGCCTTAAAAGCCAACTCTCTTTATCATCTCTTTCTCTCTCTCTCTCTTTCTTTCTATCAGTTTATGTACTCTACTCTACTCTCTGCTGTTCACACATTTAGTGTACCTCTAGCTAGTCCATTGTCACTTCCAAATATCAACCCAACTCTACTTAATTCGACTTCAATATGTTAACTGCAAGTTCAAGGTCCCTTCTTCAGGCAATTCTCTCTCACATTTTTGCTATCATTAGTTATATGCGCTGTTAAAACTGATTTGCCACAGTTGTTAGGCCATGCACAGGGATTGGATTAATCTAATCTCAATGATAGAATAGCCAGAAGTTTTGACATAGCTCGGCTTTGCAGCAGACACACAGACACACAGATCCACAAATCCAATTCAATTAATCAGCGACTTTCGACTTGCCAAACTGACAGCTAACTCAAGGCTATACAAATTGCCGAGCAGCCTTTTTTCCCCACTCACTCTCTGCCCCCCTCCCCCTATATCTCTCTCTCTCTCCCTCTCTCTCTCTCTCTATACATTTCATTCATTGTTTCGCTCAGTCAGCGGCAAACAAAGTTTGTTGTTGTTGTTGTTGTTGCTTCTTATTTTAGTCGAATTTAGTTTGGTTTTAATGATTGTGCTCAATGTTCTTTCTAATGAGCTGCACACATGTCTGTGTGTGTGTGTGTGTGTGTGAATTGTGTAACTTGTTGAGTTAAAAAGTCTGCGGTTGACAGGCCCCTCCCCTGTCCCTGTCCCAGCCCACACACTTTGCTACTCTCTCGAAGAGAACAAAAAACAAATTGTCGCCGCAAAGTATGCTTCAAGTTTTAATGCCGCGCTTGCATGTGTGCACATGTGTGCGTGTGTGTGTGTGTGTGTGTGTGTGTGCATATGCCATTGCCATCAATTGTGTGTGTGTGTGTGTTGTAGTTGTATGGTTGCCACTCCACAAAACCAAATAACAACAACAACAATCTGAACGAACAGAACAAACAACACGCATTGAAGAGCAACTTCTACTTGCTTCTCCTGCTCCTCCTCCACCTCGTCGCCTTGTCGCCTTCACCTACTCCTACTCCTCCTCCTCCTGCTCCTGCTTTGCACTCCTGCCTCCCCACTCCCCGCTTTAGGGCTGGAAATAATTCGATAGCTTCTTGTGGCCAGCATTGGCAACGCGGCCAGTCAGCGACTGTATGGCATTCTGGGGCAGGCAACGCTTCTTGGCCAGCTCATCCAGCTTGACGCTGATGACCATGTCGATCTCCTTCTGACGCTGCTCCTCCATCGCCCGCGCCTTCTCGCTCTCCACGCGCTCCTGCTCGAGGTCGCGTCGTCGGGCCCGCTCGTGCTCCTCCATCTGAGCGGTGACGCCCTGATAGAGACTCAGCTTGCGTCCCAGTTTCTGTTGCTGCTCGGCCTTCTGCTGCTGCTCATAGCGGGCACGCTCCTCCTTCACCTCGTCCATCTCGCGCTGACGTTGCGTGTAGTAGCAGGCCTTGAGCTTGTTCAGTTGCTCCATGGCCTGACGATTGCCGTGGCGCAGCTCGGCGACGAGGCGACGACGTTGCTCCACAGCCTGGCGCTCCTCGAGGCGATACTTGCGCTCGAGACGCTCGTGCTCGGCAAGCAGGCGCATCTCCTCGCGGTTATCCTTGGCATCGAGTATCTTCTGCTGGATGACATAGAGCGCGTCCCTCTTCCTCGCCTTGTCCGCCTCGAGGGCCGCCTTCTGTTGCCGCTGCTCCAGACGCTGTTGCTCCTTCTTGAGCACATATTCGTTGGCCCGCAGCTCGTCGCGTCGCTCCTGCTCACAGAGCAGACGTCCAAAGTCCTGGTGCAACTGAATGTAGTGGAAGAGCTCCTTGCGATAGTGCTTCTTCCTCTGGCCATTCGCCACGGATTGATCCATCTGGTAGCGTTTGTACTCATCGTAGGCATCCCGCATCTGGCGCGACTCATCGCGACGCCGCTCCTCGGCCAAGTGGCGGAGCTGCCGACGATCATTGATCTGCTGACGCACTGCAGCGCCAAATTCAAGGCGCTTGTTGTGCGCCAGCAGCTCCTGATGCGGCAGCGATCCCCATTTGGACTCGTTGAACGCCGTATCCTTGCGCGCCTGCTCCGTGTCGTGCTCCTCCTGCAGGCGCTCCATCATTGCGCGCTCCTCAATCTGCGCTGTCCACATGGCGCTGCATTTGGCCGCTCCGATTGCACGGATTGCCGTCTGCACGCGCTCGTCTGTGGCATGACGGGCCTGTAATCGATAGTTGAATTATCGATAGATTATTATTCTAATTGAAGTTATCGTTCAGAATCGATTATATCGATTATAGATATTACTAGGTAATGATGAAATAAATACTTAATTTAATTATCGATAGGTTTTGATGAATTTTGCTGTTTACTACTTAGCGATAAATATGTGAGTGCCTATTTATCGATTTAAATAACTGCAAATAGGTAAATAAGTATTGATAATTTAGGCTACTCCAACTATGTATCGATTCAAATTTAATTGATTAACTGTTTCGATAGATTGTGCCTATTTATCGATTTATATTGCTGCACAAATGAGTGAATGAGTATTAATAACGCAGACTGCTCCAACTATTTATCGATTAATACTTAATCGATTTCTTTTTGACCTGAATTGTTGACCGATAATGTGACTTGTACTAATATATGTGATGATCATATTCGATTAGTTATAATGTTTCAAATTATCGATTAATATGTTATCGACTCTAATGTTTTATATATATTCTATTTATCAATCAGTACGATTATCTTTTGTCTACGATTCAAGCTGTAATTCAGCATAATCGATTTATCGATAGCTTTCGATACCTAGCTATACACTTTCCTAATACTATAGTTATCGATTACTATTTGATACGTATAAACCACTTATCGAATGACATATCGCTAGTGTCGATTGTATACACTCTCCTAATACTATAGTTGTCGATTACTATCTAATACGTATAAACCACTTATCGAATGACAATTCGCTAGTGTCGATTGTATCGATAGCTTTCGATAACTTGCAACACACCCTTCTAATACTATAGTTATCGATTACTATTTGATACGTATAAACCACTTATCGAATGACATATCGCTAGTCTCGATTGTATCGATAGCTTTCGATACCTAGCTATACACTCTCTTAATACTATAGTTATCGATTACTATCTAATAAGTATAAAACACTTATCGAATGACATATCGCTAGTGTCGATTGTATCGATAGCTTTCGATAACTTGCAACACACTCTCCTAATGCTATAGTTATCGATTACTATCTAATACGTATACACCACTTATCGAATGACATATCGCTAGTGTTGATTGTATACACTCTCCTAATACTATAATTATCGATTACTATTTGATACGTATAAACCACTTATCGAATGACATATCGCTAGTGTCGAATTTATCGATAGCTTTCGATACCTAGCTCTACACTCTCCTAATACTATAATTATCGATTACTATTTGATACGTGTAAACCACTTATCGAATGACATATCGCTAGTGTCGATTGTATCGATAGCTCAGCACTTGCCTGCAATGACTTGTGCAACACCATCAGTCGCCTCGCCTCTGCCGCCTTCTCCTCATCATCCCCATCGGCCTCGGCATCGATCTGTCGCTGCACCTCGAGCTCGCGCTCCCGTCGAGCTTCATCGATCTCATGGTAATAGCTGCGCACGCGCTCCTCTTCCTCTTTGTTGAGACGCTCCTCCTCCTGGTGACGCTCCTGCTCGGCCTGCAGCTCCTCGGCGGTGGGGGGTCGTGCCGCTTTCATGCGCTCAACATCCTCCTTGTCGAGCTCGGCGAAACCCTTCGATTCCCACGGCTGGCCGAGCACATGGAAGTATGTTGCCTCACCACCGCGTCCCTTGCGCTTCATCGGCTTCTGTTGCCGCCGCACTGTCATGCGAAGCGCAGATGGCGCCACTGTGCCGGGTGGCAAGGCACGTGGCTTTGTCAGCGACTTGGAGCCGGGCCCACTCGACAATTGAAAGCCCACGGCACGCTGCTGCTGCAGGAATGCCTCCTGTTGCTGCTTCTCACAGATGCGAAGACGCAGTTGCTTCTTTCCAATTGGATCCGTGGCCAGCGGCTTCTGCGGACGCTTGGCGCGCTCCAGCTCGAGTCCAACTTTGCGGCCGAGTCGATCATAGCAGTCCGGATGCAATGAGCGGCCAACTCGTGTCACACATGGCATGGAGGTTGGCATTTTGCTTTGGCTTCTCTAGCAGCTTTCCCCACAGCTTTTCTTGCAGTTTTTCTCGCTTTTCCGTTCGGTGTCGCACAAAATATATGTTTAATTTTTCCGTTAACTATGAAACGCAGCGTGTGTTATGTTGTAAATGATTCCGTGTGACTTTCTGTCTGAGTTCTGTTGCCTCTATTCGACAAGCTGCTTCTACTAGCGACGCCTACTTGACGCTGCCCTTTTTCAGCTTGCTGTCAAAGTTAACAGGGAGTTAAACTCGTTTTCCCTTTACTATTTGTCTCTGTAAAGTTTTTTTCATTTACTTGTTAAGTATCTTCAACTTGCTGTCATTGTTAACAGTCTCCTTTCAACCACATGTTAAGTGTTCAACAGCTTTTTTCTCAACTCGATGTCAAAGTTAACAGGGAGTTAAACTCGTTTTCCCTTTACTATTTGTCTCTGTAAAGTTTTTTTCATTTACTTGTTAAGTATCTTCAACTTGCTGTCATTGTTAATAGTCTGATAAATCATTCTCCTTGTATTCACATGTAAGATGTTCACTTGCTTTCTTCTCAGCTCGATGTCAAAGTTAACAGGAAGTAAAAAATATTTTTTTTTACTAATTGTCTCTGCAAAGTTCTTTCTTCTGCTAGTTAAGTATCTTCAAATTAATGTCTGCTTTATAATTCTCTTCTCATCCACATGTTAAGTGTTCAACTGATTTCTTCTCAACTTAATGTCAAAGTTAACAGGGATTTAAACTCGTATTCCCTATTTTTCTCTGCAAAGTACTTTCTTCTGCTAGTTAAGTATCTTCAACTTACTGTCATTGTTAATAGTCCGATAAATTATTCTCCTTAATATTAACAGGGAGTTAAACTCAATTTCCCTTTACTATTCGTCTCTGTAAAGTTCGTTTACTTGTAAAGTATCTTCAACTTGCTGTCATTGTTAATACTCCGATAAATCATTCTCCTTGTATTCACATGTAAGATGTTCAACTGCTTTCTTCTCAACTCGATGTCAAAGTTAACAGGGAGTTAAACTCGTTTTCCCTTTACTATTTGTCTCTGTAAAGTTTTTTTCATTTACTTGTTAAGTATCTTCAACTTGCTGTCATTATTAACAGTCTCCTTTCAACCACATGTTAAGTGTTCACTTGCTTTCTTCTTAGCTCGATGTCAAAGTTAACAGGGAGTTAAACTCGTTTTCCCTTTACTATTTGTCTCTGTAAAGTTTTTTTCATTTACTTGTTAAGTATCTTCAACTTGCTGTCATTATTAACAGTCTCCTTTCATCCACATGTTTAGTATTCACTTGCTTACTTCTTAACTCGTTGTCAAAGTTAACAGGGAGTTAAATATGTTTACCCGTTTTCCCTTTACTATTTGTCTCTGTAAAGTTCTTTTCATTTACTTGTTAAGTATCTTCAACTTGCTGTCATTGTTAACAGTCTCCTTTCAACCACATGTTAAGTATTCACTTGCTTTCTTCTAAACTCGATGTCAAAGTTAACAGGGAGCTCAACTCGTTTTCCCTTTACTATTCGTCTCTGTAAAGTTCTTTCACTACTAGTTAATTATCTTTAACTTAATGTCTGCTTAGTAATTCTCTTCTCATCCACATGTTAAGTATTCACCTGCTTTCTTCTCAACTCGATGTCAAAGTTAACATACAGTTAAGCTCGTTTTCCATGATTTGCTTGTCGAGTTATTTCATCTACCTGTTCACCTATTTCACCTACTTCAACTTGATGTCAAAGTTAACAGTCGGACTATTTCGCTTATCTCTCATGATTTGTCTGTCAAGTTTTCTCATCCAGTTGTTAAGCGGTGGCATTGCCTTCTTAACATGCTGTCAAACTTAACATGCAGCTTAACTCGTTTACCCTTTTTAGCTACTTGTTGTCAAATTTAACACGCAGATTAAACGCTCTGCTTTGCTTAGATTTCTGCTTGAGTATTTGTCCATCAATTGCTCAGCGTTGCCACTTGACAGACTTGCAGAAGTTATTCAAATTTAGTTGATTAGTTAATATCACCGGTTATGAGTCGTACTCGTGAATCAGTTGTGAATACACTCTTTGGTTGCACTTATGGCAAGGCAAGTGAGTAATTGACAAAGCTAATGGCAATGTCCTTGACAGGATTAGCAGCTGCAATGTCTGTGCACCTCAAGAGCATTCACAACTGAAAGTTACTCATAAGCTTCTCTTTTCCTGCTCACAGCACTTGGAGACACTCGTGAGAACTTTGAGAAACTGTTGCAGGTAATTGGATTCGCAGCGAGATTTACCTGTGGCGCTCGCTTTGGCAACAAGGGCAATCTAACAGCAGGCAAGTGGAGAGGCATTAATGTAACCATGGAGGTCTTCAGAGAAGCTTTAGGGAACAGCTAAGTGCAATTAAAGCGAATGCAGAGATAGAGAATGAGAAGCAGCGAGAGAGGGAGAGAGAGAGAGACAATCCTTATTATTATAGAGTGAGCATAGAGTGAAGTATTTGCTACTTCAAAAGGTAGACAAAGTGACCATGGAGGAAAGTAATGATATTACAAATATATACAAAACATTGAAGTCCAATTAAAGCAGTCTACTGGCGAGCAATGTGAGAAAGAGAATCAATAGTGAGGGAGACTAATCTGTATTGATTGAGAATAGGATGATAAAGTAATAAAGTGAACATGGAGGATGGGCGCAACTAATGAGGTTGATAACAAAAGAGAGTGAGAGTAATTATAACAAATTAGTATTAAGTCAAAAGAGCGTTTACGGGCAAACAAAGTGAATATGGATGTGAGAGAGAAGAGAGAGAGAAGAGAGAGAGAAGAGAGAGAAGAAAGAGAAGAGAGAGAGAGAAGAGAGAGAGATTACAGTTGAAAGAAGTGTTGCTAAAGTGGTCATAGATAGCAGTTGATTTAAACAAAGTTGCTGTAAGTAAAAGGAAAGTGGATAGAGAAGAAACTGTAAAAAAAGTGACCATGGATGTGTGCTAAATATAGGAAGTATTCATCTAATTAGTCTGATGTACATGCGATGTAAGTTAACAACTATAAAGTTAACAAAGAAATCTTGGACCGTAGACCTTCACTAGAATATAGGAGAACAAGCGCATTAGTTGAGCATGCGCGACTGTAGAATACCCTGTGCAAGTCGCCTTGATGAAGTATTTTATTTTGATTTTTTTTATTTTATATTTTTATATTTTTATATTTTATTTTATATTTTATATTTTATATTGATTATAATAGAATATCTTACTTACTTACATATGCATTTATTGCTGACTTTCGCTGTCTCGCTCGCACTCATGAGTGGACCGCAACACGCAAGTAATTCAATGAGTAAATTTCCTTTTCCTATAACTCTCTTATTTGTGGATCGATCCTTATGAAACTTTCAGGAATGCTTATCAATGCTATTCATCAAGCTTCTGCCAAGTTGGAAGTGACTATGTTGATAAATGTAGAAAATAATTAATTTTTCTTGAATTGTGAGGGAAGGAGAGGGGGACAAGGTATACAGGAACCTTGATGTTACATTTGGTAAACAGTTTACAAAGCTCTAATCAAGAATATAGGAATAGAAGAGGATACTTTATATCGTCTCTCTGTTATATACAGTTGCACTCAACTTAAACACCCATTTTTGTCTATTCCTAATGGCTCCCACAAGATGGAAAAGCATTTCTAAGAAAGGTGCAAGCAAATTGAGCAACTTCACACAAAAGCTTAAGCAAATGCTGAGCTCTAGAGCCAGAGTAATGAGTAATCAGGCTGTGCTCAGAGGTCAGCGACATCAGTGAAGGAATTGTAACTCAACTTCAAGTCATTGAAATAGCTTTATAGATTGCAGATTAGAATAATTATTAAGCAGTTAACAATGCAAAAGCAAACAGAGAGACAACATTCCAGTTGTGAATCGCATTGCTTTGAACATTTGTTTTATTGTGTTGAATCAATTTGCTAACTTTTGTGTGAAATGTTGATTGCAAAGTTGAATAATTTGTGGAATTTATGAGTTGTGCTTTTGATGCGCATTCAGCACATTTGTGTATTGACAGTGTCAGAAAGTGGCTTCAGTTTATGAATTATCCAACACTTGATGAGCTGCTCGATTGAATCAAAAGCAAAATAAAGAAATGCTTTATCTTTAACTTGTTCTTTCAAATGAGACTGGCTGACGTCATTGGGTTACTGAAAGCTATAGCTGAAAGAGCAAGAGAGAGAGAGAGAGAGAGAGAGAGAGAGTGATAGATGTATAGGCTTACTTATCTGCAGGGCAGACTCGCCTCTTGTTCGTGTCGTGTCTTGTTTGTGGCGCCTCAAGTGCCCCAAAGTCGCATTGTTTGTGCTGTTTATTTGCCATTGTTATGATTGCTGTTGTTGCTGCTGCTGCTGCTGCCGCTGCTGCTGTCTTGTCAGTCACACATGCCAATGGCCAGGAGCAATGGCAGCAGCAACAGCAGCTTCAGACAACAAATATAATTCGCTTGCCTCTACATGTTCCAACTACTCCTGTATCTCTGACCTCCACTCACTCTCCCATTCTCTCTCTCTCTCTCTCTCTCTCTCTGTGCCACTCTCTGTGCTTTGTTGACTGCCAATGAACTGAGCGCCAAGTCGCCCGTCGTCGCCAACAGCCACAAATATGAGTTACGCATTTGTATTCTTATATTACGCATACGCCACATACGCCGCAGCTAGACTCTGCCTTTGTCCATTTGTTGGTCGCGGGGTGTGCGCGGTGTGGGGCCGCGGGCAGGCACAAAACTTTTGCACATTTCAATGGCAATAAAAGTGATTTAATAATGCTGCGTTAAAGCCCCGAGACGACAGCAACAGCAATAAGTAGAAAAACAAAAGCAAAAAACAAGCGAAATCAATTTGATTTGTCGCCGGTCGCCGGTCGCCGTTCGCCAGTTGCCGTACACAAAAAACTGTGGGCGTAGCGGAATGTGTGAGGGAGTGTACGATGAAGGGGGGGGGGGGTGTGCGAGAGGGGGAGGAGGGTGACAGCCACGCCCCGTGCGTGTGATTAAGTGCGCGTTTAATGTGCATGCCTCGGCCCATAAAACAAATTGCATGCAATCGGCCTCAGTCCGTTTCTGCACAGTTCTCCAAGTCGCCCCCCTCTCCACCACTCCCCTCTTCACTTACTCCTTAACTCTAACTTTCTAGCATTAGAAAATCAACTCATTGTTGTTGTTGCTGGTTGTTGTTCGCTGTATGCTTTGAAATGTAAATACGGCTCATTATTTCAATGCCCAGCCATTCATTTGCAAGGATTTCAGTTTGTATCTCCCCTTTATTCAAGCAGAAGCAGGCACACACATATAGAGAAAGAGAGAGAGAGAGAGATGGGGGTACAGAGTGCGTGTGAAAGGGAGGGCAGAACTTGAGAATGAGTTCGATAAGTTTTCACAATAATAGAAAATACACAAATGGCTGTAAGAAATAAAGCTCAGATGTCAAAGATTGTGAAGGGGAATATTATGAAGCACAGAGGGGAGCATTGGACAAGGGGAGTGTAAGAGATATGTGAGCATATAAGCAGATATCAGATATTAAGGTAAGCAAATAGAAGAGTTATAGAGAAGGGAGGAGTATAGAAGAGAAGCAGAGTGGAGTGAGTAGAGAAAAGCAAGCAGATTTTGAGGGGTAGAAAAGATATATATATAGAGAGAGATGAATGGAGAAGTGAAAAGAAGAGAGAGAGAGAAGGAGGGAGAGAGAGAGAGAGAGAGAGGGAGAGGGAAGAGAAAAGAGCAGGAAAGAGTTAATTAAGTATAGAAGAGATGACGCATGTTCTAGAAATCTTCGAAGGTCTAAAGTAACTCTTCAAAAGAAGACAGATAAATAAATATATATTGTTTATAATAATTGTCTATGAGAAGTTTTCTTACATTATTTACAGCAGCAAATACAATATAAATTTTATGAAAATGTGCAGAAAAAGTCAGTCAAAGCTTGAGTTCTAGAGAGAGAAATTACTATGTGAAATATAAGAAAAAGCAGAAAGATTTAAGTTAGTTGAGAATGTAGCTAGATTGGTGTTTAGATGAAAAGATTTACTTAAAAATATTATAAAGCTGAGCGAGTGAAGAAAAGAACAAGAAGGATTGCTGTAAAAGTTAAGAAGATAAATTTATATAGATGATAAATAATATATAAAACTTCTAAAGTACATAGAAAGTAATTCTGCTGTAGAAAATATCAAGGAATTAATTTAAATAATAATTATTTATACGAAAGTTATTATTTATTTATATAGAAAGTTTGCTTAGCTAATTACACTAGGAAATATCAATAAATGTAAAGCATTTGCAATGTAATTGATAACAATTTTCTTAGAAGTAAGAACATTATCAATTTAAATTATCGATAAAAACATTTCGATAGTATTATAAGAGTTGTAATGAGTCTAAGCGCTAGACAAATTCAATTTGCTCCACTGTGCAGGGTCAAGCTTTAATTAACTATAATGTAGAAATTCCAAAAAAACAACTGCAGACAACTGAGTCTGAGGCATGTGTAATGCTCTAGGCAGGCGTCGCTCCCCTCTGCTTCAACTGCTTTCTATGGCTATGTGTGTGTGCTCTGTGTGTGTGTATGTGTGTGTGTGTGTCTCTGTGTCTTGCTTCTTGTTTTGCTGCCCAAGGGTTTATTATTTTCACTTAATTTGTGCTTCATTTAATTTTATTCCCCTTCCCCTAATTTTTACTTGCCCATGTTGTTGCTGTTGTTGTTGTTCTGCTTGTTGTTGCTGCTGCCGCCTCGCCCAACAGCTTTTGGGGTCGCCTATGAAATTTACGTGTCTCGACTGTCCCAGAAAGTCAAATGCCGCATCATCACAGCTAGGCACAAATAAAAAAGAAAAGAAAAGAAAAGAAATGAAAAGAAAAGAAAGCAAAGAAGAAACGAAACCTTTCTCAGTTTTTTCGCTTTTTTTTTATTTACAAATTCGTTTCGCTTGTATCATTGTGGGTGTGTGTGCGTGTGTGTGTGTGCATAAAAAGTATGCTATGAAAATGTTGTGTATGCTGTGGTTGTTGTCTGTCGTTGCTGCTGCTGTTGTTGTTGTTGTTGTTGTTGCTGTTGTTGTTTATGTTCAAATTAACTTGGCATGCCCAACAGACAACAACAGGCAGGCAGGATGACAGTGCAGGTAGCAAAGGTAGCTCTAACCGGATGCGTGGAGCAGAAAAGTCTAAGGTGGTTTGGGGAAGGTAGTGGGGGGTATGCAGGAAGTGCGGGTAAAGGTCGCCTTCGTCGTTTCCTGCCCACAAGGCAAAAAAGGCAACGACAAAGAAATGTTTCGCATGCTGCACAATGGCAAATAATTCATAACTTGGCTCAAAAGTTTGATTTAGCTGCAGTTAATACACTCGCACTCTCTCTGTCTATCTCTCTCTGTCTCTCTCTTTCCGTCGCTCTTTGCTGGCCATACGTTTGGCCTGCATAAATTTTACTGCCAGTTTCCCAGTCTCGTTGACAGTCGCAGCAGCCACACATTTTGCCAGCAGATAAATTACGCTTGAAGCGCCTGGCGAATGGAAGCGGAAGAGCCAACAGCTCGGACAGAAGGGCGGCAGAGAGAGAGAGAGAGAGAGACAGAGAGAGAAAGAGAGAGAGAGAGCACAAGGACACAGGACACAGGACACAGTAACATTTACAGTTACAGTTACACAGGCAAAGGCAAAGGCCAGGGAAACAGAGAGCGGGAATCTAAGGTCTATAGACTGCACACACTCACTCACACACACTGGACGACGACTGACAAACGCTTGCTTATTTTTCTTTAACTGTAACTGCAACATATACCAGCATACACACACACACACACACACACACACACTGACACACACACACACACACACGTATATGACTGGCATATTCTGCCAGGCGACATAAACCACATACTGTGTGTGTTTGAACGACTTTGAAGGGCAGAACAACAGTTTGTCTTGCTGAGACGCAAGAGACGCTAACAGGGGCGACATTTTATTATTGGATAAATCACTTACAAAATGGGTTCACAGTGCGTTCAACTCAAGCCGAACCGGTTCAGCGGGACTTAAAAAACTTCAATTAATTTTGAAATACATTTTAAATATAACAAATGAATTACATTTGAAACAGTTCATGCTATGCAGTCGATGCATTTCTGAGTAATTGAGTAATTGAGTTAACGCAGCCGAGTTCAAGGCGAACCGGTTCAGTGAGATATCCATGAACAAAAATTCTTCATATAAAAAATTCATATAAAAAATTAGCTAATGCAACAAGAAAACTGATTTGAATTGAATGAAATTGCTTTAGCGCATAATGCCGGTTAATTTCGAGTTGAACACATGCTGAACCGGTTCAGCGAACCGCTTTAAAATGTCTAAAATCGAAGATATAAATGAGAGCTCTTCGATTTCAATTCGCAAATGCATTGCTAGCTAATTTGAAGTATAATATTGGCCAATTTTGAAGCCTTGCTCAACTTGAACCGGTTCAGCGTGGTTCAGTAACCTTAAATATGCATGAAACTTCTGCAATTACATAGGAACTTCGTTGTTAACTGATTGCAAGTGTTAATAGTTAACTTAAGTTTAGTTTATGGCGATTTCTAAAATCATAAATGTTTTTTTTTAATCATTGAATAGTTGAATGAATGAATTTTCCCAATTTTCTTGGCAATTTTCCTGCGTGTATTGCTTGGTTTCTCGTTGGTTTGCTGCTGTTGGACACTGCAGAAAGTGGCTTGTGTAGTTTTGTCGCCTGGTCAGCTGCCAAAAGATGTTGGCCGTCTATTTTTGTGAGTAGTCCACCTCTCCCTCTTTCCCTCTCTCCCTCTCTCCCTCTCTCTGTCACAGTGTCTTCCATCATGTATCTCTGTTTTCTTTGCTGGAGACCGACTTTTCGGCTATAAATTTTTAACCAACATTTAACTTGCATTTTATTAGTCCCCAGCCAGAGGTCCAGAAGAGTTACAGCACAGGCAGGGAGGGAGGGCTGTAGTGAAAGAGATGAAGAGAAGGAGAGAAGGAGAGAGGGAAGAGAGTGGGAATAAATTGTTGTTGCTGCTGCTGTTGTTGCTTGTTGCTTGTTGTTGTTGTCCCTGTCTTGCAGTCATCATAATGACAGACTCTCCTCGTCTCGCGTCCTTCGTCCTTCGTTTTAGGTTTGCTTTGCTTTGGTCGTCTTAGCTGTGCTCCACTTTATTGATAGTTGCTCTTTCTTGTTGTTGCTGTTGTTGTTGTTGTTATTGTTTCAATTTCTATTCGTTTCGTTTCATTTGGACTTAGAAATGGAACTGCAACTGGAACTGGAACCAGTTCAGTTGCTACATGGCCCTCGAGTCGGACAGTTCGCTCGCCATCGTCTCTGTTTCTCTGTTTCTCTGTTTGTTTATCGTTTTCTTCTCCTTCTTTTTCGGTTCATTGGCAAATTCTTTTGAGTTTGTGTTTTACCGTTAGTTTTATGCTTGTAACATTTTCGCCTTTCCCCCCGTCTCTTCGTGTCCGCATTTGCAGTTAAACAAATGTGTGAGAAGCAATCAACAAACGACTTGTAAGCAACCAAAAGACAAACAATAAAACAAAAATAACAACAACAACAACAACAAGAGATTGAAAAAACATAACAGTGCTACAATAACAGTAAAGGAAAAGCAAAAGAAAAACGAAAATTCGCACAAAAATGAGCAAATTGAAAATATTATAAAAACCAAAAAAAAAAAAAACAAAAAAGAAAAAAAAACACCAAGAAAATTCAACAATAACATTAAAACAAAAGCGAAAAATAAGCAAAAGCAACGATAACCGATAACCGATAAACGCAAAGGCGAGTGTCGTTAATCGCCCATTGCCAATCGCCAATCGCCAATCGATAACAGACAAACGATCAACGATAAACACATAATATAATGGACTCGCTGGAGCGTTTAATGCGCGCTGCCCCCTTGCCCCGCATGCTGACCAGCGGCGTTGTGGCCACGGCCGCCGCTGCCGCTGCCAGCGCCGCTGCTGGCGTCAAGGGCGTCGTCGGCATCAGCGTAGGCGGCGGGCAGCAGCAGCAGCAGCAGCGCGCCTTGGTGCATGCCTCACTGGCTGCCGCCACAGTCGGACGCAAGGGACGACATCTGACCGGCACATTTTGCCTAACTGGCGATACCATGGAGGGTATCATACAGTGTTTGGTATTTCTCAAAGCATTTTCGGTAAGTGGGACACACACACACACACACACAGCAGACACACACACACACAGCAGACACACACAGACAAGTCGAACACATACAGTGGTGTGGAGAGCCAGGCAAAGTCGAGTCAAAACTAAATCAGATATCTCATGTGTTCCATTCCCTCATCACAACACACTCTCTCTCTCTCTTTCGCTCTCTCTCTCTCTTTCACTCTCTCTCACTCTTTCGCTCTCACTCGCTCTCATTCGCTCCTTCTCATGTTGCACAGAATTCAATTTAGTTTTTGGTTTGCGCTTGACTAAGTTTCTGTATTTTTTTTATATATTTTTTGTTGTTGAATCCCCTCTGCCCGCCTTCCGCACTGTAATGCTCCCCCTCATTTGGCTTTCTTCTTTCTACTTTCTACTTTCGCCTTTGCCTCCCCGCTCACTCTGCGCTCTGCGCTGGCCTCTGAAGTTGCCATGTATCGGCCATCAAAATGTGCAATAGGCTGTAAATAGGCAAATACATTTGCCAGACACACACGCACACACACACACACGCACACACACGCACACACACTTAGACAGTTGTTGTGTGTAGCTGATTTTGGGATTTTGGCTTGTGAACTCACTTTGATATGAATTTTATAACTACATTTACAGCGAGCAGAGCCCTTGGGCTACCCCACCAATCACCCCCCCATCTTTCCCTTTCCCACCCCCTCTCTAGCAGTGCTACCGTTTACCGTACCGCACCGTACCATGTGCCATAAGCCGATATTCATATAATAAAATTTAACTTGTCTGCATATTTTTTAACACATTTTCTTATTTTCTACTTTTTGCTTCTCTTCCCTCTTATTTGCAGGTGAGTTGAGTTTGCTGGTCTTTTCTTTCTCTCGTTTTCTTTTGCATTTCCCCCGGAAATGTACCTGCCCTCCCCGCACTCCACGCGACAAGCTGCCGTCATGAAACCAACCCCTGTCACATGCCTCAGTGCTGGCTCTTTGTGAGTACAAGATTCAAGTTAATTAAAAGCAAATGCTTAACGTGGCCAGAATACACACACACACACACACACACACACACACATTTATATTTATACAGATGTGTACTATACACTCCTACGCACACACACACTTTAATTGCGGTTTGTTAAGCACACACAGTTTGAATTAGAGAATGGAGATTTTAAGTTTTCAGGAACACTTCAATGCATATTTCATATAACAACAGCTGTAAACGTGTGAGTATATGTGTGTGTGTGTGTGTGTGTGTGTGTGTGTGTGTGTGTGTGTGTGTGTGTGTGTGCGTGTGTGGGTGTGGGTCACAGTAGACATTGTTTAAGTTTATGTAATTTGGGTATTAAATACAAGTTAAAAGCAAATTTCGTAGCTTCAAGTTTTGTGTGGCAAAGTCCAGATAATTCTAGTTAAAATTAAATTAATTAATTGATATGTCTAGTCATTTTGGCTTAAGAAGCTATAAGAGCTGGTAAAGCAAGATAAACAAGATTTATATATTAGTATAAACAATAAAAAGCTTTGTTAACAAATCGAAGCTTAGCCGAGAGTAGAGCTTAGATAGATCTTCTAACTAGATAAAATAAATCTTTCAGAAAATTTAGAAAATGCTATTAAACTAACTTAAATTAGTTAATCAATTTATTAGAATTGTTGAATAAATAGAGAGATAGTAAAGAGAGAGAGAAATTGAGAGAGGGAGTGAGTGAACTGCAACAAGTCTAAATAATTTTTAAATTTAGTTTAACTTCATATAAACTTCTGTCGGCTTTCTAACAACCTGTTAACTGTTTGATCAATTATAACTAAAACGTTGCTAACTCATAAACATCGTAATTATTTATGTTTGATACTATCCTTTGCTATATCCATATAACATATATCATAGCAACAAATTGAATATTATTATGCATATTTGATGAATATTTTCGAATTGATTTCATTGCATTGCCCACGATTATAATTGAATTCAAAAGTCAACAGTTGGCAAAGCGTTTCGCATTTGATTTGATTTTATTTATTTTTGCCTTTTATGATTATTTTATTTGTATTTTTTGTTTTTTTATTCATTTTTTTTTTTTATTTTATTTTTTTTTTCAATGTTTGCAGCTGCAGTTGTTGCTGAATCCTGTTGGGTTGTGTAATCGTCGTATTTATAACTCAATTTCCTTTGCCACACGTTTGACTTTTGCTGGCTTCGCAAATTTGATTGATTTACTTTCTCTCTCTCTCTCTTCTCATATTTATTGATAGCATTCCTCTCTCTCTTGCATTGCTGACTTCTTAATTGAGTTGAACTCACATTTCGATTTATCGACTGTTTTAATATTTATTTGCATACACTTTGCTGTCGCATGACGACTTTCCTTTGCGTTGCGCTTTCTCTGTTCTTTTTTTGATTGAATCTTAATTGCAGGACTTTTCTTTTCACTCTCTCTTTCTTACTCGTACTTGTTCTTGCTGACTCATTACTCATTGCTCTCCACTCGTTGTTTGTGTCTCGTTACTGTTTCTTCTCTTCGGCTATTGAAAATGAATAAATTGAAGAGGGAGTTTTAATCTGTCTTCAATTTGATCAGTCAGCGAATCTATCAGTCAGTCTATCAATCAGTCAATCAGTCTTTCAATCAGTCTATCTATCAGTTAGTCTATCAGTCAGTATATCAATCAGTCAATCAGTCTTTCAATCAGTCTATCTATCAGTCAGCCTTTCAGTCAGTCTATTAATCAGTGAGTCTATCAATCAGTCAAGCAGTCTATCAATCAGTCTATCTATCAGTTAGTCTATCAGTCAGTATATCAATCAGTCTATCAGTCAGTCTATCAATCAGTCTATCTATCAGACAGCTTTTCAGTCAGTCTAGTAATCAGTGAGTGTATCATTCAGTCAATCAGTCTATCAGTCAGTCTATCAATCAGTCCATCAATCAGCCTATCAAACAGTCTATCTATCAATCAGTCTATCAATCAGTCTATCTATCAATCAGTCTATCAAAATCAGTACATAAAAAGGTCTATCAATCAGTTTATCAGTCAGTCAATCAATCAGTCTATCCATCAATCAGTTTATCAGTCAGTCAATCAATCAGTCTATCAGTCAGTTTATCAGTTAGTTAATCAATCAGTCTATCCATCAATCTATCAGTCAGTCTATCAATCAGTTTATCAGTCAGTCTATCAGTCAGTCTACAAATGAGTCCATCAATCAGTCTATCAATCAGTCTATCAGTCACTCTATCAGTCATTTGATCAATCTGTCTATCAGTCATTCTGTCAATGAGTCTATCAGTCCGTCTATCAGTCAGTCAACCAATCAGTCAGTCAATCAATTAGTCTATCCATCAGTGAGTCTATCTACCAATCAGTCCATCAATCAGTCTATCAATCTGTTTATCAGTCTATCTACCAACCAGTCCATCAATCAGTCTATCAATCAGTCTGTCAGTTGGTCTATCAATCAGTCAGTCAACCAATCAGTCTATCTGACTCAATCTCATATCTAGGCTTTCTTCGACCATACTATCTCCTAGATCAAAGTCTTTTCTGCCCAATCTGCATGAATCAGTTAGCTACAGGGTATCTCTGTGCCTTGAACACTCTCTGGTGCAGCTGTTTTCCTTGATTTCTCTCAACTTTAGTTTCTTTTGCTGAGCTGCACTTAAGACCCAATCGCTTTATTCTTGCCATTTCTTCCCAAGCGGCTGCTGTCTGCTTTTAACAGTTTCATTTTGTGCATTTTACGGCACGCACACACACACACACAGGCACACACACACAGGCACACACACACCGGCTTACGCACAGTAGCATACACAGTTGTATATTAAACGCTAGAAGCAATTGCAACGCCATTAAAACTGACATATTGCAATTTCATTTCACATGGGGCTATCAAATAATTCCGCCAAGGCACAAAAAGTACACACACACACACACACACGCGCGCGCACACACACACACACACACACACACACACACACACACACACACACACGCACAGACATACATTAATAAAAAGAAGCGAAAGGACTTTTTACGCATCGTTAATTTCTCCCCGTAGACACAACCCAACGCTTGGCGACAATTCTCCCGCACATCTCTCCTTTCTCTCTCTCTCTCTCTCTTGCTCTCTCTCTCTTTCGCTCTGTCTCTCTAGCTATCTAAGTATTGCTATATTTGTCACGCTCCCCGCTTGTCACTCTTTCACTCAATCAGCCATTGGCGCTGTCTGGTGTTATAATGATGTCTGCCTCGTAGGCCTTTGCTTTGACATCAACACCACCGAAAAGCGGGCAGAGTGGGGACAGTGCGGGACAGCGGGGGGCTAAGGACGGCAACCGGCGCAGCGGCAGTCGTGATTTACTCACTACTCGGTGGGTGTGTGTAAATTTAAATGTTGCACAAATATGAAAAGCAATTTACATAATACTCTGCCAAGTGTAAAATGATTGTCAATGCTCTGTCCCGTCTTCACTTCTCCCGGTCTTCCTTTCGCCCCCCCCCCCCCCCCCCCCCCTGTTTCTCCGACTCTCCTGCTCAGCGTCTCGAGTCGACGAGTCGACAGCCTGTCAGTCGCCAAACCACAGAGCCAACGAACCGTCGACCAACAAACAGACACCCACAACAAAAAAAGCAACCTCAACGAGCCAGGCAGTTTGTTGTGGCTCAGACGACTGTGTAATCGATTAGAGATGAGCCTACATATCGAATGTGAAGCAAACGAATGTGAACTTGAATAACCCCCATTAATATTCACTTGTCTAATTGCTATGCAAATTAACAAAACGCTGCGTAAAAATAACGAAAGATAGCCAGCATATATGCATTGTTTATCGATAGCATTACGCGTGTATGATATCGATATATCTAATGCGCAACTTAATCCACATTTGAATCCACATTTTGTATCACATATGCTTGCGATAAGTCAGTTTTGGTCGACACTTCTAAATTAATCGATGTATGTATATCGATTAACACTTTATGTAATTAACAATGCTAATAAAGGCAATGTAATAGCGTAGATGACAGCAAAAGTTTATTTTAACTGAATATTTGTTTGCATATATCGGTATATGTATATCGATAGTCATGTATCGATCGCATATTGATATATTAATTCGTTGAAGGTAAATATTTTTAAATGTAAAGACAATACATTACTTATATTGATAAATATAATTTGAATCAGCTGTTATCGATAGTTATCTCATTGAGCGGTGCATATCGATAAGTCGCCTGGTATTAAACACTCGCAAGCTTAACCACTATTATGGTTAATCTAAAGATAATTCGACAATTCGACTTGTAATAAACCAAATAACTGACTAAATTGCAATTCATCTAACAATACTATCGATAGCAACAACTGTAATTCTTTCTGTGTACCCGCTGTAATGTCCTTGTAGGCCCAGCAGTACCACAAAGCTGCTTAAGGTCTTCACCTTAATGTTGAGTAGCTGCTCGTAATGTGTGCCAATAAAAAATGTTATCGTTTTCTCTTTTAAGAAATTAATTTTTATATTTATCGATAAATTTGTTGTATGTAAACGTGACAAATTTCAGCCCGAAATTTGACTTGTCCCTCTGCAGTTGTTGATGGGAGCTCTCCTACTCAGCTTCGCTTCGCCTTCTCCCTCTCCTTACTGTCATTTTGCCGCTCCCCCTCTCGCCATCCCCCTGGCGCCATTCATCGTGCTGCTGCTGCACCTCTCAGACGTCAACATTTTGGAATTGATGATGTCGACGCACATTATGAGGTTCAATATCCTGTATAATGACGACAAATTGCGCAATATTTGCACCAAGCCGCAAACACTAAGATAGCAAATGGAAGCGAAGCAGTGGTGAAGAAGAAGCAGAGAGTTGATAGAAGAAGAAGAAGACGAAGCAGCATACAGACGACGAAGACACATGGAATTTTGCTGTTGACTCTGTTTCTGCTGCGAGTCGACTCGACTTGAATCGACTTGAATCGAGTTTAGTCGAGTTGAGTCGACTCGAGTTGAGTTGAGTGCCAGCTGCCGTGTCCTTGTAACTGCCAACCGTCTATGGCTACGGTCAAACATGATTGATGAACGCTAATTAATGTGGCTATACAGCATTTGCCCCCTCGCCCTCGCCCTCGCCCTCACCCTCTTCATTTTCCACCTTCTCCTGGCAACGTCAACTCAGTGTCCCGCTTCGATTTGCGCAGCAAATTGTGTAATTAATTTGCAGCTCAAGTGTCCCTACACATAATTATGACGCGATACCGAAGTTGGTTGCTGCTATAGCAGCAAGTCGTATATCTGTATATATGTGTGGGCACTTACAATACCCTACACTAATTAAAATGAATAATGGGTGGCTCATTCAATTCAACTCAATGAATCAAAGTGTTCCCAAGTTCTGCTTGTGATTGCAAATTGGTAACAAATGCAGATTATGTTACTCAAGTGCGGTAAATTTAATAGAATTTCAATTGATAGACTCAAGGATACTCTATAGTATTTCTATTGTAATAAAAGATACCCTGTACTCAAACTTCTGAGCAGAGGCAAGTCTCATACAATGTGAATCAAGTTGTCTGTTTATTGCAGCGAAGAATATATAGTAAAATTTCAATTGATGGACTTGAAAGATACCCTGTACTTATCTATATGAGCAGAGGCGAGTCTCATACAAAGTACGTCGAGTTATCTATTTATTGTAGCGAAGAAAATAAAAAAGAATTTAAATTGATAGACTTGGAAGATACCCTGTAATTATCTATATGAGCAGAGACGAGTCTCATAAAAAGGAAATCGAGTTGTCTGTTTATTGCAGCGAATTAAATATACTAGAATTTCAATTGATATACTCAAGGATACTCTATAGATTCAAAGGTGCAATCTAGGATACCCTGCAATATATGAAAATGACTGAAGTCGCTTTAAAGTTCAACAACATGTGTGTTTATTAAAGGTTAAACAAAATGAAACAATTGAAATTTGAATAATCGAAGATATACTGTATACTCTAGATTGATAGAAGAACACATTACCCTGCACTCAAAGAAAATGAAAATATTTAACTGAATACTCTATAATAATGTTATAAGGCAGTGAATTAAATACTTTCATATTCAACATATTGAATCAATGAATCAACCGAATGAAACTTTTATCAATAGACTCAAACTGTTGCATGACTTACTAGAGTTGATGTAACTAGAATATACCCTGAATTAATTTAGTTTTGGATTATGAGATTATTTTTAACAATTCTCTAGTATTTTCTTAGAGAAATACTAGTCATAACTTGAACAATTTTAATTGAATTCATTTTGTTTTATTTCATAAGATTCACTTGCTAATGAATTCGCTGAATGTGTTTTCTGTTAACAACTGTGAGTTTTCTTAGCGTATTTCGCTCTGAAGCAGCTCTGGGCACACTGTGCCGGGCAACTTGGGAGTTGCTCAGCTCCAATCTATGCAAATTTGTGTGCACTTCACAGCAACACAACAAACATGCACAAACACGCAGCAGCACTTGACGATGCGTTCACCAGCCACTTACACATGCATGTCTGCGAGGGAGCTTGGGTGTGTGTGTGCGTGTGTGTGTCAGCCCTACAGGCACAATTTGAACAATGCGCTGGCCAACAGACGACAGACGACAGACGACAGCGTCAGCTCAGCTGCAGCTAAGAGCTTTGTGCATTTGAAAACTTAAACAGTTTATAAACAGAAGATACAGTTGCGAATGCAGATACAGTTATACATGGATACATGGATGCAGTTGCAGATACATTTGTAGATACTCAAAAGCCATACAGAGAGATAGCATTATGTTTGCCTGCCTGAGTTTTCCTGTTTGTGGATCAGCTTATTACACGAGCGGACAACTCGACTTGAGTTTAGTTATTGCCCTTCGGCTGTCTTTCTCCCTGCCTCTCCTGCCACCCCCTCTCTCGCTGTCTCTCTATCTCTATGCTTATCTCTTTCCGTATGTCACTTTGCGGGCAGCTGAGCTTTCCTTTTCAATTATTCTAGAAATAAATAAATAAAAAAAAAGTAAATAAATAAATATGTTGGCAAGCATTTGCTGTGCGCCGCCTCGACTCGTCTGCACTTTGCATTCATTTTAAATTTTTAAACACAGCCGCAACATTCAGCCAAGCGTAACTGTACTTTGAAGTGTACTGTGGTGCCCTGTGGTGCCCTATGCTGCTCTGTGGTGCGCTGGTGGCACCCAACCACTGCCTATCTAGATAGATGGATCTGACAACTCCATCTACATCTGTTTCCAACTGGCTAAGAGTGAATCCTTCAATGTCTTAGCCTTATTTCTTGCCACCTCTAAATGTTACCGGAATGCATGAACTGAAATTCAACTCTTTGGCATTCCAACTCGAACGGATTCCTGCAGCACAGCTCTCTTTATTGCGGTTGAGTTTTGGAAAATGTTTAATTAAAACTGCATTTTGTGAATGGGAATGTTTTCCATAAATAAGTAGAACATTTGATTTAATTTATAATATTTTGATTGGATTTTATAAGCCACAGTCTTCAACTATTTGCATTCCATTCCAATTGCATTTCAATTCCATAAAATTCCATTATATGTAGTTATTTCTTCATTTGAATTTGGACTCTCATTTCATTCCATTTCGTTTCGTCTTAGCAGAGCATTTCCCCCCATTTATGTTTTTGGTTGAATTGATTTATGTATGTCTTGTTTAATTATAAATTTTGTCTGTGTGCGTTCTATTCCATTGCATTCCATTCTTCGTCATGACTTTTTATAATACTCATTTTATTTCATTTCATTTTATGTTCTATTCCATTTTATTCCATTTCATTTTCTATAATTTATTTTCTATTCATCTCCTTCATTAAAATATATTCTTTTGATCTATGTTCAATTCCATTTCGTTCCATAGATAAACTTTCTTTGCTTATTTTGAGATTCAACTTGTATTTTGTTATACCAAACTTACAAACATTACTTTCCGCCGTGTATTGCGTTCTATTCTATACCATTCCATTCTGTTCCATTCCATACCGTTCCATTTCATTTATATTGACTTGCTATAAAAATTTCCCAATGCTCACATTTTATTTATTTTAATTTCTTTAAATTTTGTATTTTCATTTCTATTCCATTCCATTCCGTTTCATTCTGCGTCATTCCACACCGTTTCATTCCATTCAATTTGACACACTGTTGAAATTTCACAAGGGTGATTATAACTTATTACTTTTACTTTTCATTTAAACGTTGCACGTTCAATTCCATTTCATTCCATATTCACACCTTTTACTCCAGTCGATAATCTTTATATTCCACCTACATCTAACTTTCCGCTGTGCTTAATATTCTGTTTTATTGTATGCCATTCTATTCAATTCAATTCCGTTCGATTCTATTCAGTTCCATTCCGTTCTGTTCCATTCAATTCCATTCCGTTCCAATTCAATCTAATTCGCCAATTCCCTAAGCTCCTCTGCGAATATTATTTTTTTCTTTTTTCAAATCCCTCTAATTATTATTGTTCCATTGAATTTCATACCTTTTCATTCATTCCATTCTAAATATATTCTATTATATTCGATCTCAATTTCATTATGTTCACTTCGTTATTGTATTTCATTATTTTCTCTTCCATTCATTTCAATATTTACCAATTCGGTTCAATAGTCTTTCATTGTGTTCCATTCAAATCCCCCCCGCCCGACCTTCCCCTTTCGCATTTACCATTCTATTCGAGCTACGTATGTTCCATTCCCATTTTGTATGTGTTTTAATAGCATTAGTTATACGTTGTTGTGCCCAAATTTTGGCACTTGAAATTCATTGCCTGTTCAACATGAAAATACCAAGAATGAAAAAAATGAATGGAAAGTGATGAGAAAGAGGAAGCTGAAGCTGAAGCTCAAGCAGAAGCTGAGCAGAGGAAAAACAAGCTGCTTTGTTGTTGTTGTTCTCGCAAGGTGTTGTTGTTGCTGCTCTAAGAGTTTTGTATGCCACACACGACGCCAGCAACCTGACAATTTCGCTAGTTTACAGGATCTGGCAATAGGAATAGGTGGACTACGAGGTGCCTATGTTGGGCTTCTCTTTAGGCCTCTGTAGCAACACATATATACCTATATGCATGTGTGTGTCGCCTTTCAGTTTGCAGCATCATCTATCTAAATGGATATCGCGCTTTGCTAGACAACAACAACAGCCACAGCAACACCAACAACGGCAACAACAACAGTAATAACAACAACAACGTGAGCTAAAATGGCAACGTTATCTTGAGCACATGCTCAGCGAGTCTCCCAACGTCTGGCGTCTGCTTGTCTCACTCTCTCGTTCTCTCACTCTCCCCGTCTCACTCTCTATCTATCTATCTATCTGTCTATCTGTCTGTCTGTCTGTCTGTCTGTCTGCCTGTTGTATTGTTGCACGTACATGTCGTAGACTTCTACTTTTGCTAAAACTTCACTAAAAAATGAGCATGGCATGGCGTTGAGCATTTAAACTAGCTACAAAACACCAGACATGAATCGCAACACCAGCCACACCACACAAAAAGCAAGCAAAACCACCCGAAAAAAACAACAACAACAACAACAAAAACAAAAATGAAACCACCAAGCAAACGAAACAGCCACCTAACAGTACAGTTAAGGTAGAAAGCGGCATTTCTCTACGTGCATGGCATGCACAAGTGGACATACATATGTGTGCGTGCGTGTGTGTGCGTGTGTGTGTCCGCATGTGTGTGTGTGTGTGGTTGCCAAGACAAAATGCGGCTAATGTCCTTTCTTCGGTTTAGATTTACAATACAGCGTCAAATGTTGTTGCGTTTCTCCAGCTCATTGTTGTTGCCAGAGCAACGCTTTATGCCATGCGAGTGTGTGTGTGTATGTGTGTGTGTATGTGTGCCCCATACTCTTATGCCATGTTGTTTTCTTTTGCTTTTCGCCCTTTCTGTTTTGCTGTTGGAAATTTTATGGCGCCAGTAGTTGAGCATCAAAGAAATAGCCGACGCTTAAAAGTATGCTACATTTTATTTTGCCTCGCCCGCTGACAAGTATGCTACAGTTTTTTTTACACTTATCGACTTTCTTGTAATTCTGTAAGGAAATGTGTAAAGCATTCAAGTGTACAGTAGACAAATCCAATAGGATATATATATATATATATGTATATATATTCTTGATCACAAAGCTGAGCTCAGCTGATATATAAATGAATTTGCGTCTGTACGTATCTCCCTCTCTCTCTCTCTTTCTCTGGGCAATCAGGTCTCTCAGTTGTGAGCTAACAATAATATTATTGAGAGAACAAAGGGAAACAACTCTTTATGCTTTCTTTAAGGTATTTTAACTAACTTAAATTACAAAAATCGTGTTTAAATGAAATATGTGTTGCTTCCATTGCTTACTAAATGTATGCTTAAGTAAATGGAGAACATTTTACAGGGTATTAAGCGTGCGTCATGCCAAAGATAAGCATTATTTCTTGTATTTTCTGCGTCACGTTTGCCTCACGTAACATTCATTGGCCAGCTAACGAATATTACGTATACGCCAAGTGTTGTTGTCATGTTGTTGCGTAGTTTGCCTATTTGACAGCCAAATAATAACTACAACAACAACAACAACCATAACAACCATAACAACAACAATAACAGCAACAACAAGAGCAGGCCATTTAATTACCCCTCGTTTGGTTATCGCTAATTGTTTGCCATTTTGCTTTTTGGCCTTTTATTTGCCGAAATTGCAATTGAATTTTGGTTTTTTGGCTTTGCAAAGTTTTGCTAATGTCGAAAGTTTTTTGCCGCCAGCAAATTGACTTGGCCGCAAGTCATTGAACTATTTGCTTAAATTGTTGAAATTCCGCTAATGGCGCCACTTAGCTCAACGCCTCCATGGTCACTTTAATGTCACTTGAAGCAATTTCTAGTTTAACTAGCGCTCTTTTGAGTTGCTTCAACCAACTCGTACTTTAGCGTGTATATATATGATTTGATCTGGTCCTCCGTGTTCACTTAATAAGCACATAAGCAACCTCAGTTCGTTCTCTCTTTAACGCTTTATGCTTCTATCACAATTTAAACACATAAAAAGTTTATTTTATTTGTTTTCGGTTGTCAATTTGTGTGGCGCTTCTCATTCGTATTCACATCACCTCCATGTCCACTTTATTGGCGCTCATATGCACATTTACACGTTTACAACTTCACAAATATGCAAATGACAACAGCAACAACAACAAGGACAATTGCTAAACAACTTTTTAAGCAACTTAAGTAATTTTTCAAAGTTTTTTTTTTATTTTTTTTTTTTTTTGCTGTTTTTCGATGTCAGAGTTTTGCTTTATTTTGGCATTTTTGCTTTTTGCAAATGACATTTATGCTGTGTACACGTGTTGTACTTGTTGTTGTTGTTGTTGTTGCTGTTGCTGTTGCTGTGGTTGTTGCTGTGCTAAACTAAAAGTAAATGAAGCAACAACGACAGGACAAGTCAACAAAAGCCAAAGCAATTTGCCAAACTATGCGAACTGAGACCAAAGCGACAGCAGCTAGAGACGGGCACATGCAGAGCGACAAAGAGACTGAGACAGAGAGAGCGAGAGTGAGAGAGAGAGAGGGAGGGTGGTAGGGTGGGGAGGGGGTGTTGGCGAGTTTGGGAAAATTGAAAGCACGATAGAGTGCTAAAGAGAAACTGACTGCCTGGCGAGTTAGTAAGAAAGTTATGCCAATTCATTAATTAGCCAGCCAGTGGACACACACACACCCACACACGCACACCCACACACACACATTCACAGCGAGTGCCTGCTAAACTTTCCGCCCACACACACACACACACACACACTTGCAGGCACACAAAGTGTGTGTAACTTGATATGGTTTTCTTACTTAATAAAAGAGCGTCTTGTTGTTGTCGCTGCTCATTGTTGTTGTGCCGCTTGTTGTTTGTATTTTGACAGGCATATTCCATATTCAATACGCGTGTAACGAACAACAACAACCAACAGCAATAACAGTCCCCCTCGTCTAAGCGACCCTCTTGCCACTGAGCTCGCTACAAGTTTCGCTCGCGCGTTTATTTGATTACGCTGTGTGGGTGTCTCGGTGTATGTGTGTGTGTGTGTGTGTGTGTGGGTGTGTGTGTGATGAAGTAAAGTTTTAGCAGCAAATATGGCAAACAATTTCACAAAGTGGCCAATGGCAAAAGTTTAGTCATCGGCGCGTTACGTCCTCAATCTGCAATTGCCAGAGACTCGAGGTTGTATTAGCTAATCGTTGACTTTAACCGCAGCCCCCAACAATATAGGCTATATCATTTGGCTCGCTTTCTTTTTACATCACGTCCTTGGCCACCTAATTAGTCGACACATACAGAGAGAGATAGAAAGAGAGAGAGAGAGTGAGAGAGAGGGAGAGAAAGGGGGACAGAGTTAGAGTCGATTGTAATTTTGTTGCGACTTCACCTTTAACTCAATTCACAATCGCATTTCAACTGTGAAAATACGTTTGCCTTGCCAACGCATTCAATTAGTCAATTTGTGTGTGTGTGTGTGAGTGTGTGTGTGAGTGTGTGTGAGTGCGTATTCATTTAGTAAATTTACTTTATTTGCGCTTCAGTGAATTGAATGCAAAAGGCACTCGTATCATCTCATGGCGTCTGCAATTAACTCGTGACTCTGAGCTGACTGCGACTCACACTCACACTCACACTCACACGCACACTCACACTCACACTCACAGTCACACTCACACATTCACTGGCATTGTCCTTTGCGTCGTTGGTCCTGCGCGGCATGTCATTAGCATTCATTCATTTCATGATATGCGTTAGATCATTGAGTGTGGCATTTCGAAATTATAATACACAATCTATATGTAAATATTGAGCATTAGATGACCATAATGTTGCTTATTATGCAGATACCCACTTTGATTATACATGCAATCCCTCAATCACAGCACCCACAGCCCCCTCCCGCCTCTTTGACAACGCCTCCCCCCGTTCCGCTTTTAGCCAACACCTTCACACATCGGTCAGTTCATTTCAAAAGCAGCCAATTTACTCAACCAAACAAATAATTATCATAATAATAATAATAATAATAATAATATTTATAATGTTACTGCAACTACGATTAGTAACTGTGCAAATGCAAATGCAATTTGACAGTCGCCAAAATATTTATAATAATATTATAATCATCGTTGCCTGCAAGTATTAAGCTCTTTGTGAGTGACATTCAATTGAATTGTTGAGCACAGCTGCCTCTTCTGACGTAATATCAACCCCTCCCCCACCCGCTCTTCACTGTGACTGCCTTTAAATAAATATGAAAACTATTTGTCAACTCGAAATCTAATGTGTTTCAAATAGGAATTAATTAATTGGCTTAATTAATAGAAATGAATACAATAGAAATTTCATTATAATAAACTTATTGCAAAGCTAGTTAATTATCAATTAACAATTAAACAATTCAATTAATACAGTTAGCTTGGGAAATGCATACATTTGAAATTCTTTAGCTGATAGTTGAACTTATTATCAATAATCTCTATGCGTTTTGTTCAAAACTTGCATAGAAAATCTAGCTCAGAGGTCAAGGCTTTTTACCACAGATGCACTTGATTGCTGAGAAAACATAGTCGATAAAGCCAAAGCATTGCTCTGGCAATGGTTGCTATGATTCCTAGGGTATTTACACGACAGCACATTCGGCTCATTGCAACTTTCGGAAGAAACGTGTAATTCATTCTCAGCATATGTCAAATCAGTTCTGAAATTTCAGTTCAGTTTGAAAAGTTGACATTCGTTGCCATTCGCTCTGAGCAATTTCAATATGTTATCGATGCTTATCGATAAATACTTGAATAAAACAAACAACGGTATTTTTATTTTATTTTTATTTATTTATTTAACGTCGACTAACAGCAGTCGACCCAAGTAAAACTCAAACTCTTAAGATAATTAAATTAAAAATAATTACAAATGAAATTTAAGTGCAAAAATGAGTTTAAAATTTAAGTTTAAAATAAGATTAATTTAAATTTGTATTATCAGCTCTTTGTGCTGTAGTTGCCAACAATTATTTGTAAACTAAGCAAATAAAGCAAAACATTTAATCGTCTGCTTCCCAGTCAGCTTCCTTTGCGTCGCAATCTGTCTGAGCTGAGCATCATTGTCTGGCAACTCATTAGCCACATTCAATATTGTCTATAGTTTTCACTTGAGATATTTAATTTAATAATAGCTTATCTTTATCAAATGTTAATGGAATGTTGTGCAGTCGAATGTTGGCAAATGTGGCAAGTGTGTAGTATTGTGGAAATTGCCTAAAAGATGTTAGAACTATGTATTTCATACTAAAGATGAAAGCTCGATGGCTTTAGTCAATTGCAGCTTTATAATATCGTATTTGCATTCATCCAAATTCGACTTATAAGCTGCCTAATGAGACTACCTGGTACAGGGTAGTTGCATTAAGATAACTTTAGAACTAAGAATCTCTCGCTATGGCTAGTCTGCTTGATCAAGCATATATATATATATATTCATAGAAACTAAGTCGCTTCTCAAGCTTTGCATAATTGCATACAATACTATACTACCACCTGGTGCAGGGTAGTGGAAGTGTCTTTCACACTTCGTTCTCAAATTTCTTATTTTCCATGCTTAAATGGCAGTAAACAAAGACTTTCAAGCAGAACTTGCTTATTATATATTTATATATGTTTTCAAGCTTCGACTGTGCGTCGTAAGCTTGCACTTGTTGCTTATAATTCCCAAACAGTTCAAGCTTAAGCTGCGATCGTAACTCGCATATTCAATATATAATTTGGTTTTTTCTTTGTCTCTTTGCTGTCCTCGTTCTTCTTCTTGTGTTTTTTTTCTTTTATTGACAACGCAGCAAAACGACGCATTATCAGCGTTGCCAGATCTATTGCAGGCATTGCAAAAGCAGCACTTATTGACCCATAAGCCTTACTCAGCTGAGCACTCGACTTGGCTGCCCTTAAAGGCTCTTTGCCTAGGCGATAAGCCAACAAAGGGGGAGGCCAGTGGGTTGTGGCGGGCAGTCAGGCAATCAGGCAATCAGGCAACTTCGTCTAAGACTCCATGCGCTTATCTGGCAACGCCATCGCTTCCGCTTCTATGCATTGCGCCTTATCTAAAGCACACATCGCACATGGCCAGCACAAAGCGGAAAGAAGCAGCAGCAGAGCCAAGAAGAAAACTTTTGCGACGCCTTTTTGGGGTTTTTCCTCGATTTTCCTTTCTTTTACATTCCTTTTTTTCTATTTTCTATTTTCTTTTTTTTGTTCGTTTTTGTTGCCGGCTTTTCATTAAAATTGTGCGCCTATCTGAGTGAACAGATCTTTTTGGCTATGAGTTCAACTGGCCTATCTAGGTGTGCGTGCGTGTGTGTGTGTGTGTGTGTGTGTGTGCGTGTGTGTGTGTGTGCGCTTTGACTTTTGTTACCTTTGTCTAAAGCGCAAAATTGTCGAGTTTTGCAGAAATTTTATTGCTGAAAGGTGCTAAAATGAAAAGTGCTGATGTTAAAGATGTTGCAAGCAAGTAGAGCAGTTAGAGAGGGGTGCAAGCGGGCTTTCAAAATTCGGTATGGCAACACTGTGCTGCTTGTTTCCGGTCTGCCAACAGCCGCCTCGTCTCAACTGTCCACAGTCCTTAGTCCTCAGTCGTCTGTCGTCTTTCTTTAATTATTTAAATTAAAAATTGCCACAAAAGTTTTGTGACTTCGTGAGTTGGTTTTTGACTCCAAGTGGCAGGCCAAAGCCACTTGGCACAGTTTTCAATCTCTTGCCATCTTTTTTAATGCTGCAACAGCAGCAACAACAACAGCAGCAGCAGCAGCAGCAGCTTCAACAACAACAACAACAACAACTGACGCGTTTAATTAAGCAAAGTGGCTGGCCAAGTTTCTGCTGGGCTTTGACTTGACTTGACTTGACTTGAGTTGAGTTGCGTTGAGTTGGCTTTGGTTTTGGTTTTTGCACTGCTTTTGGTATTGCCCCTTAACCTCTGCCACCCCCCTCCCTCCCAGCCCTTTCATCACTAACACCCCACTCCACTCCATTCTTCTGCTCTGGCAGCGTTTTTGCTAATTTTGTCTAATTTTGCTAAAGTGACGGCTCAGGTCGTTGGCTTTTATGAGTGCGCATACATTTTGCAATGGCTTTTTGCACAGCTCTTTAAGCCAACAGCATACCTGCCTGGCTATCGATCCATCTCTCTCTCTCTCTCTCTCTCTCTCTCTCTCTCTCTGACACTATCTTCCCCGTACTTTCGCTCTGTCTGTCTGCAAATATTTAATTTCTTTGGCGCTGTCTTTTATCTTAACTACTTTGCAAGACATAAAGCAACTGCAACTGCAACTGCAACTGCGACCGGCAACCGGCAAGTGGCAAGTGGCAAGTGGCAAGGCGGCTTGTGGCATGTGGCAACAATGAGTGCGGTGCATCTCTGAAAGCATGCAACAAATTACGAACAAAATGAAAAGAACAAAAATGCTCAGAGCAAACATTGCATTGCATTCTTGAGTCTGACTTAAACGCGTTAAGTTTCGGCATTTCCAACCAAAAGAAAAGCGGAAAACCTTTACGCGTTTCCCGGAAAATTGCATGCAAAGATAACTGGGAACTGCATGTTTAATTCGGCTATAGAAATAAAGTTATCACGCGAGAAATTGAAGTTCAAGTTAAGAGTATATTTAACTGATCAATTGACAACTTTGAATTCGAGTTTTGTTGAAGAAACGAAATATCAATGGAGTCGTGAGTCGTGAGTCGAAGAAGTCGTGGAACGAGCAGCTCGTGAGTCATGAGTCTTTTGTGGGGAAGCTCGTGATTCAAAGAAGTCGTGTGCCGAAGAACTCGTGAGAGGAGCTTGTGAGTCGAGAAGCTCATAAGTTGAAAGCCTCGTGATTCAAAGAACTCATGAGTCAAAGATTTCGTGAGTCGTGGAGCTCTTGAGTCGACCAGCTCGTGAGTCAAAGAAATCATAATGCGATGAACTCTGAAATGAAAGTCTTTAAAAGACGAGCAGCTCTTGACTTTAGAAGTTCGTGAGTTGGGTGGGTCGTGAAGTGAATAACTCACGATTCAATGAGCTCACAATACGAAAAGCTCACGTTTCAAAGAACTGACGATTGCTAGAGTTCGTGATTCGGGGAACTCTTGTAGTAAGGAAGAACTCACGATTTTTAGAGCCTTCGATTCAAATAAATTGTGGGTTGAGCAGCTCGTGAGTCGAAGAGCTCGTGAGCTTAGGAGCGACACGATCAAGAGTCATAAAGCATGTGCTTTGTGTTTTTAAATTGAGATAATTGTTATTTAAAGAGCTAAGGATTCAAGGAACTCTTTAGTCAGAAGTCGTGAGGGACGAGAGGTAACTCGTGAGTCGAAGCACTTCACAGTTAAATAGTTCGTGAGGCAAAGAGAAAGTGCTTTGAGTATTTTGGAATTTTGAAGGAAAAAAGTTCTAAAATGGAAAAAAACTGTGAATCTACGAGTTGACGATTCACATGTCCCTTGAGTAGAGCCGCTCGTGAGTCGAGGGGATCGTGAGTCGAAGAACTCAGGATTCAAGAAACTCGCGATAAGAATAACTAGCGACACACTGAACTCGTGATTCAATAAAAATAACTTAATTTGAGATATATATATATTTCAGATATATATATATTTCGATATATCGATCAATTCAATTCACGTGACTCACGCGCGTGTCACGATGCAACAGATATTAGCAAATTTGTTTAATTTAATATAACAACTTAACGAAGTACACAATGAACAAGTGAACTTCAATTGTTAAGCTAAGTTAACAACTGAAATATAAAGACAACTCAGCACAACTCGTGATTTGCAGCGTGTCACGACTTTTAATGGCCTGTGAAGGGTATAATCGACTATTCAAGCTGCACACTCGATAGCTCGAGCCACAAACAACAAATGAGAAACTGAAAATCCATTTGAAGGCGCTGCGACATGCGTTCAATTTGTGGGGGATTCAATGCTGCAATGGGATCAGCGTTGCCTTGCCAATGGTTGGTGGAGGGGAGAAGAGGAGAAGAGGGGAAGAGGCTAGAGAGGGGTAAGTGGGAAAGTGGAATTGCCATATTAATATCCTGTCGCTTAATGCAACTTAAATTGCATTGCCATTTGGGGCCTTTGATCGGGTTCTCTTCCTACTCCTCCTGCTCCTGCTCCTCTGCTCCTGCTCCTACTCATACCTCCTCCTCTTTCTCTTTCTCCTCCACCTCCTCCCCTCTTTGGCCACCTTGATTTATTGCTCGAGTGCGAGTTGCGTTTAGAGCTGCATCATTCAAAGTCTTTGGCATTCTTTTGGCCTGTCTCGCATTTTCATTACTTTTATTATTTTTCTTAATTTCACTCACTTCCCCCTCTCACTTTCTCTCTCTCTCTCTCTCTCTCTCTCTCTCTCTCTCTCTCTCTCTCTCTCTCTCTCACTTTGTGTGTGTTTTGGCAGCAGGTTACCCTTTTGTACAGATTGAAAAGCGCAGTCAAGCAGTGTCACGCCCCAAGCATCTTGCCTCGTCTCTCGTCCTTCGTCTCTGCCCTTCTCTGCAGCCCCTCTCACCCTGCCCTCCCTCTCCCCACCACGTGACCTGCGCATTTGGAAATTGAACAGCGTTTGAAATATACGCGACATTATTTAAATACCCTGTAAATATATCAAGCGTACATAGTTGGTTTGCTTAGCTCTTACGTCCACCCTGGTCACATTATTCTCTTGACTTACAGCACATTTATTGCCATTGTTTGTCTCTTGTTGGTTGTCCTCCATGGTCACTTCAGTGGTGAACAAATTGAGTTTATCTCGCTTTAAGCCGCAATTTAGCACCTCCATGTTCACATTATTTCTCTTGTATTCTAAATTTCATACGCTTTTACAATAATCTACACAAATATTATTTTTACATGTCCTCCATGGTCACTTTATGTTGCTTTGGTCGCCTTCAGCAACATTTCTCACCTCCATTGTCACATTATTTGCTGCATTTGAATTATTAATGATATCTAATAGTTTTCTTATCACTATGTGTCCTCCATGGTCACTTTATGCTTTTACAATATGTTGTCTATTTGCTTTAGCAGTGCATAGGCACCTCCAGCGTCAGATAATACCCATTATTTTTGCAGATCTTCGCTGTCACAGTCGTCTAAACACAATTCATAGCCTCACATGTCCTCCATTGTCACTTTATGTAGCAATCAATTGCATATTATTAACTTTCCGCAACAACGAGTTCTCCTTTGTCACTTGATTTCCTCACTTTTAGCATTCTACGCTGCCTATTAAGTGTGATCTTCTTCTGCATGTCCTCCATGTTCACTTGATTACCTAAACGTCTTCAACTTGCCGTTTCACTTCTTTACTCAATTCTATTTACAGTCAGAATATACTAATCTTGTTAGCTGTGGCTACTTTTGCATTGACTACTCACATTTTACAGGGTATCAAGAGCGTCGAGCTGCTCGGCATTTGTCGCTCTCGGGGCGGCGAATGATTCAGCATCATGAGGCGTCGGCAATCAAGCCAAGTGCAGACGCTAGTCATTCCTCTGCTATAAATCTGCCACCTTTCAACCCCCCTCTCTCACACTCTCTCTCTCTCTCTCTCTCTCACTCTCTTTCTTCCCCACCCCCTTTGTGTTGCCATTTTCGTTATACGTTTTTAAATCATATTTAACGCTCAATTATTGACGTTCAAAGCAGACAATGACAAACTAATGGTTCCCCTCTCTCCGCTCGGGATGCGATAGGGAAACGCTGTCCTGATGAGCTCTGTGAACTGGGGAGGGCTGCGGTGGGGAAGGACTCTCACATTTTGCACTTAATACTCATAACTCGACGCATCAGTCTGCCTACCACCCCCGCTAGTTTCCTACACTCCCCCTCCCCTGGGCGTCTACGCTTTGTGCTCAAATGACAATTTGTAAAGCTTTCAATGAAGAAGACGCAGAAGTCGCAAGCCTATAAAGTGACGCTAGGACCTTGCCAGGACAAAGTGCCCTGCCTTGCCAGACACACAAATGACAGCCACTTTGTGGGGCAGCACTCGCGCCATGGGTGGTGCAGAGCAACGGCAACAAGCAACAGCAAGAGCAAGAGGCAGGAGAGTAGAGAGATGGAGATGGAGATGGAGGTGGAGGTGGAGGTGGCATCATCTTACTTCGTAATCAATCACTCAATCAATCAGCAAATAATGTGCATTGAACATTTTTTAAGTGTCCATAATGTTTGCCACGCAAACTCTAGTTGCGCAACGGTGGGGGTGGAGGTGGGGGCAGGGGGCGTGGCAAGTCATTGCCGTTTGAAAATAATATTTATCAGCCGAGTCTAAGTAATTGTGTGTGCACTGAGACAGCACAGAGTGTCATGGATTTAGTACAGACTTTTCTGCCTTATTGCCTTGTCATTGAGGAGGCTGGAACACAGATTAAGGCGGCAGAGAGTGTGAGAGGGAGAAAGGGAGAGTGAGAGAAAGAGAGAGGAGAGAAATGAGAGAGCTCCAAGTGACTGGTCAATTGTTTCTCAAAGTAAAGCAACGGATCCGTTTTCAGGGGTCAATTATTTTATGCTGTCGAGATTATGGAAAGTTTTTGCAATAGATTGCAAGTTGAAAGTGGATTGGATTGTAGAAACAAAGGGGGAAGGGGCACATGGGTAACATGGAAACGCAAATTGCGAGAGAGGGAAACAGTATTATGTAGAGAGGGAGAGAGAGAGAGAGTGCGAAAATCTGATTATAATTTATAGACTTAAGACCACAAAGTAATACCGAAAGGAAGACAAATATAAGTAAAGTATATAAATAAATTTATAAATATAAATATATAAATATGTACAAAATGTATTTAAAAATATAAATAAATTCTTCAATATTAATTATATAAATACTATAAACATTCGAGAAAGGAATGTAAACAACATAGTTAAATATTGAATTTATATAACTTATAAAAAATTAACAAATAATTGATTTGATCAGAAAAATAAATAAAAGAAAAACTATAATTTATTTAAAAAAATAAATAATATTCAATTTAAATTATATATTATAAATATTTGATTTCCTCAAATATATTATAAACATTCCTTAAAGAAATATAAATAACATATATAAGTAAATTTATAAATAATTTTTGTGCTAAAAAATGTATAATAAAAAATATATTATTAAACAATAATTGTGAAAGCAAAAAAATAAATAACAAAAATAAGTTTAAAAATAAAAATAAAATAATATAAAACCATTAAAAATTATTAAAAAGAATTTTAAATATATAAATAGAAATATGTAATTAACTCTTTAACAATAGTATATTATATATATATATTTTTTAAATAGAATTAAATGAAATTTAAAAAATTATATTAATTTGGAATATAATCGAGTTGCAACGCTTTTCAGTATTTATATTGATTAGAAGACCATTTTTAATATAATACAATTTAATTTCAAATAATAATTTGTATGTTTGTTCAAAAGTTTTTTCTTAATATTAATTTTCTTTTTATTAACTAAAATCAAAGTTTTAAAAACAAATTGTAAGTGCAAAAAATTTTACTAAATACAATCAATCGAAATACAATCAATTATTTTTATTAAATATTATTAATTCCTCAGTTGGACAAAATGTTCTTAAATCAAAATGCAAATAACAATAATTAATAAATTTATATTAAATAGCTAAAAATATTTCTGATATTAATCAAAAATATTTAAATACATTTTTGTTTTCATCAAATACATTTTCTTGAATTTGGCGCCTTAGTGAAAAGTAAATAATCTGAATATATATTCCATTTCCAATTCAATTTCCCCATCGATTTAGACTTCTACCGACCACAGTTTCAATGAGTTGCTGAGAATCTGATTTAATGGCTGATGCTATGTTTGATTTATTTTTTATTTTCAATGACCATGCACATTTGCCAGGCAGTCTCTTTATCGTTCTCTCTCTATCACTCTCTCTTTCGCTCCCATCCTTCCCCAGTTTTTCGCATTATCCTGGCGGGAGCCTTTCATTTTATGCTTAGCGTGTTGCAAAACTTCGATGATTAACTTTTTCGATTAACTCAAAACTCAAAACAGACAACACACAGCTACACACACACACCTCTACCCACACATACACACACACACACACATGCGCTCAGAAGTATGCAATGATAGAAAAAATAGCAAAATAAACAAGCAACAACAACAACAAGAAGAGGAACAGCAACTGCTGCAAACTGGAAACTTTTCCATAGCTATAAACAATTTTCAACGTATTTCTGTGCCTTCCCCCCACCTCGTCCCCTCACTCTCTCTTGGCATTTCTCTCTCCTTCTCCAGCGCTTTTTTCTAGCATAAATTTATTTTAATGTTTAATGCTTAACAATTTCCACTGCAGCAGCAGACCAACTGAGTGTCCCCCTCCCCAATGTATAGCAGCTCCCTCTCCGCTTTGGCCTGGCACCCTCAATCAGCATTTGTGCCTAGTCAAAGTTTTGGATGCGCCTTCCCCCCACAGCAAAACTTTGCATATTGATAAGGCAGAAATGTGCACAGATAAAATGCGAGTAGATTAAAGATGAGCCAGAGAAAAGAAACTGAATGCCAGCGCTCCCCTGACCACAGGCCACTCCCCTGCCTCCCTGTGCTGAAATGCCGTAGCTTCTGCGCTACTACTACTCCCCCTCTACGTCGCTTTGCCTCTCGCAATGCTGTGGCTTGAACAGTAGAAGAATCTCTGATTGATGTCTGTCAGTCGAGAATCCTTTTATCATTTGGGCGCACAGTGGGCGTGGCATATAAATAAGCGTAGGTGCGTGTGCGTGTGTGTGTGAGTGTGTGAGTGTGTGTGTAATAATTATGGAGCATGTTAAGCCAGCGGCAATTGTTTGTGATGATAAATGATGGACGGACAGATAGAATGAGCATAAGAATAGCAGAAATGAGGGGAATGGGAATGGGAATGGGAGGGGGAAACAGGAGCAGGGGTAGCGTTAGCTATAGCGGAGAGAGACAGGGGCAGACATAAAA